>CANSGD010001207.1:0-222233 GCA_947645195.1 Patellifolia procumbens
GACCCTAAGACAAAACAACACATATAAAACGACCCAAATTTCCCCTAAGAAAGGCGAATAATTTGGACATATCAGGTCCACTAAGAGCATATACAATGGTGTGATTTTAATTAGTCTAAGAAAGCTAATACTAACTCTTAAATGGTTTTACCATTGTAAATAATTAGTCTAGCTTTAAGAAAAATAGAGTTGGTCCCAACTGCCAGACCAACTCATGCATCGGATGGCGTGCCTCCACCAATAAAAACTTAACGTGTGGCATTATAACTGGGGTAAATTAGTTTTTTCCTTGTTTTGCAACGTAAAACGACAGAAAGATGATGAAAGAGCTGTGCGTTTTAAACCAAGAGAACGGAAAAAAAATCTGTTAGTGGCCTGGCGCGTCAAGACCACTGGCAGATGCCTTCCACTTTATTTCTCCAACTAACGCGTGGAAGAGGAGTATTGCAGGTGAATTTTTTTCTCTCTTTCTTTTCAATGCTTTCTCCCTCTTATTTTAATGGTAATATTTTGTTCTTCGAAATTTTCTAACTTTAATAAAAACATTTTGTTAATAATTTAAAAAAATTATACCAACGGTCTTATTTTTGGTCTATATAATGAGCCCAAATTTGACATAATTTCAGACCCTTCTTTTTAATCTAGTTTTCTTTCTACTTGTTTTCTCCTACCAAAAATCATTTATATCCACCTGATTAAGCTAATTTATTCCCATTTTCATAAAATGGATTCAAATAATCCATATTCCCAAAATACTCCAAATCACCAACAAAATCTAAACTATGAAATAATCCATATTCCCAAAATAATTCAAATCACCCACAAAATCCCCCAAACAATTTCCAAATGGATCCAAGTGTTCAACAAAATCCGGAATTTCAAAGGATGTTTTTATATTTTCAAAGTCAATCGAATAACCAAAATTCACAACCTATTCCTAGCGTTACCAACAATCCTAATTTATTTCAGCAACAATCCACACAACAAGCTCCACAAAGTTCTCATCATTTCTCCCAAAATCAAGAGCAAGCTCAACCGTCTTTGACTATGTCGCAAAAATTCTTATAACGACACGAGGAATCTCCATAGACTCTGGGGGGGATGGAAACAATAATAGATACCATGAAGATGAGATTGTAGAAATCCTTTCACAAGAAGTTCAAAATGCTCCTAATTCAAAGAAAGTCACAACACCAAAGCTTCAGTGGAGTGTGGTGGAAGACCAAGCCCTCATCACAGCATATCTAGACGACTCAATCCAACCTTACGCCCAAGGAAGTTTAAAGGTGTCGTTAGCCGTTGGAAAAAATAAAAGGGGATGTGAGTGAATGGGTCGGGGTTTATTGCGAGGCGAAGAGGATAAAAGGATCCGGTTGCAATGAAGAAGACGTCAAGACTGAAGCACGTGAAATTTGGAGAAAGGCAAATAATGGGAGCCAGTTTGTATTAGAGCATGCATGGAATTGAACCGAGAGAATACCCCAAATGGTCAGATGACAGTGAAATGAGTGAAGGAAGTTCAAAACGTTTTGGTCCAGATACTGCTACTGAAGAAGGTAGGAGCTCAAAAGCGTCCTGACGGTGTGAAGAAAGTTAAGATCAGAAGACAAAGTCAAGCAATGATATCTAATTTACCCTCCTCTTCATAATTCGAGAGGTGAGTTGGTTTGGGAGAAGAATTACTTCGGTATCAAAAGGAGCGTGATGCCACCAGAGATGAAAAGAAAGAAGATTTAAGATTTGGAATATACTTATGTCTGAAGCCTCTCTTAATTCAGATGATATGGAAATGTATGAAAAACTTACCTTAGAATTTAAGCGTAAATATGTTTAGCTTTTCTAGGTTTAAATTAAATTTATTTTCATTGTATTATTTAATTATGATCGTTTATGCACTTGATTTTAATTAATGTAATCAATCTTATTATTATTAACTATTATTATTGTCTGTACTAGAATCACAACTTTGAATTCAACTATGTCAATATTATTGCATTGAAATGTCTACTTAATACTCAACATTCAAGGGTTGAATTGTCTACTCAACAATCAATACATAACAATCAACAAAATGATTTGTCTAATCGTCTGACATTAGAATAGTAGACATGGGATTGTGTACTCCTACATTGTCTACTCTAATCTACTGACAAATGAAAAGCATGAAGGGTTTACTCCTCCATTGTCTACTCCTAGTTTGCCTAGTCTTACAATGTCCAGACCTATATTGTTAATGAGTAAACGACTCTCCCAATATAATGCATCATACCTTTAACCTTCAAACCACACAACTCTCACCATATCATTCTTCTTACCACTTTTTTCAGTAGAATAAACATCAACTAAATAATCATCCTACTAAAATGAACTATGATTCAAGTTCATCCAGTTCTAGTTCTAAAATTTTTAATTACATGGTTTAAGATTATATAGAATGGAGTCAATCAGTTGATGCAAAACATGAAACTAAAGAAGAGATTGTGCCCTGCACTAGGAAATATGTTCCTAGGAAGCGTGAGGAAGCTCATGAAATGCTATTTCATGACTACTTCAGCAACGAACCTCTATATCTGAGAATATGTTTCGTCGGAGGTTTTGGATGCACAAACAACTTTTTCTTCGCAATTTTGAAGCTGTAACAACGAACAATGTGTTCTTCACAAAAAGACCCGACGCTACTGGAAGGTTGGGTGCATCTCCCCCTAAAAAATGCACAGCGGCTATTAGAATTTTGGCATATGGTTCAGCGTACGATGCTATCGACGAGTACGTGAAAATTGCCTCAAGTATCACAAGAGATTGTCTTCTTAATTTTGTCGAAGGGGTAATTTCTCTATTTGGACCGGAGTACCTGAGGAAGGCAAATCCAAATGATATTGAGCATCTCCTAAATGAAGGCATGGGAAGCATCGATTGCACACATTGGAGCTGGAAAAAATTGTCCTCGAGGTTGGAAAGAAATGTTTCGGGGCAGAAGAAAAACCGAAAAATTAATATTAGAAGCGGTTGCTTCAAGTGACTTATCGATATGACATGCTTTTTGGCACCCCTGGTTCATGTAACGATATAAATGTGTTGCAAAGGTCTCCCATCTTTGATGATGTCCTACAATGAAAGGCTCAAGAAATTAACTACTTAGTTAATGGGACAACTTATAGCATGGGTTACTATCTCACAGATGGCATCTACCCAAGATGGTCAACGTTCATTCCTGCAATAAAGCTCACTCAAACACTAAGCAAAGATTATTCACTCAGCATCAGGAAGCGGTCAGAAAAGATGTTGAGCGTGCATTTTGGGTATTGCAAACTAGATTTGCAATTATACGCAACCCTGCTCTCGAATGGGATAAAACATATTGTGGAAAACAAACATGGCGTGTATTATCATGCACAAGATGATTGTTGAAGATGAACGTGATACTTATCAGAATTATTGAGACCCAACCGAGTACGAACAAATCCAAAGTCAAAATAGAGCGGGGTCATCTAACCAAGCTGGAGAAGAGCCATATATGGAGAAGAGAGTGGAGATACAAGATGGGAAAACTCATATGTCACTAAAAATTAATTTCCTTCAACACATATGGCGTAAACTTGGGGCCAATCGTTCAAATGCTTAAGTAACCTTTATTAAATTACGTGTATTTTGTGTTATTTTAAATTTAATGTATTTGTGTTTATTAGCACAATCTATCTTATGTTGTGTTCACGTTTTTTAATTACTATGTCAAGTATTTTGGGTTCTGAAATGTTTGTTGTCTGAAGGTTTAAAAAAATAAGTCTTGTGTGAATAATACTTTTAGCAATTTTTAAGTTCATATTTAAATTAAAAAAATTAAATGCTATATAGATAAACAAATTTTAAACTTCCCCTCATTTTTCACTATCTCTAAAAAGTTATTTCAACTAAGTAATCGTTATTTAACGTAACTGAGTACACGTAATTATATTAAAAAGTGACCAGTGTGGTTTAACCGAATTATATGTAACGTAATTAAATATAAAAATATAAATTATTAAAATACATAATTAATAATTAAACTCTCTATATAAAACAATGATTTTTTTATATGAAAGAGATCAAATGGTGGGGTATAGTAAAAGTAGGAGAGAGAAATAGAAAGACTAATTAAAACCAACCCTCCCATTATGAGTATAAATGGATGAATTGGTGTAGAGTTAGTGGGATATGAGGTGTAAGAAGAAGGAAAGGAGAGAGAATGAAGAAAATGGTAAGACTAGTGAGATGCTCTAAGGGTAAAGGGATGACCAATGATTTCTTTACATTCCCAAAGGTCATATTCTAAATCCCAACCAATTGGTTATATGACAAAGTAAGCAACCGCTATATCAAGGCCAATTTGGTTTGTTAATCATGTGCAACTACAAGATTTTAACACCAAACTTGATAAATAAGAACAACAATCAAAACGAAGCATACAAATCATAAAACCTGACTAAAAATCAAATCTTTGGAACAGTTTAAAATCTGAAAACTATCTAAGGAAGGCTTATAATAATATCTTAAAGGAAAATTTGTGCCAACATAAACTTTGCACATTTTGAAAATAACCACCAATTACTTTTTATTTTGAATTTAACCACTATAAGTTTTCTAAATTTTGTGTAGCATCACTATTTGACGGTTTCTGTCAAAGAATTCCATTTGGGGGCCCACCTACATCTATAAATTAACTACTTTACCAATTCATTTCATATTCTCATTATTGCTCAACAATCATATTGAAGAAACCTAAAATTCTCTCTGAAATCATTCAAATTCTCAATTACCACAAACATTGAAGCTAATTCATCAGTTCATCGTGTAAATAAGGTATGTTACTCTCATTTTGAAGAAAGTAATTAGTTTTTAGGGTTTTTGTTCTGAACTGAACATGAATTAGCGGTTTTTCAATTTTAATAATGTGTTGAATGGAGAAGAAATGCAAATGTGGAATTCCTGCTAATATTTTAAGAGGTTGGACCAATGACAACCCTGAAAGACGTTTTATGCCTGCAAATTCTGTGATGTGCATAACGGTAAGGAAGGTTGCCGTTTTTCAAATGGTTTGATGAGAATATAGAGGAGTTGCCAAAGGGTTGTCACCGATGGCTGCTTATGGAGAAAAGGTTTCTAACCCATGAAGTTTCTTCCTTGAAGAGTGAAATTTCAAACCTTGAAGCAGAGAATGAGATGTTGAAGAAGAGATTGACAATGAGGATAAAGAAGAAAGTGGCATATGTGGGCCCCCTAGACGGAATTCTTAACAGAAACCGTCAAATAGTGGTGCTTCTACAAAATTTAGAAAACTTATAATGGTTAAATTCCAAAAAAAAGTATTTGGTGCTTATTTTCAAAAAGTGCAAAGTTTATTGTGGTTTTTCACAAATTTTCCTATCTTAAAACTTCAACTCAAAAATTCTTTGAACAACTATAAAACTAACATAAACGTAATCAATCAACATGCTTAACCAACACATCCAATTTGAAAAATTAAAATGGTAAAGAAGGGTTTTATTTTCTACGGCACTGTACCATATTCTTTAACTATAATCATCATGATTTTGGATTTTATTTTATTAAATTGAATCTACTCGTATCGATATAGCCCCTTTCACGTAATAAACTTATTGAATTTTTATTGTTTTATCCACTTCAATCAATCGAGGATGTACAAAGATGACTTTATCTATGTCGAATCTTGAGGTAATTCATGCTTACTGTTTTAGATGGAAATCCACATTTTTATGGTGACATGCTACCCTAAATTTATTTGGTTCTTTTTGAAGGAATTGCTTTGCTTACTTTGGTGTCGTCACAATCTCAAATGAAGAACACAAATATGAGAGCATTCTTTTATAGGATAAATATCATATTACTAGATTTGTTAAATTAACACTTTGCTAGATTAACACTCTTATTTCCAAGAGGTTGTTTAAGCCATTCATGCCCTCTGATTTGTTATTTGGATGATGATTTTTTTTATATGTAATTGCACTAAGCCATTCTAGGTTTTTAAAGGAATTGTATCTTACTTTCACTAAGAATGAGACTATTATGTAAGAACTAAAAATGGTTAGAACAATCGCGAAAAGAAATCTGAAGAATCATAGTGTGAGCGAGCACTTCACTAATATTGAATTTTCCCTGTTACGTGCACACAATCTCTTTAGGTACACGATCACTATGTCTTTAGTGTTTACAGAGAAATAGTTTGACAACATGATATCACGTCTTTATATAGAGTTTTCTCCCCTATTTATGAGCTAATTCGTGCGTCATTTGAGCTCTTCGGAGCTATTTTATATTAATTATCGTATATAGTCGTGGTTTTGTGTTGTAGTGTTGAATTGCATGCATCAGGGAGTTTTCTCCTAATTTTCGAGCTATTTAGAAGCAACCAAGGCTTTGCGACTTATTATGAGGCATGTAGGAATGGTTACGAGCTTTATAGATGTTTTAGGAGGTCCCGATACCTTTAAACATGAAGAATTGAGAGTCAAAGAGTCAAAACGAGCTACCCCGTACCCTGATCGGACGAAATATGGCCCGATCAGGCAAAAATATTTATGTTGTTGTGCTTCTTGGGCGAAAATGAAGAAATGCCAAGCTTATGCCCAACCCGATCCCATCGAGTAAGACATGCCCGATCGGGCGGGCCCATAAATATTTTCTATGGCTGCTGCTGCCTGGGCGAAGAGGAGAAGCTGAGGTGGGCTATCTGTGCGTTGGCCCGATCGGGCACTCACGGCCCGATGACATCGGGTGGGTGGCCAAGTGCCATTTTTGTTGTTGCTGCTGCGTGAAAAGGAAGAAAGCAAGTTGTCCAATTTTTGTGTGGACCCGATCGGGTGGCCCATTGCCCGATCGGGTCTGGACGCGCGGATGCGAAATTCTATCTTTTTTTTTGACTCGTTTTTAATTAGTTTAAGGGGCTATTATAAATAGCTAACCTTCATTATTTCAGAGAGAGCTTTTATTCTTTTTTTTTTTGCATTGTTCTTAGTTTAGTTTTAGAGAGATTTTCTTAGATTAAACACTTAAGATTAGTTCAAGAGGTGATTGAACCTAGGATTTATTTCAATAAAGGTTAGTGCTTTCCATCAATTGGTACTTTTCTTCACTCTTAATCTCTTTAATTACTTTTTGATTGCTTAGTTTAATTATTGATTAGATTCATGATGTTAGGATTAGTGTTTTATATTAGTTTTATTATTGTTCATTTGATTATGTCTGAGTAGTCTAATTTCTAGGGATTTAGGGAGGAAAGCCAGGTTTATACCTTGATTACTTTGAATTGGTATTGATTTCTAGGGCTTGATTAGATTGGTTATGGTGTGATTTGTTTTTTGATGAGTAATTATTGTTATTGCACAATTTCATTGATTGCTTGAGGTTAATAATTGTTTGCACAGATCCGTCCTACTTTTAGAGGCCTAGCACACATTAGTAATTCTGATTACGTTAGTGAACATGCGGCGTATCTAGACCTTTCATTCATAGATTAATTCCCATCTTTATATTGCTTTCTTTAACCTATATAGTTGTTCAGCTGTTTCTTATCTGATCTTGTCTGAAGTAGTTGTTTAGCTGGATTTCAACTTAGAAACTCCGTCTCTCTGTGGATTCGACCCTACTTCCGTTGACTATCATTGTTAGAGGACCTAGGATTTATCTTTGATTAGGTGATACGACTTTAGCCTGTCGAATTTTGGCGCCGTTTCCGAGGAGACGACTAGTTTTCTATGTTTTTGTTTGGTTATTTGGTCTACTTCTCTTTGCCTCATTGGAACTTCATTGTTCCAATTGAGGTACGTTATACTGCTTCTTTTCGTTTCTTTTGTATGCCCAGGTCTCAAAGAAACGGTTCCCCCATCCCAGCGGATCCCAATCTCACAAGGACAATCAGGCAACTGCAAAAAAAAATCCAGAAAGAAAAGCTGTCCGTTCAGCGGAACACCTCTGAAGCAGACACTTCGAGTTCAGCTATGGCCAAATCGTTGAATTCATATGGGGTGCCCAATCCTGACGGCATTCCTACTGGCCCACCAATGCCCACCATCGCCGCTAACAATTTCGAGATTAAGCCTGGACTCATCAGTATGGTTCAGCAAAATCAGTTTGGTGGGCATCCTACTGAAGATCCGATAATCATCTGCAGAGATTTCAACAACCTGCCAAATTGTAAAGCATCAAGGAGTCACACCTGAGAAATTGAAGGTCATGTTATTCGAGTTTTCACTCCGAGACAGAGCTCAGAAGTGGTTCAACGACATCAAAGTGTCTGAATGGTCGGAAATTTCTGTTGCGTTCCTGAAAGAGTATTATCCACCTACAAAGACAGCGGAAATCAGAAACAAACTAGCCACGTTTTCCCAAGAGCCTGATGAAACACTTCGGGAAGCGTGGGCTAGGTTTAGAGACTTGCAGAGAGAGTGTCCACATCACAACATGGACAATGGTTCTTGACGTAGACATTTTACAATGGTCTGCAGCCTCAGACGAGGAGTATTGTTGACTCGTCTGCGGGAGGAGTTTTTCTAGATAAGGAAGTGAATGTATGTAATACCCCTATTTTTTTAAGAGCATTTTATTAATAGCTAAGTATGATTTATTACACTGATTATATATTAATAGTCCTCAAGTTTATTTAAAGGAAATTGGATTTCATTATAGGATTATTGAAATGTTAATTATACTTATTTAGTTAATTATTTTGTAACGTTTTAATGGAATGATTTAAAGAAATATTGAGTTTAATTCTTTTAACGAGTACGAGTTATTGTTTTAGATGAAGTTGTATTAGTGTTTTTATCATATTTCAAAAGGTAAATAGATGTACTTAATCTCTACTCTTTTAAAAGTGAGGAATTTGAATTACTGTAGCTTATGAATAATGTCAAGACTATTTTTCCCTTCTACTTTCAAGTAATTGCTTTGCTCCACTGACATGAGTCAAGAGTCAAAGTCAACCATTGGAGATGAACCTATTTGCTTGGTTCTTGAGGCCTTTGGATTCAAGCTCAAGTCTAATGGTTCTTTTGTGACTATGATTGTTTGGGAGGATGATCTAGCTTGTGAAGACTAATATAGGGCGTCCATATGTAGTTACTTGGAATCTTTAAGAGTCTTTTGTGGAGTCATTTTTAGACATTTCATTCATGTAATAAAAACATTCCATATAGCCGAAATTAAGTCAATAGTCAAAGTCAACTATTGGAGATGAACCTATTTGCTTGGTTCTTGAGGCCTTTGGATTCAAGCTCAAGTCTAATAGTTCTTTTGTGACTATGATTGCTTGGGAGGATGATCTAGCTTGTGAAGACTAATATGGGGCGTCCATATGTAGTTACTTGAAATATTTAAGAGTCTTTTGTTGAGTCATTTTTAGACATTTCATTCATGTAATAAAAACATTCCATATAGCCGAAATTATGGTTGGAAATTTGGTTATATGAGGAGTCCTAGTTGTTCTAATTCTTATTAATATTAGGATAGATTTTGAATGAATGAAAAGAAAGCTTGGCGTGTGAAATAAGATTGATATGGCCGAAAGCCGATTAAGATTTATTTGCTTTCTAGATAGAGTTTTGGGTTTCCTAATCATACTAGAACATGTACTAGTATAAATAGGCGCCTAGTAGTCATTAATAAACAAGTGAGTTTGATTCATTCATCATATATTCGAGTGTTTTAATTGTTTGTCAATTAAAAGTCGAACCATTTAATAAATTTCAAGAGTGATTATTATTGAGTGCTAATCTACTTATTCCAGGTAATGGTTTAAGGGAGATTAAAGTTAATTAAATCTTTCAGGAATGTTTGATTTAATTTCCATATCCTAAACACATAAACACAAAACAAACACATTAAAAAATTCGGACTTTCATTTAATTAGGTTCCATTGCTTTGGAGTTCTTAAATGTTACTTTCATTGTAGTTACATTCATATCATCCACGTCTTTGGTTCTTCTGCTTCTCTTCCAGTTTTATCTTCCTTTCTCTACTCTCTCAATTAAAGGCTCTCAGACTTTTCTCTTCCAGTTTCTCTTCAACTAAACGTCAGAATCATCAACTGACTCGCAATTATGGCCGAGCTCGGTTCGACAACTATTTTATCGCCAAATCCAACATGGGTTTCAAATTGTCGATCTAGCGAGCAGTAGGGCGCCATACAACGAGAAGCTTCGACAAGACAGAGAATGTGCAGGGGATGCGGCGATGATCGCTACGAAGTTTTACAAGAAGGAAAATGAGGAATTAAAGTGGGTGAAATTGTCGCCATTGATGCTGGTGCTCCTTCTCAATCCAGGCAACAACCTCTCTTTCTTTTTGCGAAAATCAAATTCCAGATGCAACTGCTATAGTTTTGTTTTAATTCGATTGTGAATTTACATTATCATTATTAATTGAATTGAAATTTTAGCTTCATTTTGGTGCTAACCTTGATCTCAGTGTTACTACTTATGGTGTCCATCTTGCAGTTCGTAGTTACTCCAATTATCGCCTATTTTTGTTTTCTTTTAATCTCTAAGAAAATAACAACTATGGCGGCCACTATTGTTTCTCGGAACCTTTGGTGAGGTTTGGAGGGAAGAATGAGTTTGGATTGGGAGTTGAAGAGTATTATAAAGATGGGGTTCAATATGAAGATCCCAAAGCTGTTCATGATGGTGTTGTTGTGTTTGGTCTTGTTGGTGACATCGCCAATTAGGTGATCTTGCACAGTATGTTCTCTTCTCTACTATTCTTCCTATAATTTCTTGCCTTAATTATGTTTTCCTTTCCTTTTTTGATGTTGGGTTTTCCTGGATTTTAGAGTGCGCCAACGGACCGAGTTAACTTTTAAGTTCCCTTCGGTGGTAGATTTTGTTTTTGTAGAATAAGTATGGAAATTTATCATAAGGGTGTATAATGTATCACTGGATTTTTGCTGTAATTGTTAGGTTTTTTGTTGGTATTATCTCAAACCTAGGATTTGGGTCATTGAAGAATAGCTTTGGTTCGCAGTCTACGCTGAGGTTTTACTAGCTGAGTTGGGGTGTTTGCAAATCTTTGGGTTTAGTCTTCGAATGTAATGATACTTTGACAGTTGTTTGCTGTTTGTTGATAAATGTTTTTTCTTAAAATGAGTTTATGTGATTTTGTAATGAAAGTCCCATGGCAATGCCCTTGTCCATGCCTCATGGTGATGGGACATCATCCCCCAAGCATGTTTAATTCTGCACAAATTTTCATTATCAGTCAATACCAACCTTTCGTATTATATTGGTTAGTTTATGCAATTGTAACTTGACTTGTAGTAATTTTGAAATATTTATAAGCTTGTGCTTTTAGGAGATAACAATATGCATAAGCTTAACATTGGTTTCGTCTAAAGGGTCATTTTAGTATTTTTTGTGTTGATGTTTGTTAAACATATATTAATCTAATACATGCTCGTTGATCTGTTTCAAAGTGCCAAGAACGGCAGGCTTCAATTCCTCTACATTCTTTCCACAATGATAGATTTTGTTTTTTCAATAGAATGTGAATAATATTGTTCTCACCAAAAAAACAATGATAATTTTGTTTCTATTTCTTGAATATAATTTGCAAAAATTACTCCCCCTGCCCCTTTTAAGTGCAATGAAATTTTCTCATTGATTCTTCCTCGTCATAGTGGAAATCCTCCACTGTGTTAGAGATAACATAGCTTATGAGATTCTACAAATATTGACAAGAAATTATAGTTGAGCCTTTTATTTCAGCATGAACGTAAATGGAATAGAAGCTATGATATTCATTGGGATATATGTTGCTATAAGGTAATTGTCTTATCCTCAACAATACTCCTATACTCCTGTACGCTCTTTTATATTCAGAATATATGCACTGATCTTTCCTCACCTTTACAAGGTTGGATGAAATTTTAAGTAAGGAAAAATCTCCACTTCGACTTTGATGCACTAAAATGTGCAATTCATAACTTTTCCCCATCCTATAAGCTTGGACGAGGTGGTTTGGAGTTGTTTACATGGTATAACTTTCACTCATGTTACCAAAGTTATAATTCAGATTATGTTAAGCTTGACATTTGTTTACTTCGCACTCGTATTCGATGTCTTCGGGCCACTCTTTCAGACGACCAAGTAGTAGTTGTAAAGAGGATGTTAAATGGTTCAGGACAAGGAATTCAGAGTTTAAGAAGGACACCTCTTTGGCTGCCAACCTTCTGCACACAATCTTGTTGAAGTTTATAGGTTTTGCTTGGAAGGAGATGAGAAGATACTGGCCTATAAAAATGGACTGATAACAGTTTGGATCGTGTTTGGTTTGGTATTAGTAATATGGAGTCATAAGCTTATTTCATTACTTCATTATTTTGGTTTAATTTAATCAAAATGAAGCATATCGTTATAAAACCACTAGCTTAATGAAATTTGATTTGTAATGTGTCAAAAATACTTGATCATTATTGTTTTATAAGCTTAAGATATATGTTTATTTTCTCTACCATATGTACATGCGTATAAACAAAGTATGTTAATAACCGTTCTATACCTTGGAGGGCCACGCGCGTAGCGCGCTGCCCAACAGCTAGTATATATAAAAGGATAGGGATTTAAAGGTAATTGGACCAAATAGTTAAATGGGGAAGGTTGAATTATATTAAACTTGAAAAAGGAAAAATAAAAAATAGATGAGAAGAAATAACGTGAAGGAGAGGAAAGACAAAAGGAGATTAGAACATAGAGGGAGTTTGATGGAGAAGAGAACCATGAAGAGGAGGGAGTCAGGGAGAATAGAGAAGGAGTAATGGGCTTCGAAAACCCTGGTTCTTGCCATGTGATGGGCGCGAAGCCACCACGAGTGGTGGTACTCGACTAGCAACGCGAGAAAGAGAAGGGAGCAAGTACAATCTGGTTCGTTGTGGGTGTTTAAGGGCACGTTTTAGGGGCGATTTCCTAAGTTTTGTTCATCCGTAATCTTCGATAGTAGTGGGTAAGTTGTATTCTCAATTTAATTTCAGTTTTTCCAAAGTTTATAAAGTTAGGGTTTAAATTGAATTGGGGGTTTTTGATGTGAAGGTTTAAAGTATGAATTGATTGTGTAGAAGGTTTAATTAGATGTTTAGTAGTTAGTTTATATTATTAGTTTGATTATTAAACTTGTTATTGTGAGTTTGAATGGATTGAAGTTAGTTGTAATTCGTAAGAAATTACTGTCAGTTTCGTAAATTACATTTTTGGACAGTTTCTGGGCATTTGTAGCAAAAATATTGTTTCACAAAAGTTGTTCGTATTGAAATTGTACTCAAGATAGGCTCAAGAAACGTTTGATTTGGATTTAGTAGGAGGAAGTTATGCTCATTTTAAGTTTCTGCTCAAACTTCATATTTTCTATAGTTGATTTTAAAACTCCACATTTTTGTATAATTGCTTCATAATGAAATTTTGAGTATGCAAATGTATATATGATTCTTAAAGGATGATTTTATATAAAGCAAGATGTTTTAATTAATTTCGGGAAGAGTTTTAGTTATACGGTTATTAGTGTTAAATGGAAGTTTATGTTAGAACATGAAAGTCATTTATATGCTTTATGATATGTTTGTTTAGATGATTTATATGGAATTAGAAGAAGTCTATTGATTCTAAAACTAGAGTTAGTTTAAAACTCATTAGTAGTTAGCCAAGTCTATTATTATTTATTGAATACATATATGTTATTATGTAACTTTCGAGCTCACTAAAAGGTCGTTTTGGAGATAGTTGTCTTGCCGTGATTCGAAAGAAAGGTAAGGTTTCATATTCAAAACTTTTATAGTTTACATTCAAAGTCCAAAGAAGTAAGGTTTTTAATAGTTTACAAGCAAAGTATTTCAAGTTAAGCTTTTATAGTTCCTCCAAAGATTGAAAATTTAGTTTCCAAAGAAGCTTTTATAGTTTGCAAGGAGTGTTTTTAAAAAGATTTTATCTCGGTTTTGTTAAGAATGGATTTAATGGGAGGATATTCCTCCAAATATAGAAAGTTGGTTTTCGAACCGCAATTAAAGGAAAGATTATAGAAAGATATTTTGAATAGTTTTATGTTTTGAAAGTTGATGGGATTGCCTATGTGGTATCTCAAGAGAACAATTCTGTGTTTTTCAGAGTTGTGGGGATTACCTAAGTGCTATCTCAAGGAATTGGAACTTCGTCGAGTTTGTCTCGGCTTTACAGATACAAAATAGAATAGTTGGGGTACGTTGATCAGTACCTCGGACTCAGATCTTCTGCTACAGTTTGGCCGTATGTAGGGTGTGCACACTAGGGATCATTGTCTATAGTTATCCGGAGGGCCTAGCTAGCCCAAAGGCAAGGAAAGTTCATTTCATTCCGTAGGTTTATGACTCTTTCTTCGTGAAGAAAACAGGAAAGAAATGATTTGTTTAGAAAAGGAAAAAGGAAAGATTTAAAAAAAAGAAAAGAAAGGATTTGATTTAAAGAAAGCAATAGAAAGGATTTGATTTGGAAACTGAAAAGAACGGTTTTATTTTATAAAAAGAAATACGGAAAAGGTTTTATAAAGTTACTTATTATTTGGCTATGAAATAAACTGATTTGTAGGATATGTTTAATATATCCTACCTGCATATAGATTTGGCTTTACAATATGAAATCTCACTCAACCAGTTTGGCTGATACAACGTGCTGGTATATGCAGGTACATAAAGGTAGTAGTGTTGAAGAATGTTCGATGATTGAAAGTTATATTATTTGTATTGAGGCGAGGACGATCAACTTTGTAATAGTATTGTTAATAGTTAATTTGTAATTAGAATAGAAGAGTTTGAGTTTATTAAGTTTAAACTATAATGGTTGAGGAATTTTGGTAAATACAGGTTTATAAGTGGACGCGAGTCCTAAATTAAGATTAGGCGGTCCTTTTAACGGACCTTTGCCGAATTTTTAGTAGAATTTTTAAAACAAATCTAGTTGTTTGAAGTGTTTTAGAATACTTAATATAGATCATTATGGTTAAAGGTTCTAATACAATCATTAGAGTCTATAAGTTCTAATAAGTCAAGCTTTTTGATCTCCACACTCTTGGTGAGTGTGATGGTAATAGCCCGGATTAGGTTTTCCGCTGCATTTAGGGTTTAATTAGGTTGGTCGTAGATCCGGGTTGTTACAATGCAGGCCATGATTTCCTGTCGAACCTTGCAACCAATGATCATTCCACTTCCTGCAGCCTCACAAAGAAGGTATTAGAGGTAGACGCTCTTGCATTGCTGACTTCGCAAATGGCGAAGTTGAGCCAGAAGATCGACACCTTGAGAAGTTCTTCCTCGACAACCCCTCCCTTGAGTATTAATGATACGTTTGTCGTGACACCCATTACCTCATCTTACTTGTGAGCTATGTGGTGTTCAGGGTCATTTTGAGGCACGATTGTCAGTTCAGTCAACATCAGATGGAGTAGGCAAATGCCTTCCAACAAAGACCACAAAACATCCCCCTCCACATAACTACCAAAATTCCCAAATTTTCAACCACCACCACAAAACCACCCCAAATCATCATTCTATCAAAACCCACCTGGTTTTTAGAGACCCCCACCACAATACTTCCATCACCCTAATAATTTCCAAACCCCACAAAATTTTCAAACCCCACCTCCAAGATCCTACCACGTCTGAATTGATGAAACTAATGCTGGCCATGAAGAAAACCAATGAGAAGACACAAATAGCACAACAAGAGGCTCAAAGAGCTCATGAGAGGCATATGCTGGCTCAAGAGAAGCACATCAAACTTCTCGAGACTCAGATTGCCCAATTGACAAGCAATAATGCTCAGAGGCGGCAAGGGGAGTTGCCAGGGCAACCCATTTAGAGGGAGCACGTTAATGCCATTACTCTTCGTAGTGCGCTACTTATGATGCTCCTCCATTGCCCATTGATGAGGTTGCCCCGACTACGAGAAAGTGTATGTATTTAGCTAGGTTAATTGACGGCTATAATACGTGTATGTATTTAGTATAAATACCCTACTTAGCTCATTGTATAGACTACGACATTTTTTGCTATTACTCACTTATTGCTTTTTATAATCAATTGTACTCCCTTGTTTATTGTTTCATTGTTAATCGAATTGAGGTTATTGAATTGTCGGCCTTGCAAACTCTCTTCAACGATTTGTCCTTCCTTATTAAATTCGTCCAAAACAAATCTCAACGCTAGTTAAGTTACAGTTAATCGGAAAGTTTCTACCAAGACTCTATTTTTGAAGCTGAAATGCGAGCTATATGTAGTTCCTTGGAGAAGAACCATTTGCTTCAATGACGCAAGCCCCTTAGAGTATGTTTTTTTGTACTTTGATGGCGTTGCAATAGAGAACTAAAGACACACTTCCTCAATGGGGTATTCTAAGTGACACAAAGTGTGTTTTCTATGGGGATGAAGAGAAACAAGGAACCATTTTTTCATTGAGTGAAGATTCTTAACAATTATCTGGCTATAGGTGCTTAATAGGCTCACATAAATTCTGAAAATTTATAATGAGGTGGCTTGAGCAACAATGTTGATGCAAAAAGATGGTGTCATGGTTGTTTTGGGGGTTAAATAGCTTTGGTTGTATATATCTTTCTTTTTGGTGGTCCATAAAGCCTTTTTCCCTAAAAAAGTTTTGATTTCCAAGAAATTCACCATGACAGAGCGATGATCTAGAAGTAATCACAACATCAAATATAACAAAAAATTTACATTACGCCGAACATTATCTCCGCATGGGTCCATGAGAGAATCTCCCAGCTCATACTGAATATAAAATTATCCTTTAGAATTATAATATTTTCGTGGTAGTTTCTTGGGAATAACGGAGAATGGGAATAAAGAGTACGAGAATTAGGGTTCAGAAAGTATATATGAAAGGAGATAAAGTGTGCCTAATAAGGAATAAGGATAACCATATGCATAAAAAGTTGAAGCTCGATTACCTTTCTATAGCAAAACCTTTGAATTAAACCATAAAAAAAATCCTATGTACAATACCTACGCATGGGAGATGGTTTCCTCCTTGCAAGTTGATTCTAATAGGTAGCTCTGCATGGTCGTGTTTATGCCATGCAAAGGTGGCTAGCTACTATTGGCTTACTATAACTTCTCTATATGTCTTTGAGATTTTAGAGTTTTCATTGACACGAATAAATTTATTTAACAATTTGGCCTACGGATATGCTATTGGATTACTTTTATTAAATTTTAGATTTTCTTGAATTAAACCTTTGACATGGACCATTTAGGCGACAAATAATCAAACCAATCATCAAATACCTAATTAGAGAGGAACGAACATGTGCATATAATCTTGAACTCAAAAATTAAGCTTGTAATATATTGGTAGAAACCGATGGAAGTATTCTCTGCATCCTAACTAATTTTGCTCTCACATCATTATTTAACACTATGGCAAAAACAATGAAGGATTTATCCTACTGATGCCCTAGAAGCTTATTTCTCATCCAAGATACATCATCATATACTTAAAGCTCGTATTAAGAATCCTATTTCTTGAGCTAACACAATGTTTAGAGGCCAAGAAAATACTACATTGGCCATCTATTAATATATTTATAATGAGCTACTAAATTAGATCATTCCAATAGGTATAAGGTTCTTTTAATTTAGTGTATACAATATTACGCATCTATATATATATTAAAAAGCGTAAGAATCGCTCAATCCGTCATGTGTCACTCTCCCTTCTATTCAATAACATTAAATCTAAGTTATTCTCATAAAAAAATGCGAATGGTCCATGAGAAAGTTTGAACCCGCCACCTCATGTATGTAAGCTAAATGCTCTAACCATTGCGTCACTACACTTTTTTTGCTTCTTTTATCAATACTAATAATGATATTATGGGTTTTTAATGAAAAAAAAAATTAAGTTAGAATATTTTAATTGTATTTATGAATAAAACTACTAATTTATAATTGGTAACATCTTTCTACATCAAATTTTAGTTATCTAAGTATTAAAGTATAGTGTTATTTGACCAGGGGCATCGCCTGTGCCTTAATACTAGTTTAACAATAATAATAATGCTTTTCACTTAATACTTGGTTTCAAAATACAAAAGTTAGTGCTATGCAATAATAATTAAAAACATGTACATAGAGAATCTTATAGAATTGTATACATTAAGGAATAAAAACTAATTAAGATGAATCATCACTTTAACTAACATTCTTGGTCAAATAGTACATATGTGTTATCCTTGTATGCAATAGCTGTTGGTGAAGAAAATACTTTATAACACCATTCATTACAAAAAAAAAGTCACACTAGTCCAAAAGAACGTATTAAGAAAAACAAGATATGTCACCAAAGCCACAAACCATCTATAACCTCATTTTTACTATTTTCTATTACAATGCAATTTCTAACAAAAAAATATAAGACTTAGTAAGTTTAGCCAATGTATCATCAGTGGGGAATGTAACAGAAAGTACAAAAAAAACTATCAATAACCCCCCTTGGAACATCGATATACCAAGAAAAGAGATCCACTTTCCTATCATCAAATGTACATTCAAGAAAAAAAAAATGAGCACCTTTTAGAGCAATCCTAGGGAATTGAATTGTTCCCAAGCCTCCTGTATATGAATTAATTAAGTTATGCATATCACATGAATGTTTCATTTAATTATAAACAAACGGATAATATATAGAGTACATGAACTTATCATGACTTAACCATTTAAAAAAAAAAATTAACTTAACTGAATAGGGAGAGAGAAGAAATGGCATACTTATAAATTAATTGGAAAATAGTATTCCAGTATCTAGCTTATAAACCTACGTATTAACTTACAATTTTAAATTTGAAAACAGCATGGTAATCGTAAATTAAGTGTTTGTTTGGTTTACATGAGAAGTAAATTCGTGTGGGTATTTATATTTTCCTAGTAATTTACAAACTGGTTTGGTTAATATCTAGGGAATTTGAAATTCTCATGAATTTTGATTGACCAAGCGGAAGGGGAGTTGATAATTTATTTATTATATTTTCTGGGTATTGGAAATTCCCATAATTTCTAATGTCCTATGTTTTAAATTTTTTGTGTCAACCAAACAACTAGCCCACTAATCAATTCTAATGAATCTTCAATTCCCCTGTTTTTTATTGTCAACCAAGCAACCACTAAGTAATCTTTCAACCGAAACAACTAGAAATATTTCATCTAGAAGTGGAAAAAAAGTTGTTTAATTGAATCCTTGGTCCAAAAAAGTAATATCGATAAATAAGCGGTAACATATCTATACCACGTAAAAGTTATCTCAGAAAATAGCAAATGTTTTATTCTTTCTAGATGGTGTTGATTTTTGTGTATCAATAAACCGAATACAGAAAAGTAAAAGTAAATCCTTTCTAACTTTACCTGTAACATATCGAACACCTTTTCAGCAATAAGCTTTTGATATGGAGCTGCACCTTTCTGCTGTAGTTTATCAGGATGCAAACACAATAGAGCTCTTTGATATGCTTTCTTCACTGCATTTGCTTCTATTATATCAACAAGTGGAATGGGCTTCCATCCACTATTAGGCCAAAGAACCTATGTGTGTATGATATATATTGTAAGTATTAGTGCTATGAATTGAGATATCCTACTTTAATCATTAATCGAAAAGAGATGCGAACAATTTTTCAAAGGAATCAATCATAATTAAGACCAAAATATCATATCTTTAAACACAAAATTCAAACTAAAAAATGAATAAGAAGTACAAATTAAGTCATGTACCTGATAAGTGGGTTTTAGGCTCATTAATTAGAATTAGTTTTAGGTCATTTACATGTATATTAGGCCATATAGCTTCCTTTTCTTTTCTTTTTACATCCTTTTTACGTTCTCATGTTTTGCATTAGTTTTTAGTGCATTTGCATCTAAATAGGTTGCATATAGTTCTTTGCATAAGCATTTGCATCCCCCCCCCCTTATCTAACCTCTTCTTTAGTGTTGCTTGCTTAGAGGCGATGAAAAGGGACAAGAACAGGGGGAGCGGTCACTCAATTTACTAAGGAGCGACCGCTCTATAGTCCAAGATTTGAAGCAGAGAAGCAGCAAAAATGGAGCGAATGATTTTCATCCATTTTTGAGTATTGCTTCTAACTCTTCTCTTTATTTCCTTTAATACTTTGTTTTATTTTGATTAAGGTTGATTAGTTTGATTGAAATAATTTCCACCATTATTGCTTCACCATTGTTGTTTCAAACTTTTTATTCCATTTTCTTTATGGCTAGTGAGTAGATTATTAGATAGAAGAAGGGGATGACCTAGTTGATCATGAGTTGACTATAAAAGTCAAGCTCGGGGTTAGATTTAGATAAGATTGTGTTGGCTAGCTTATTTCATTGCCATGTTTATTTGATTGATCACCATTTGAACTTGTTATGGTAATCCAAGGTCAAGGATTGAGAATTGAAGCCTTGGATTGACTTTTGGCTAGACATTAGGTCGACTTCACCATGAGAATAGGTGTTTGACTTCCTAAGACTTTGATTGAGTCACTATAAGTTGTGAAAATGCTTAGTTGATTGGTTTTACCATGAGAATAGGTGAAATTGGTTGATTTGGTCCTCCTAATTATCTTGAGAAAGTAATTAGGAAACATTTGAGTGACTTAGTCCCCTAATCGACCCTTTTGAATCCCCTTGACTTGACAAGTTGGTTAATATATGATTAGCTTGTGAATCCCCTATCCCTAGTGCCTCTTTTATATAGTCTAAATCCAATCATTTAGTTCAATTGCTAGTTAATTTGTTCGTTAATTCTTAGCTAATCATTAATATCCAAAACATACCAAAAATAGACTTAGCTCACTTAATCGCATTTAAACCTTGATTAATCATTGCTTCCTCATGGATTCGACCCTTTCTTACCTATATTGGTTAAATTAGGTTACTAATTTGGCACATGCAACGACCATGTCAGGACCATATTTTTTGTGATATTGGCCTTTACTTTCATTCTACTTTATTTTTGTTGCAACTACATTTTATAAATAACTAGTTATAAGCTCGTGCGATGCATGAGTTAACTATAATACCAAAAATATTATCGTTTTGTTCCATAATAGTTTACCCATAAAATATGTTGGAAATAAGTTGGTGTTTGATTATCAAATGTTATTTATATAAAAAGGTAAATATAACGTGATATAATATGATACAGTGATCAAATAAGATAGAGTATGAAGATTTAATTTATTAGCAAAAAAAAATGAATATTAAAATATAATGTAGTATATGTAAAAAAAGTTAGATAATCACTCATGAAAACATAATATTAATGAAAAAAACTATTATCTATCTTAATTTCATACTCGCATGATCTTTGTTAATCTTTATCCTATTTAATATTAAATCCTCTCGTTTTTAATTATCATAATAATTACATGAGATCGTTAACCTAATTTTTATGTATATATTTGTAAATCTTGTTTTTTTCAATTCTTTTAGTCCTTATCAGAAAAGGTAAACTCAAATAAGTTCAAAAATGGACTCATAAATTCAAATAAGTCTAGTTTAGTTCTAAAGAGTACTAATACGAGTTGACCCGTCTCACACATAAGGGTTGGATAAGTTCTCACAAATAAGGATTGAATAAGTTTTAAGTTCTAATGAGGTCTGATAAGTTTAGATAAAAGCTAATAAGTTCTAATAAGTTCAAGTAAGTTTAGATAAGTGTTAATAGGTTTAAAAGTACGGACCCATGTATATTTAATAAATGCTCATATTTCATCTTTCCTAAGCGAAAGACTTTAGATATTGATTCACATAATAAGGGTCCATTCTCTTGGGTTGAGAGCAACTAAATTAAACTGAACTAAAAAAACTGAATTTCACTAAACTTAAACGAACATTGAAATGTAAAAGTAAAAATATTGTGTACACCTGAAATGAGCTAAACTAAACCAAAAATGAGCTGGGGAGGAAAGGCCCTAAGTTTTTTTTCAATAATTTAGAAAGGAGTTGGGACATGTTCTCCCCGGCTGAAAACAACTAAATTGAACTTTCGAAGAAAAACTGAACTGGATTGAACTAAAAGACTTAGTGAAAATGTGCGAGTAAAAGTGTTGTGAACTAAAAACAATTGAATTGGACTGAACTAAAAGGAATAGTGAAAATGTATGAGTAAAAGTTTTGTGAACTAAAATGAAAATAACACGGGTAGAACAGACCCCTATTCAAAATGTTAGATTTTTAGCATGCATGTCTCGATTTGACACGTAATTTTTTACGTCTAGTCATGTGTCCATTTTTAAATACTCGTCAAATAGGATAGTTTGTAAATGAATAGTCCTTCTTAATCATAAGTTAAGTATATCAGAATAAGTCTTATTTTAGAGTATATTTCGAGTTGTATACAAAGGTAAAAAATGATAATACTCTAAGTTGTATAACTTCGGTTTTGATTGGTTTATACATTATAACAATATTCGTAGTTTATTGAGACTCACTAAAGTCTATCTATTATTATCAAACAACTCTATTATCTTTTTGAAAATATATAACTTCAAAATAGTTTACAACATGGTTATAAAAATTATAATACTGTAAGTTGTATTACTTAAGTTATGGTTGGTTTATACATTATCATAATATTGGTAGTTTACAAAAACTCTATTAATTATCAAAAACTCTATTTACCTATTTAAAAATATAAACATACAAATATTTTGCAACATGGCAATCTTATGTGGAGTACCAAATGCTCCTTCCCGAAAAATCTATAAAAATACTAAAGTCGATGTTTTACCATTAAATTTCTAATTTTAGATGGCCACTTTTATGAGCCTCGTTTTTCTTGGAATTATTGGGTTTAGGGACGGCAATTGATCATTAACCCTACCTATACCCTATTGGACCGAACCCTTTTTTAAGATCTTAAATCTATTTTTTCCAAACATTTGGTTCGGAATCTCCATGATTTGGTTTTGGGTCGGGGTCCAATGATTTTCGACCCAGACCCTATCCAGATTCAACCCGTAAACTCATTTATCATTTTTTTCCATGATTGAATTAAAGCCTTAAATTACATATTAAGATTTACACGCTAATTCCTAGTGTATACATAGTAAAACAACAAATCACAAACAAGTGATTTGATAGTATCATTATATACTAACCTATAAGAAACATGTCTAGACATTTTTTATATGATAGATTACTTCCATATTTCTGTAACTTTTTCTTATTAAACTAGGATACAAGGCTTTTAATTCATGGTAAGATGTCGTACTTAGTGCTAATTTTGTGAAACATCTTAGAAAACGTGAGTGAAAAATATATATACAAAAAGCATCTCAAACTTATGCACTTCCTTACCTAGATGGTACGAAGGCCTAAGGAGGAGGTGATGGACGTTAGTTCAGCTCGACCATAGGAAACGAGTTACATACTTGGAATGAGGTTTCGATGAGAATTGAACAGGAGATAAGGGAAAGAATAAGAAGGCTCGATGAACATTAACCTCTATTTCAAACCTTAACAACAGTAACCATGATAAGCTAGAAAGGAAAGAGGTTATTACCCCAATGAGCTAACCCTCAGTGGAGAAATTACTCAAGCAAGTTCTAGATTTTGCCTCTTGCCAGGTTTATTAAATTAAATAAGGAAGTACGCCATCCACTTTGTATTGCGCGAGTTTCTCTAATCAGTACGTCTTCCAGTGAGTTTCATTTCAGGGGGTTATGAAATCCTCTTTGAAACAAAGTTTTCATTAGCATAACGTGCGTACCCGTTAAAGTAGCTTCTTCCAATAGTCGAGTCAGAGTAGATTCAAATTTCTCCATCTTGGCAATTAAAAACTTAATTGAAAGTCAAGGACCCATTTTAGACCTATATCGAACGTGGAACACGTTATAAAATTTTCAAACCTAACAAATCTGTAGCGGATCTAGGTTCACTTCAAAAAGATCCGAGTATGGGTTTAGGTCTCACTAGACCATACCCAGATCCGACCCATTGTCATCTATAATTGGGTTATTCAATTTGTTTGATTTAGGCGTTATTTTAATGAACGCTCTTAATTAACAGATAAAATGTCACAACCTCAAAAGAATAAATAAATGAAACCATCAAAAAATTTTATACGACGTCATACTTTCAAGAACTAGATCATTAAGCATAAAAGGTTAGTAATAACGATGAACCAACTTAATTTTATGACCCTCGAGATTAAACTTTTGCTCGTGTCGTTAATTTAGATGGTTCCGAATTAAAATAAAACGATCATTGAAAAGAAATTGAATTGCGTTCATATTGATAGTCTTTGAATTGAACTTGGATTCAACAATTGATGAGTTTTAGAATTGAACTTTTATTTGCAAAATTTAAGTTTGTTTTGGTTATAAAGTAGCTTAATTTGTCCTAAAACAACCTAAATGAACTCTAAACCTGAAATTTTGATCTATTTGACTTAACATTCACTTAAACACCTCATATATGTATAAATTAATTGATCCATATTTAGTTTAGCATTTATTTTAGTTTGCTTGTCTTTGGTAAGAGTACCTCGATTTGTCCTAAAACAACCTAAGCGAACCTTTAACTTGAAATTTTGATCTATTTGACTTTACATTCACTTGAACTCTTTAAATATGGATAATTAATTGATATATGTGTAGTTTAGCTTTTATTTCCAAGATTTAAGTTTATTTTGGTTAGAAAGTACCTTAATTCGTCCTAAAACAACCTAAATGAACATTAAGTTTTATAGTTTGATCTATTTGACTTTATTTTCACGTAAAAACTTCAAATATGCATGAATTAATTGTTAGATGTTTTGTATATCTTTTAATTTCAAGATTTAGATTTGTTTTAGTGAGAAACTACATTAATTTTGCCTTAAAACGACCAAAAGGAGCCTTAAATTTGAAATTGTGATCTATTTGACTTAAACACTTCAAATATGAATAAACTAGTTTTAGATTTTAGTTGAAAGAATTTGCTTGTCTTTGGTATGAAAGTACCTTTATTCGTCCTAAAATAACCTATACGAACCTCAAACTTGAAACTTTGATCGATTTGATTTTACATTCACCTGAACACTTTATGTATGCATAAGGTAACTGATAAATGTGTAATTCAGCTTTTATTTGCAAGATTTAAGTTTTTGGTTAGAAAGTGATAAGGTTAGGATAAGAGAGTAGATGAATATAATTGTGAATATGATTGTTAAGTATTCATTGATATACATAGCCTATTTATACTACAAAACAATATATAAAAGATATAAATCAAAATCATTAAGATAGCTAGAATATCCTAAAGATAATATTATGTTATCAATTCTATCCTAATAACATAAAAGATAATATCCTCAAATATAATAGAAATGAGATAATCATATCAAAGATATTAATATATCTCTAATACGCCTCCGCAAGATGGACGACCAAAGGGAAAGTACAATCTTGGACAATTACAATCGACGACGAGCACGAGCAAAGTTGGGTAACAATGATGTAACAAAGATGGTAGATGGAGTTTTGACTTTTAAGTGGTTGAGTAGTTGGTTGCGTGTGGTTTTGAAGAGAAAGGGTCTTGACATGAATTTCATCACCATCTTCTAGGATAGATGGAGAAATTGGATGAAAGAATAGTAGAATAAGGGAGGGAAGAATGTGTGTTGGTGTTGGATTGTATTTTTGTTGAACAATTATCTTTCAGGCAGAGAGATTTCTTTGAGGATTGTGACAATATATTTGTCAATACTAATGAAATTTGGAAATCTTTTTTTTTTGTTTTAAAAATGGTTTGATGAGGTTTAAGTAGAAAGTTTTGGTATTGACCATGAAATTGTTGAAAGAAAAGAGTTGATAGTGCGTTGGCACTTTATGTAATGGATATCCATGGTGATGAGTTTGATTTGACAAGAATATTCAGAGATAGTTTGAGTACAATAGGAGTTTAAACTGAGAGGATGAGAAAAATAACTTATAAGTTTAGGGAGGGCTTCTTCCATAATGGAGATTGCAATTAGCTAAAAGGTTTGATAGTTTTGAATTGTACTACCACCATCAAGGAAGGATTCTTCTATTAATGAGAGTTTTGGGAAGGTAGGTTTATTAGGGAGGTGTAGAGGATGATGGCTGGTTTTGAGAGTGAGTTGTCACTACCGCCATTATTAGAAGTTTTGGAGGGTTGAACAATCATTATGGAGGAGTTGGTTGGGTTGCGAGTGATAGGATCACTACCGCCATTGATGCAGGATGCGAAGTGTGGAAAAGATAAAAAAGCTCTTGATACCATGATACCATAATTAGGAGAAGAGAGTAGATGAATATAATTGTGAAAATGATTGTTAAGTATTCATTTATATACATAGCCTATTTATACTACAAAACAATATATAAAAGATATAAATCAAAACATTAAGATAGCTATAATATCCTAAAGATAATATTATGTTATCAATTATATCCTAATAACATACAAGATAATATCTTCAAATATAATAGAAATGAGATAATCATATCAAAGATATTAATATGTCTCTAATAGAAAGTACCTCAATTCGTCATAAAACGACCTAACAACCTTAAACTTGAAACTTGATCTTTTGGAATTTAAATTCACTTTAAGTGTTCAAATATGCATAAAGTAATATATTCATGTTTAGTTTAACTTTTATTTGAAAGAGTTAGCTTGGTTATCGTAAGTGAGTACCTCAATTCTTCCTAAACTGACCTTCAAGAGCCTTTAACATTAAAATCTGATCTATTTGACCATATATTCAGTTTGAAACTTCATTTATGCACAATTGAATTTATTCATATTTAATTAGGCTATCATTTGAAGAGCTTGCTTGTCTTGTGTAGAAAGTACCTCAGTTCATCCTAAAACAACTGAAACAAGCACTAAACTTAAAACTTTGACCAATTTGAATTCGCATTCACGTAACCACTTTAAAGATGCATAAAGTGACCGATAAATGCGTAGTTTAGGTTTTTTTTTTTTTTTTTGCAAAATTCAAGTTTTTTTTAGTTATAAAGTACTGTAATTCATCCTAAAACGACCTAAATGAATCGTAAACATGAAAATTTAATCTATTTGACTTTACATTCACTTAAACACTCCATATATGCATAAATTAATTAATTCAATTTAGTTTAGCGTTTTTTTTAAAGTTTTCTGGACTTTGGTAAGAAAGTACCTCAATCCGTCCTAAAACAATATAAACGAACCCTAAACTTAAAACTTTGATCTATTTGACCTTACAATCACTTAAACACTTAAAATGCGCATAAAGTAATTGTTATATGTTCAGTTTAGCTTTATTCGAAAGAGTTTCTTGTCTTTGGTAACAAAGTACTTTAATTTTTCCTAAAACAACCTAAACGAACGATGAACTAAAAACTTTGATATATTTGACTTTACATTCACTTAAAACATCAAATATGCATAAAGTAATTGAGTCATGTTTAATTTAACTTTTAGTAGAACGAGATACCTTGGTTTTGCTAAAAATATACCCCAATTAGTCCTAAAAAGACTTCAACGAGTCCTCAGTCTGAAACTTTGAACTGTTTGACGTTATATCCACTTAAACACTTCAATTATGCATAAAGTAATTGATCTATGTTTGTATAACTTTTATTTGAAAGAGTTTTGCTTGTCTTTGGTAAGAAAGTACCTCAATTCGTGCTAAAACGTTGAAACAAAACCTAAACTTGAAACTTTGAAATATTCGACTTTGCATTCACTTTAACACTTCAAATATGCATAAAGTAATTTACTTACATTTGGATTATCTTTTATTTGAAAGATTTTGCAATCTTTGGTAAGAAAGTACATCAATTCGTCCTTAAACAACCAAAACGAATCCTGAACTTGAAACTTTGATCTATTTGACTTACATTCACTTAAACACTTCAAATATGCTTAAGTAATTGATATATGAGTAGTTTAGCTTTTATTTGCAAGATTTAACTTATGACGTTACATTCACTTAAACACTTCAAATAATATGCATAAAGTAATTAATTCATGTTTTGCTTAACTTTTATTTGAAAGAGTTTGCTTGTTAAGTTTGCTACTTTGAATAATAGTACTTTAACTATACCAATTATTAGTGTAAGTAACTATATTTTCTACACTTTTTATTATCCAAGTTTATTTTAGGTTATAATTGAAACTAATGAACTTACCAACTCCATATCATAATAAATTTAATTATGATCACAAGATGTTCTTTTAATAAATTAAAATATGTTTATAACGCAACATTTGCTGCAACTTTTTAAACTTTGGGGTTGTGATTTTTCGAAATTTAGGGTTTTTAAAATAATTGTAGCATAACGGAGAGGGGTGCACAACCCAATAACATTGACATGCAAACACACACTAACAAGGCTAGTGACACAATCGTAAGCTGTTGTATCATGGGCCCTTGTTTTGGCCAAGGGTTTGGTATTCTATGCTAATATTCTAGATTAATTGAAGTATAAAATTTCTAAGTAATTTTCAGAAATAAAAAAGCATTGTGATTAAGGTTTTTATTTTTGTGATCATATTAAGAGGGTTAAGGGTTGCTTGATATATTCATGTATACAGAAATGTAACTATGTTTTATCACTTGTCTTTAGGAAACAACTTCATAAAAGGTAATTAGTTGATCTCGAGTTCATTATTCACACTTCAAGAGGTAAATGAACCTAGGGACATCATTAGTAGTAGAATGGCGTGTTTAGATACTCTAGCTATTAGTACATATTGATAACTTAGCATCATGTTAAGGCACTGTATTTCTTTGTTTATATTGAAGATATAGAAACCTGGGGACATAACGTATAGCATTTGTTAGACTTTTAATCTCTAGATTTAAAATTATATGCGTAACCTAACTTGTGAAGCATCCATAGAATTATTATTCGACTACAAAATTGGTGCACGAGATCGACACATTATAACATTGTTTACCAATTAAAAAAGCCAAGGTAATAATATTATTTAAAATTTGGAATAAGTAGTGCCTGATGTTAAAATTCTTAGACTATATTATCCTAATATTTCAAAATTTTAAACTTGAACCTCTATAGTTCCTAAAAGGGTATTGTAAGAAGGAGTTAACTTAGTATTTCTAGAAGGTTGGGAGGCATAAATTACACTTAATATAAAAAGAAGACTACACTAAAACACTTGGAGTAATCTTTTTAGAATCTTATTAATTAAACTAAGAACCAAATAAAATTGACGAAAACACTTGGGGCCTGTTCTCTTCGGCTAATTCTAGCTGGAACTGAACTGAACTGAACTGAACTTATTGGAGCTGAACTGAACTGAACTTATTAGAGCTGAACTGAACTGAACTTATTAGAGCTGAACTGAACTGAACTGAATTTATTAGGGAGCTGAACTGAACTGAACTGAACTTATTAGAGCTGAACTGAACTGAACTTATTGGATCTGAACTGAACTGAACTGAACTGAATTGTTGAATTAAATTGTAACAAATATATAAATAATAACTAAATAATAATTATTATGAATATTCAATAATAAGTAATAATAATTCTAAGTACTAATAGTTAAACTAATAATTTAGAATAATATCAAATGAATAATAATAGTATTATTTTTGATGTTATTAAATGATATCGTAAATAAATAAATAATAATAATAATGATAAATTAATTTTATAAATAATAATTACATATAATAATAATAATAATAATTAATAATGAGTAGTTACTATTATTAGTATTAATATATTAATACTTGATGATGATGATGATATAATAACAATAATGTGTAAGAATTAAATTAATATTACCATTATAATAATAATTAGCTTAAAACATGGGTTGATGTGTGCTTCTAACCAAACCACGATTTGTGGGTTGGTGTATGATAGAGATACGCCAAACCCCACCACAAACCGTCAAAGTATCTTTAATATGCAACGTAACGACAATGTTGTACCATTAATAGTATTGCAGTATTATTAGCAACTTTGTAATTTTTTAATATCTTCTAATTTTTTGTAGTTTACTTGTATAATGTAATATTGAATATTTAGTCGGTAAAATAAATCAGCAATTGCAAATTAGAATACTCATATTGATATGAAATTTGGTTAAACCGCGCACCAACCCAAACCTTGCTCAGCCATAATAATAATAGTAATAATAATGAGTAAAGATATAATAACAAAAATAATATATATAAATAACAATAATATATATAAATAATAATAATAATAATAATAAGTAAAATAAATTAGACCAATAATAATATATTAAACAAAATGGTTAAATAATGAATGGAGCTGAACTGAACTTATTGGAGCTGAACAGAACTGAACTTATTGGAGCTGAACTGAACTGAACTTATTAGAGCTGAACTGAACTGAACTTATTGGAGCTGAACTGAACTGAATTGAACTGAACTAAACTTATTAGAGCTGAACTGAACTGAACTGAACTTATTAGAGCTTAACTGAACTGAACTGAACTGAAAATAAGCTGAACAGAACAGGCCCTTGGTCGCCTTCACAATTGCATCTCAACATGACTTAATATGCAAAGTCGTACTTCAGTATTATAAAAGCAAAATTTTATTGTTCCAACCACTACAGGACATAGCCACATGAAACAAGAAATCAAACGGCCTAGGCCTTAAATGATTAGTTTGGTGTTCTCTTCTAAGTTAGGATGATTTTGTGGCATAAAAGCAAGAACAATTAGTTTGAGTTCAACATGAATTGGTGAAATTTCTTTGAGTACAAAACACAAGAAATCAAAAAAATCTTACATGACTTGAGAATTTATTTTGTAAAGTTTTACTTTGTAGTACAAATTTTGCATCAATATTAGCAATCATATTTGGGAGTTACTGACTTACCTAAAGGGTCAAAGACCATAGATAGTAAATGGATCTTTAATAAGAAGTTGAGACCTTATGGAACCGACAATAGAGAGGTTTATTAACCATCATATTTGCAAGAGAAGGTGATCAAACTTACAAATTGCATTGTTGATAGTAGTGCACGTATGTTTCCTTCCTTTCCATTAGACCATTGCTTTACCTTACGTTCGTACATCTGAATGATAACATTTTAAAATTAAGTTGACTATGTTAAGGAGACATTAAACTGATCAGATAGATATGAAGGAGACAAGTTACCTGAGTTTCCTCTTCAGACTCAGCTGCTAATGCCACATCTATGTCTTGGAGCTTCCCTTTATCCTATTAACGAGTAAAAAAAAAGGAATGGGCCATCAGAAAAATCCCAAGGAAGATGATATGCATGGACTACTCACTAAGAACAAACATAATGCTATATGAGGCGTAGTCACAATAATATATCATAACATTTGGCACGGTAGATTGATGTTTTAAAAGATGATTATTTTCATTTGCAGAGAATGTGTTTAACGTCATACTAAAAGACTTCTTGAAAAAAAGTAGAACTTTTACAATATAATGTAAATAAGAAATTGTCCTATCTAGAAGAAGAATGTAGAATTACATACCAAGTTTTCATCGACGGAAGTGGCATTAATTTTTGGAGCAGAATCTTTAATATTGTCATTATGAGTTTCTAGCATCAAAAGACACAAGCTAGTGTCAGAAAAATATATTATGATCATACAATAATATTCTTCTAAATAGATATATATATGGAAAAAACCTGAAATATATTAAAAAAAACAATTGAGAAAAATACTTATTACTACCGAGGCTCATTTTTAGATTATCCTAATTAATTTACCCATTTATCATTTACATTTTATGTCCAATTACTACTCTCTCGACTATAATGTAATGTTTTATCAAACAAATTATAAAGTATTGCCTTTTCTTAACCTTCTCCTATTTTTCATATCAACCAAATATATAACGCTCTTCATACTTTTGTTTTATTACGTAGTAAATTTTTGCTTTCATTTCAATAAGCCTAGTAACTTACTCTACTTTTTGGTCCAACAGATCTTCACATTCTCTAGCAATTTCAATCTCTCTTCTTTCTAGATAAACAAAAAGGACTAAATTGCATATTTCGTCCTCTGATCATGGCCTTGGTATTAATCACTACTAGCTCTATATGCACGCTATGCGTGATAGCGTGTGGAATCATGTAAAATTCTAAAATAATTAATTATAGAGAGGGAATTTGTCATCTAATTAGAATTTTTTGAAAAAAAATCATTCTTGATTTTTGTTGTACCCCGCCTCTTCGCTTATATAATAAAGATTATAAATATGAAGAATTTTATAAGTTGACGGAGTATATATTATATACTAAAGAACAAGGAGCTAAAGTTTGGTTTCTCAATTTAAATCTCCTCTTAAACATATCAAACTAATGATCTCATTGAACCTCTATATAAATGTTTTATTTAACCTTAATACATGTTTGCACAAAAAAAGTACATTTCAATAAATATTAAATTTCTAAGATAGTTGTATTAATCATAGAGTAAGTATTAGCCTCTTGAGCTAGATGGTCTGTCTATTATGGATAGACCATTGTAAAACAAAGGGATATTTCCTGAGGTACCCCGAGGTTAGGGCTAATTCCTCGGGTACCCTTGCTCGTTTTCGAGCTAGTTTAGATGCCACCAGAGTCAGTGTTCGCGTCTTAAATGTCATTAATGCTAACACCGTTAGGGTTTCCGTTAACTTTGTCAATTTTATTTCAAATTTCATTTAAAAAAACAAAAAAAAGACAAAACAAAAATTAAAAACCCAAAACCCTCACACTCTCTCTCCTCCCCCACCCACTCTCTTTCCTCCCCCTTACTGTGAACCACCCCACGCACCCACCTCTCCCCCTGCCACCCACCCTCACTACTACACCGCCACCAACACCACCACCAATCCATGAAACCAATAGCATCATCCTTTCCTCTCCATCATCTCTGATCATTGGAATTCCTCCATCACCATTAAACCTCTGTGAAACCACAACTCCATTATCAACAACAATCACAGCCACCAAAACCAGAGAAATTCGACGCCGCTTTGATATCTTCGTTGGTGGCGTTGATTGAGATCTCTAATACTTCGTAGGATGAAGAGGCGGTGGTTCCCGGAGAAGCGAAAAGGCGTCGGAATCTGAGGGAGGGTGGTGGCGGAGAGAGTTTTCTGGTCGTCCTCTTCACTGCCGTCGAACCCGCTTGAAATGAACCCCAACACGAGCACCGCTACATTCTCCTTCTTCAATTGACACCTCCAATTTCAAGAAGGAAAATGGAGGTTGAAGGTGAGTGAAGGTGTGAAGGTTGAGCAGTGGTTGAGCAGTGGGAGGGAGGGGGAGGAGAGAGGGGGGGTTTGGGTGGGGCGGCGGTTTCGGGGAAGGGGGATGGGGTGGGGCGCCGGTTTCGGGGAAGGGGGGGGGGGGTGGGGCGCCGGTTGGGGGGGGCGGGGGGAAGGGGGATGGGGTGGGGCGGCGGTGTAGGGGAAGGGGGAAGGGTGGCAGGGAGTGGCTGGGTTGGGGTTGGGGGGTGGGTTGTGGGTTCAGGGAGAGGGACGAGAGAGAGAGGGAGGGGGGGGGGTGGTTTTAATTTTTGTTTTGTCTTTTTTTTTGTGGTTTAAATGAAAATTGAAATAAAATTGACAAAGTTAACAGAAACCCTAACGGCGCTAGCATTAATGGCATTTAAGACGCGAACACTGACTCTGGTGGCATCTAAGCTAGCTCGAAAACGAGAAGGGTACCCGAGGAATTAGCCCTAACCTCGGGGGTAACTCAGGTTATATCCCTAAAACAAATGATATTAACTTAAAATAATAATTTTTTAACCTAAAAATATTACCGTGTATAGTTTAACATAAAAATTAAACGTGTTAAAATTTTATAGTGGTGTACTTCTAACTTAAAACCTTTCAATAATATCCTATACAGACATATTTGTAGAAAAATCATGATATATTGAAAAGGAAACAAAATTCCAATTTCCATAAAACCCTTTTGAGTAATTTGAATAGATAAATGAAGAAAACGCCTATCATCAGTCCTTAAGATCCATTGTTATAGAGAGAGCATAATTTCCAACTATCCATTCCGAAAGGTTTTAAATACTAAACAAACGACTTTTTACGAATACGTTAAATAGTTAACTAACCATTGTTTGATATAAGACTTGTAGTACCAGAAACCCTTTCATTGCTACTGATGGTATATTCGTGCTCTCCTGATAGAAAAGATTCTCCATTGACCTGAGAAAGTAGACAGATCAAATTTGTCTGAGCCATAAGTATATATAATATGGAGCATGCAAAAGCTATTAATATTTATTATCTTTAAATTATCATTTACTATATTAATTATAGACAAGTACATATCATATGCTGCTACCTTCTCCTTTTCCTTTTCCTTTTCCTAGATGTTATTAGGTTGTGTCTACCTGTATATCGTCCCACAAGCCAATTCCCGAACTACGCTTACCTCTCCATTGTTGGGGAATGGGATATATGCAGCCCCTGAAATCCAACATATATAAGGTCTAAGGTCCTAACATGCCTGAGGAGGCTTATAGATTAATTTAGATATAGTTTTGAGTTGTTTCATTTAAATTGTACACTATTTACATACTCTTATTTGACATATTTAAAAACACCAAATATAAATAATTAAAGTGTATACAAAATTCAAACGAACTAGAACAACTAGAAAACATAAATAAAGAGCGTAAAGTAAATCGAGTATGGAAATATATACCACTTCTATGGACTCCGGCCATGATTTTTCCAAGTTAGCATAAGAGTGCAGCAATTCAACATGTGGCAATGCATCGTGATTTTTGGTTGGAAGGGTTTTAACTTCGTTGTCCACACCAATGTTGGTTGTTTCCTTCCTCCTCGCACTACGACTTTGACCCACAACATTACTATTTACTTTTGAAGAAGATTCCTTGTTGAAAACTTTGACAAAATCCCTAACTTTCCCAGTGGATTCGCTTTTTCGAATATCATCTTTTGTTTTAGTGGAGGTATCTCGCATCTTACTTTTGTTAGCTTTGTACCTTGAGAAAACATCATTTGAAATTGGTTTTTTCGTTTCATTGACCATGCTTTCCTTTTCTCCCGTTTCAGCAGTTTTTTTGTTCCCTAAATGACAAGAGACATTTTTTGTAGGCAATGTAGTATAAAACATTAATAATACATCTACGTATACTAAATCATGCAAAAAGGTACAGAGGACACTTATAAAATCACCTTACCTTCTTTCTCCTCTTTAAACAAGGAGCTTAACTGCTTCATATTAGATTTTGCCATCTTTGGTGGATGCTTCACAAAATTACCATCTGTTACTAAATCAACATTTTTTGGAGAAAGATTGGGCACTTCGTGAACTTTGTTAATTGTAATTTTGAGACTTGCATCTGATTTATTTTTGAGCATATCTGAACCTAATTCATCCTCAGGTTTGCACTCTGCACTCAATGCACGTACAATTGTGTCATTGTAGGTATCAAGCTCTCTTTTTTTGTGAAGTAGATGCCATTCGACGTTTGCTTGAAGAAAGAGAGTCATCAACCAATACTTCTATTTTTCTATCTTCCATAACATGACAAACATTGTCAATTCCTTCTCTAATGCTAACGTATCTGTCACTTGAAAGTCTTTCTTTCGTTCTTGAAGGGCTTCTTTTCCTAGAAGACATGATAAATGGAACTCCTTTACTTGGCCATTTATATATTGAAAAATGAAAATTGATATTTTCATTCGGTGAATCAGAATCCATAATGAACTCGGCTTCATAATCAGTTTTGTGCAACTTAATATCACTTGTTAACTCAATGCCATCAACATAGGGAGTATTATACGAGGATCCAACATCACCATAAGCATATTGATTTCGGGTATTTTTGTTAAATCTTGAAAGAGAACGTCCTGCAGACTTTGAATTTTCTTGAACTGAAGTAGATGTTATGACTTCCATCTTCACCATTCTGCTTGGTAGGCTGCAAATATTTAACAATGAAGCATAATCATGTATGTACACTCTAGAAAAAGACACAAAATAAAATGGTATGCAATGAAATCAAATTCATAAAACAATAAACGATAACATTTTTTTATTTCATAGCAATTAAATTTTAAAAAACTCTTTCGTTCTGTGAAATTTATGCAAATGCGACCATTATAGATAGAAGTCAATACTTTATTATGATAATGTAGTAACTATTAAGTGACAAATTATCTTTTACATTGTCGTTGGGGAGTTAATCGAGTTACTGATTACCCACATGCAAGTCAGAACTCATTCCCTTCCATTGAAAAGAGCATGAGCACGTCTAACTCTTGTTATCTACTTCACCAATTGCCAAATGATTCAAGATTATCCTACGAAAAAACTCTAAATGTGTAGTGGATTATACCTTGTATACGTAATTGTTGAAAATCTTGTGATCAATTGATTTAAAGATAATAATCGTCTTCACTTAAAGTATAAAATCTTATTTGAAAATCTTGACATAAGGGGAGAAAAGTCAATAGATATTAGTCACATCCCTTCTTTAGAGGAGATTAATATGGCCTTTACTACTATGCACCTAATAAAAGCTACAACTTCTATTATATACTCTGGTGTACCATGAGCATGATGAACCAAATACAACTTTTTCTCATTGTAATTGCTCATTTGGAGACGTCCAAATGAGCAATGAACAAAATTGTAGTCTTGGTGTATCATACTCATGGTACACCCCGTTGTATGATGAAAACTCTAATAAAAGCTATGAAGCCAAATGGCTTTACCCAATATGTTTCCAAAACTCACAAGGGGTCACTAGCGAGGAAAGCTTGTGTTAAAGCATCAAAAAGTTAATTCAGTGAAGATTTAAATCACGCTCGCAAAAATACAAAAATGCCCACAACAAATAAAGTAAAAGACTTGATATACCCTTATAAAAGATAAGCATACTTCTCTCCCTTTTTTCGTTTCTCGCATCCCTCTCCTACTCCCATGCTCGAAGATAGGCTCTCTAAAGGACAGATACCGCCTTTCGGGCCTTAACCTTGTCATGACTTGAGGTTTTATGGGGGTAAAATCTGCTCAAATTGAAGACTATGTTATATGTGCCTGGGTTTCTGAACCACTCAATCGAAATTATTTTTTTAAATCCAATTATTTTCCTTTCATGATCGTAACTCAAATTTAAGGTTCTATGATTTGTTCTACACTTCAATTTATAATGAACTTGTGAGCAATACAGAAAAACCTGTAGAAATTAGATTTATTGATGAATTTTAGACGAACACTATCTTTATTTACCGCGTCCATGGTGGCACCGGTTCATTAAATTGTTTCCGCACTGGTGAAACCGGTTTCTAGAGTTGGGTCTGGTTGCCCTAAATCGGTCCCTGAAATCGTTTCAGTAGTAGTGAAACCAGTTTCTTAGATTAATTTGTTGTGGCAGAACTGACGTTCCTATAGAACCGGTTTCTTCTCAAGGAAAGAGGGAGATTAGACTTGGGGGGCTAGAAGAGTTTGTTCATAACATTATGAAGCCTCTTTTATCTTCCGCCATCTTACTTTCACAAATTATCGCTTGTTCTTGTGCTAGTAAAAGTGAACTGCAGTAGTATTATTTGCAATAATTTCCAAACTAATTCGATTATAAACTTGCTAAACAAGCTGCTAACACTTTCTTTTTCACCATACTCCCTTTAAATCTGAAACTGATCCAATGTAAGAACTTATGTAAAGTTTTTGACCTAATTCTGATGCCAAACCAACTATGTATCTTCTGTAGAGCTTGCGTGTTGTATTCACAGTCAAAAAGCAGATGGTTATGAGATTCTCGCTGATTGTCACACATGCTGCATAAGTCATTTTCAGTAATGTCAAATTTGTGCAAATATGTATTTTGTCTAAAGTCTCCTCTTGACTACCAACCATATGATGATTTTATGATTTGGACTAGCATATCTATTCCACACTCCAGAACACCAATGTTGAGCAGCTTCATAGCCTTTTAGTTGTTTATAAGCTTTCCCAATGGAGTACTCTTGGAAAGTATACCAACTAGCCATATCAAGAATTCTGAACAGATCTCTTGTTTTACACGAGTCTTTCTCAACCCAACTAGCACCAATTGGTGGAACATAAGTCAACCAATTGGCACCCATAATGTACACAAAACGTAGCCATTTAACCCGCAGAGTATCTTTTGCAGCGTTTATATGCCAGAAGAATTTACCAACAGCAGCTCCATTCCAAGTCAAAACACCTCTAACCCCTATGTCACCATTCTTTTTAAGCTGCAAACTTTGGTCCATTTCACCTTGCCAATGTTATCCCTGTACTAAAGTCCCACAACAAAAAGCTCAAGGCATCCATGTTGGTGCCTTATGACGAGAAATTTGTTCACCTCGATAAAGTCGAGGATGAGATTGAAGCACTCAATGAGTGTTGGCTTCAGGTATTACTCTTTACTTAATAATTACTTTGTCTTTCCTTGACTTGCATCAATTTCTTGATTTTACATATGTTTGTCCTAATGGCCTACAAGACGCCTGGACTCTTCTAGTATGCCCAAGCTGTCCGAGGAACTGGCGAAGACCCGCCAAAAGCTGCAAGGTACATTTGGCACGACAACTCGGCTTGAGACCGAGTTACAAACTTTGAAGCAGCAGAGCCTGAACGACCATTTCCAATATGAGGTATTCAGTCTTAAAGACAGGTTGAAAGAAGCTAGGGGACAAGCCCGACTCTCATAGACGCCAAATCAAGAGGCTGAAAAAGGACCTCAAGGCACTAAAGGAGGCTAATAAGAGGTTTGATGACCAGGATGCCAGGTATTTGGCCGACATCATGTGGGGCTGAGACGTTGCCATTGAAGATTGGGAAGCTTCCAAAGCTGAGCAACAATTTTCCCACCAATGCAGTCTTGATGGTTTTGATGTTGCCACCCTTCAAGCCCTCACGAACATGAAGCAAATCTTGGGTGATCTAGCCCCAATTGTTTACTAGAACTTGGTGCATGCGTAGTTTCAAGAGTTTAAGGAGGCCAAGGCGGCTCGAATCCGTGCGAAATGTTGAAGAAATACGTTGTGCAAGCTACCAAACTGTGGTGAATGCTGCCCTTTCTCCCAAAGGACGTGTTGAAGAGGACGTTGTTGAAGCCAAAACTTGTGAAGCTGAGGGGCCAGAGGGGATGTTGAAAGATAGTCCTGTTGCTGATTCGATTAGCTCTTATTTTCCAAGGCTGACAATGCCGAGGGTGATGCCTTGAAGCCTAGGCCTTTTTACTTCACTTCTTTTTTGCCAATGTATATATTTAGTTTAGTCTGTTCAACTTTTTGGCTATCTCCATTGTAATCCAAATTTTAATTAATGATTTGAACTTTCTGCCATTTATTCAATCTTCTCATTATATTGCTCGAAGTATCTTTTCAAATGTTCTTTGCTTGATTCGCATTTTACTTATGTTTGTAGCCGAAGTAAAGAATGTAATTTAACGAGTTAAATATGCAAAAACAAAATGCCACAAAATTGGCTAAGTACTACAATAAGAAACTGCCAAAACTGGTCCGGTTAGGTTTGTTGCATTTCATTTCTTTAATTTTGAATTACAGCATAATTACATGTCTTACAATCCTTCGGACCAGCTAGGTCGATGTAGTATTTGCCCCTGATTCTGCTTGCAATGAGCTACACATAACATTTTCTAAGGTTGTCAATTGTCCATGTTCGAGCCTGAGGGTCTCCGCCCATGTTGACAAGCCTATATGTTCCATGTCGAACTACTTATGTTACTTTGTATGGTCCTTCCTAGTTAGGGCTAAGTTTGTCGAGGTTGAAACGTCTTCTTCTTGCTCCGATCTTCCTCAAAACCAATTCTCCAACGCCGAAAGGTCTCTTCTTGACTCTCTTGTTGCACAGCCTAGTCATTCTCTGTTTCTAGGTGATAGACTTATATAATGCATTTTCTCGAGTTTGGTTGACTAGATTTTCTTTCTTCGGTATACTCGTAGTCGTAGATAGTTATCCTCGATGAGGGGATACCTACTTCAGCTGGGAGAACCGCTTCACTTCCATACACAAAGTTAAAGGGTGTTTGGCCAGTTGTCGCTATGACAGTTGTCCGAGTCGACCACCGTATACTCGCTTCGGCTTTCCCATTTGTGTGTGATCAACTTATTGCAGAGAAATTTGTTCGTATAGCAAACTGCGAGATAAGCCTTAGATGGTCCACTATGTCCGAAATTAAAGCTCATGGGACTCCAAAATGAATGATAATGTTTCTCCAAATGAACTGTTGTACTTGCCTATTACAGATGGCGTCTACTGTTTTGAATTACAAGAAACACAGCAGAAATTCGTACTAGGGAGATCTATTGTCCAGCTCGAGTAGAGTCCAATATAGTCCGAACCGAGTCAATGTCCTGCAAAACAGAGGGAGAGCTACCATGGGGGCTGTACCCGGCAATGTCCCTCTAATGCTTAAGTCAGAGTTGATTCACTGAATATGCCAAAACAGGTACAGTTTTCTAATACGATCTCAAATTGTGTGTGAATAAACGTACCTGACAGATCAGAGTACTATCTATAGGTAGTATCAAATATGATGTCATCATGGGGATGATGATGATGTCATGAAATTTGTTTGTAAGTGGGCCACATTTAGAAGTGGTAATTGGGTCGTTTGGGTCAAGTTGGGTCAGGCTGATTTCAGGTCACGTTCGGACTAAATTTATTCGTGTTCGAGTCTGTTTCAGATATGCTTGTTTCGGGTTGGATATTAGGTCGGGTCAGGGTCAAATCGCGTGAGGTCCTGATTGGGTCAATGCTTTTTGGGCGAAGGTACACAAAAGTTATAAAAAAATGTGATAATTCAATATGTTCTCCCTCCGAAATTCGTTTCAATTGTGTTGTTTTCTTCGATGGAACTCTATGTACTACAATTATTTTTCCAATGACTGTCTTTTTCTTCATATATTATGAAATAAGGGTCTTCTAACCTGAAAACAAAATTTTTAATCTTTCTTTTTGCCCGAGAATCGGAAACTGTTTCGAGTGTTCTAGTACACAAAGAGTATTACATATACGATTTACTATATATAAAAATAACAATAAAAAAGAGTATAACTCTAAAATCATAAATTAAGATACAAATTTACGATAAATATTATTCGCATCAGTATCTGATCAGGTCAATTTTGGATCGGGTCAATCTCGGGTCCGATATGTTCCAGGTTAGCATGGTCAGGTCGTGTCATTTTCGATCTCGGGTTGATTTCGGGTTATCGATTTCTGATCAATTTCAGGTCTCCGGTCGGTTCATTCTAGGCGAGTCAGCTTTGCCCGGTCTAGCCACACAAGTGTCTGCTTTCTTATTTTGGGATGGTCCAAGGATATAATGGTCATTTCATACCTTCAAGAGTATTTTGGTAATTTCCATGGAAAGAGTGGGTCAGAGGCTGACTAGGCCCTAATAGTTAATATCCGAATCTATCTTGCAATATCTTATTCATTTTTAGCTTCGGGTCATAATTGATTGTGTATACAACATAGCGTATTTAATACGCAATAGTTAGTATTTGTTATACATCATTGTGTATTAATTATAAGCAATATATTGGAAGCTAGATGTGATAAAGAAGAGCAATTCGAAAGCTTTAAATTTATGTTATAATAAGGGCCTAAGGGGTTCAATACTTACATGTTATGAGTACAGAGTTTGAGGATGTACTTGGCGAATTTTGCACTAATAAAGCTTCAACATCTAATTGATTTTCCACTAAAAGATGTTCATAATCCGATTGATTTTCCAATAATGGAGGTTCATTATCTAATGGATTATGTATCCATTGGAGGAAAATCATCTAATTGATTTCTCATGATAGGTTTTGAGATATCTCAAAATTCAAATTATAAACCTCAAATGCAATATCTAAATTAAATAATGTGACTTTATTGCATTTGAATTTCAATTAATACCTCTTTGTGCAACCGCGTTAGTCTGCCATTGATCAGATAATGCTAGTTGTTGATGCAATTCGTTGATTTTTTGTAATTTTAAACCTCGCATTTTCATTACAATAAACTTTCGCACTTTTCTATATTCAATTAACAAGTTGATCGTATTTCAAAACTCTTTGATTTTAATCGAAATTAGCAGTAGAGAAAATGTTGCTTTAAAAGGAGGAAGTAACGCAGCCGGAAGATGCAGTCACACGCAGTTTGGAAGCCGATTAAAATATACCCTAAAACGTTTACTCTAAGACCATAGTTAGCAAACACCAAGTATTTGGTCTTCAACTCAATAAAATATACTTCCTCTGTTTCTTTTTAAGTGCTACATTTTTTTTTCACACTTGTCGAGACACATTTTGTATGGTTTTTATCTTTAATTATGCATTTGTAAAAATTATGACAACAAGATATTAAAAATGTATACATTGAGACGAATCAAACAAGATCCAACAAGACTATATTTTTTCTTATGCATAAATTGTAAAAGCCAGTCAAACTATAATAGATGAATAGTAGCAAAGTCAATATGTAGCACTTAAAAAGAAACGGAGGAAGTATTAAAATTCTCTTTCTCTCTACTCAAATACTCTAAAGCCAAGCATTTGGCCTTTGGAAAATGACTTCAAGAAGTCATTTTCTCCTTGGTCTCTCTATCTCTCTCCCCTTTTCTCTCTCCTCTCTTTTGTCACTTTTTCATTTTTTAATATATTCTCTCTCTTAAGTCCAACAATTTGGTCTTTGCTAAACATGCTCTAACATGCAAAAGTTAATATTTTGTATACAAAAGTTATGAACTGAAAAAATAACCCAAAACGCAAAAGTCAACATTTTTTAGGTAAAAGTTAATAACAAAATGGTCTGGACTACATGTACATTTTTGGGCCTGCGTTAGGTTGAATTCCGCCGCATTTGACACTTAAGTTAAGTGTCACACAATCTGTTCCTAACCGAGCTGCCCTATTGAGACTAGTAAAATAAAAGGTGGAAGTTACTAAATTCTACTCCCTCCGTTCCCTTTTGTTTGTCTTGTTTTGAATCGGGGTGAGAATTAAGAAAAATGAATTTTTCATTAAGAAAATGTGTTAATTAAATAAGATTCTTATTTGAAAAGAGAGTTATTGACTTTTTTATTTAGTATAATGGGAAAATGTAATAAATGTGTGTTGGAAAGTGAATTTTTTGGAGTAATTTAGATAGTGGTTTGACTTTTATTAAATATGATGGAAGAAAAATAATAAATATGGTTCATTAATCTATATAAAAGGTGGATAAAATTGATGTTGAAAGTGGAAAAGATTCTAAACAAGACAAACATTTAGAAATTCCTTTTCGGGAAACAGGACAAATAAAAGGGAACGGAGGGAGTAATAAATATAAGTCACATAAAATTGAAGAGCTATCGCGTAACAGAGCATCTATGTAGTAGTACCTGAATTTAGAGGGAGATGAAGAGGTCTCAGGCGCAGGAGACAATGGCCGCGAAGGACTCATGGAACGAGAACCCGGGGCCGAAGCAAACGGGTTTCTACCCGGCATATGAATTCTTGGAGATAGAGAGCAACTCAATAATGGCTGATCGCCTCCGAATATATCATCAAAGAAATCATTACTTGTGTACCTTCTTCGAACTCCGATTTGTTCTCCGAAAACAGGCTTCTCCCGTAAACCAAACGATGAAGAACTTCGTGACCCATCAACAGATTCTGAATCATCATTATCAATTTCATCTATTTCATTGCGATAATATTCTTGAGTGGAAGAACACCTTGGAGGCCCACCAAAAACATCACTAAAATCAAGTTCAGAGTTTCTTCTACTTGAAGAGTTTGACTGAGAACTGGAACCATATCCTAGTGAAACTTTCTCCCCGTGCGAAATTTTCGCCATATCATTAATGCACAACTAAAGTTGTTCATAGTTCTGGTTTTGACATGTAAGATGATGTGGGTTTCGAACGTTTGGGTCCACGAAATTAGTAACACTTCCAATAATTATAAATATAATTACCGAAAATAGAAATTGGAATTCTAATGACTTGTGGGTAAAATTGAATTGGGATTTAGGAAGAGATATGAGGATGAAGAGCCACAGAAGAAAAGAGATGTAATGTGGTCAGGATAAGGAAGTTCAGTAAGAAACGACAGGAGGCGAATGTTTAGTGGCCACTGCTAATTCACCAAATAAGAGAATATTTTATTAGGAACTATCTGTCTTGGCGCCCATCAGTTTTAAATTATTCGACAACACAAAAGAATTTTCGTACTGGTGAATGGTTAGAGTGAGTTGTTCGACTTTTAATTTTTGGAAAATTCTCAATGATGGCCCTTAGGTATTAGAAATTTTTAGTGGTAGAAATTTCAAAAAAAAAATTCTATTGGTAGCCCTACTTTACAAATTATTTCCAAATATAGTCTTAATGAAGAATATTCCGTTAATAATAAAGCATATTCCGTTGTTAACCGTTAAGACGGTCACTCGCACGTAAAAAGAGGTCTTTTGGATCGTTTTTTGCCAATTTTGACATCAAATCGAACATTGAGGGGTAAAACTAACCCCTTAAACTTAACTTTAAGAATAGCTTTTGAGGTCGAAATTGGGAAATAAACAATCCGAAATGCCTCGTTTTATGTGCGAATGTCCGCTTTAACGATTCAGTGGTGGAATATGCTTTATTATTAACAAATATTTTTGGATAAGGTTATGCTAGGGAATAATTTGTAAAGCAGGGCTACCAATGGGAAATATTTTTTGAAATTTCCACCATTAGGAATTTCTAATACCTAAGGGCCATTGGGAATTTCCCTTAATTTTTTTGATGGAAGGTGAAAGAAACACTACAGTATTTTTTTTCTTCTCATTTAAACATAACTTTTTTGTCCGATTTCATGTTAATAAAATTGAATTGGGTTTCATGTTAGTGATTATTTGGGGAATATGTTTACTATAAGACGATTTTAGGTTAAGTTTTAACATCAGACCAGCCCAAATAAAATTCAATTATGTGCGCGCCACACGCCGAGCAGGTCCAGACAAATTGATTTTTTAACTTTTCGACCTAAAACCTTAACTTTTGCGATTTTTAAACTTTTCAACCTAAAACCTTAACTTTTGCATAAAAATCCATAATTAATACCATATGTGGAATCGATATTAACAAATAAGCTAAAATTGTTAACTTTTAAATTTATAAACTTAACTTTTGAACCTAAAATCATTAACTTTTAAATATTAACATAAGTTATATTTGTTTAACAAATAGTCTTGAAATATCAATTTTTAAACCTTGAAAGCTAACTTTTAAATCCAACATCAACTTGGAATTTCGGAATATACATATATAATACATAATAAATCTTAACTATTCGACAAAAACCTTAACTTATAAGCAAAAAGAATTAACTTTTCACCCTATAACATTAACTTTAATTAGAAATTGAAAACGGGTTATGATATTAACAAATGGGTAAAAAAAATTTAACTTTTGAACCTAAAACGTCAACTTTTGAAACTAGCTTAAAAAATGGACATCAATTGCATTAACAACTACCACCATCGCAAATCACCTTCCGCGGCTCACCCGCCACCCCCTTCACCGCCCAGTTGAAGATTTCTCGCCACCACAGTTCTTTACCCCGCCGCATCACCTCTCCCACCATCCTCCACCGTCCCCATCAAGAAGGCTTCACATTACCCTTTCTCTTTTTTTCCGAGGTGTTTTATCACCTTAAAAAGCAACTACCCAAAATCAAACAAATCTAAGAAATTCAAAAATAAAAACAACGAAAACCACGAATTTCAAATAAAACGGTGACAAACTCGAAAATATAAAACCTTCGGGTTTTGGATTTGATCCACCGCTTTTCATGGTAGTTGTTTTGCATCTCATGACAGAAACTTCACCAAAGTGAGAAAAATAAAAATGTTAGGGCAAGTTGAAGATAGATATGAGTATAAAAATGGAGATTAGGATTGAGAAAGGAAGTAGGAAGGGTTGAGAAAGAACAACCAGAAGAAAACATTGTACGTTGAGAAATGGAAGAGAGACAAAAGGGGAAGGGTTTTGTTCTGGGCTTCTATAAGGCTTATTGGGTTGGTCTTACATTAAGGTTAATGTAAGACCGCCTTTTATAAGACTTTGCTTATTTGGTTGATATAATAGACTATGAAAAATAGTATTTTTTGAGAATTGATAAATGAGTGAATTATTGAATTAATAATAAATTGGCTAAATGGAAGAATTTGAGAGGGGAAAGTTATTTACCTAGGCTCCTTGATAAATAAAATTTCTCAAAGTAAATTACTTCTCTCATTGTCAACGAAACACTTTAATCAAATTCTCATGAATTTCATTAAGCAACTTATAGCCTATGAATTGAAATTTCATATGAATTATGACTTCCCACATAAATCAAACGATAGCTTAAGGCGTTGTTCTTTTCGACTGAATAGAGCTTAACTGGACTGAATTGAAATTGTGAGACAAAATGAGTTGACCTGAACTGAAATTAATGGAGTTGAACTAAATTGAACTAAACCGAAATGTTTTTCAATCAATCTAGTCCAAAAGAATAGGTCATTAATAGTGCGGACTTTGTTGTTCCATTCTTCTTGTCTTTTAGAAAAATTATCATTTTGGGTACTTGAGATTTGACAAAATATCGTTTTGGATATCCAAGTTTTCAATAATATCAATTTGGGTACTTGAGGTTTGACAATAGGTTCAATTTTGATACTTTTATACTAACGGTGTTAACTATGGGTGTTCATATTGATCCGATTGGATTCTGAATGATCTGATCCGCGATCCGCTCAATCCAATCCGAAATTAACATCCCTAATGTTAACTTACCGTTAAGTTTGATCCACTTTTTACGATGATCAGTAGTCGTTATGTATTTCAAAGATGTATTTCTTTAAAAAGTGGCAAATCCAGTATTATTCTTTGAAATAGATTAGGGTCATCAATTATCTTAAGAAGTGGGTCACACTTAATGATAAGTTTACACCGTTTAGAGGTACCTAAATTGAACCTATTGTCAAACCTCAAGTATGCAAATTGATATAATTGAAAATTGGGGTACCCATAACAATATTTTGTTAAATCTCATATACCCAAATGATAATTTTCCCTTTTTTTTTTTATCAAAAAGCTATTATTAGCAGATGTCGCTTGCTACTCATTTGTAAGAAATAAAATTTTGGGAAGTGGTACTCAATATCTCCAATCCAATTCCAAAATTTTTTAAATTTTTTTATCAAAGTTCACAAGTTTTGACTTTATTTTTCTTGTATATTTACTAATAATTATTGTTATTGTTTTGGGCGTGAAAGCAAAGGATGTCAAGGGTTTTTGATACATGAGGATTTCGATATCTCTCTGTAATTTATAACGGTGTATAAAAATGTCCAAAATCCAGTTAAACCCCAATTTTGGATTGATCCTAACCTGAACGTGGGTTAGAAAAGAGAATGTAGGAATTAGGTAAGCTTTTTAAATTGGACCCAAAATCTAGCATGCAATTTTTTCTTTCATTAGGTACTTTTTCCAACTAGATTTCTTGTGTTTTGCTCGAGACCTCTTTAAATTATTTTGTACGTGATATCACGTATTTATATAGAGTTTTCTCCCTTATTTTATGAGCTAATTCGTACGTTATTTGAGCTCTTAGAAACTATTTTATACTAATTATGGTATATAGTCGTGTTTTAGTGTTGAACTACAAGCTTTATGGAGTTTCTCCCTATTTTCGAGCTATTTCGAAGCAACCACGACTTTGCGACTTATTATGAGGCATGTAGATGTAACACCCCGAATTTCTCTGAAAATTTCGCGCGTTAATTATTACTATTTTAGACGTTATATTATGTTTCGTGAATATATTTCCGCTAAATACTTATATTTTATATCTACCTTTTAATTCGATAATATTTATATATTTTATATATTGTTAAATGTGATTTTAAATGTATTATTGTGTAGTATATGAGCAATGCTCATACTTGCGTCAATTATTTTAACGGGCAATGTAGCGCTCGTTTATGTGCGAAATGCGTAATGTGATATCTTGGTAAGTACGTATTTATATTACGTTAATAATTATAATTTTTATTTATAAAGATACTCACTTATGTATATATTTATTTCGAACGATGTATATTTTTTTGAAACGTACATTGTTCTAGTGTTTACACACATTTTGCTAATTGACTTAGAGGGTCCGAAATTCCTATTTTACTATGGGTTTATGAAGGGTCTTGGACAGCCATATTATTCCTTTGTAACGTTAAGCTAATCAAGAGTTAACCCCTTTCACTCACCCTCATAATTCCCCCATTATTGCCATTAACACCACTCTTAATCACCCTCATTTCACCTCCCATTTGCTGAGATCAAACTGGGATCGTGTCTGCTCTTAAAATGCAAAAGCTTCGTCAGAAAGGGGAATAAGTGTTCCTTTTGATGGTCAAAGATTTGACTCAAGAAGTGAAGTTAGAAGATATCCCAATTGTCCGCGAGTATCCGGACGTCTTTCCGATGAGTTACCAGGTATCCCTCCTGAAAGAGATGTCGAGTTTAGCATTGACCTCACTCCTGGTACTTCTCCTCTATCTAAGGCCCCGTATAGAATGGTGCCTGCTGAATTGCAAGAGTTGAAGACTCAGTTGCAAGAACTGATAGATAAAGGATTCATTAGACCAAGTGTCTCACTGTGGGGTGCTCCTGTTCTGTTTGTCAAGAAGAAAGATGGGAGTATGAGGCTTTGTATTGATTACCGTGAACTGAACAAGGTGACTATCAAGAATAGATATCCCTTGCCCACATTGAAGATCTATTTGATCAACTGAAGGGTGCTGGAGTTTTCTCTAAGACCACTTTCCGTATAAGATAGGGGCATTATGAGTTCATTGTTATGCTCTTTTGGCTTACAAATGCTTCCGCTGTATTCATGGACCAGATGAACCACTCTTTTCATGAGTTATTGGATACGTGTGTGGTTGTATTCATTGATGATATCCTTGTGTACTCTAAGAACGAAGAAGAGCATGAGAAACATCTGAGGTTGATCTTGGATATTTTGAGGAAACAGAAGTGGTCCGCAAAGTTCTCCAAGTGCGAGTTCTGGCTTAAGGAGGTGTCGTTTTTAGGCCATGTCATCAACAAAGATGGTGTTATGGTGGACCCTTCCAAGATTAGAGCTGTTGTGGAATGGGAAAGTCCTAAGAATGTTTCTAAGGGAACCGAAGTTTCCTAGGACTTGCTGGTTACTATCGGAGGTTTGTAAACTAGCTCAGCCGTTGACCAAGTTGATGAGAAAAGAGAGCAAGTTTCTGTGGTCAGAAGAGTGCGGGAAGGCATTCCAAGAGTTGTAGAAGTGCCTCAATACTGATCCTGTTCTGACTTTGCCTACTGAAGGGGTTGAGTTTGAGGTTTATAGTGACGCATCGAAGCACGGTTTGGGTTGTGCCCTTATGAAACAAAGGAAGGTTGTGGCTTACGCCTCTAGACAGTTGAAGGTACATGAAAGGAATTACCCTACTCATGATCTGGAGTTGGCTGCTATGGTGTTTGCCCTTAAAATTTGTCGACACTATTTGTATGGAGTCCCGTGTAAAGTGTTCACCGACCATAAGAGTCTTAAGTATATCTTCACTCAGCATGATTTAAAGTTGAGACAGATAAGGTGGTTGGAATTGATCAAAAATTACGATCCACAGCTTGATTATCATGAGGGTAAAGCTAATGTGGTTGCTGATGCTCTCAGTCGTAAGTCGAAGCATTCTCTTAGTGCGGCTAGAACCTTACCGAGGGATTTATGTGACGAGTTTCAAAAGCTCGAGATCGAGGTTGTACCTCAAGGTTCTGTAGAAACTCTTTGTGCTATGAGTGTTAAGCTTGTCTTGTTCCAAGAATTACGATAGAAGAAAAGGAATGATCCTAAGCCGGAGAACATCCGATAAGCTAAAGCTCAGGGTCGAGCCGAGAATTTTGAAGTTGATTCTGAGGGAATTCTGAAATTTATGGGCCGTTGGTATGACCGAGAAGATCATACTCCGGCTGTGTGGCTACCTTTTCCGCTTGATCGGCAACCCAATTCTGCACCTCTGTTCTCCCTAGTATGAAAAGTGTGAAATGAGTCAAGACAGCACAAATTGTTGAGCGTGTGCCTGATGACTTAGGGCTTAAGAAGAAGATTCTCAAAAAATCTCATTGTACTCCCTATTCTGTTCATCCTGGGGGTGATAAGCTTTACAAGGATCTCAAGGCTAACTTCTGATGGCCTTGTATGAAGAGAGAAGTGGCTGAATTTGTGGCTAGATGTTTGGTGTGTCAAAAGGTTAAGATCGAGCATCAAAGGTCAGGTGGGTTGCTACAACCATTGCCTATTCCCGCATGGAAGTTCGATTCTATCTCGATGGACTTTGTTATGGGTCTTCCGAGAGCTGTTGGTGGTAAGAATGTCGTATGGGTGATCATAAACCATTTGACTAAGGTAGCACAGTTTATTACGATGAAGAATACTTGGTCTATGGAAGAATTAGCTGAAGCTTATGCCAATGAAATCATCCGATTGCATGGTATCCCGAAGGATATAGTCTCTGACCGTGATCCTAGATTATTGTCTCATTTTTGGGTTGCTCTACAAGAGGCTTTTGGTACTAATTTGAAGTTGAGTACCGCATTTCATGCCGCTACAGATGGAAAAACTGAGAGGACTATTCAGACTTTGGAGGATATGCTCCGTGCTTGTGCTTTGGAATTTCAAGAGTCTTGGTTAAAGTCGTTGAATTTGGTAGAGTTCTCCTACAATAACAGCTACCATGCTAGTATCCAGATGGCTCCTTATGAAGCATTATATGGGAGAAAGTGTCGTAGTCCTACTTGTTGGAGCGACATTAGTGAATCTTTGGTGTTGGGGCCGGACTTGATTCAGGATACTGTTGAGCAAGTGAAGGTTATTCAGGATAGAATGAAGGCTGCTCAGGATAGGCAAAAGTCTTATGCAAACCTACGACGGAAGCCTATTTCTTAAGCCGTTGGGGATAAGGTATTGTTGAAAGTGTATCCAATGTAGGGTGTGATGAGATTCGGACAAAAAGGCAAGTTAAGCCCGAAGTGTGTAGGTCCCGATGAAATCATCGAGAGAATTAGGGAGGTGGCCTACAGATTGGCTATGCCACCTGATTTGTCAAAGGTGCACGATGTGTTCCATGTATCGCAGTTGCGGAGATATTTCGACGATCCTTCTCATGTCATTCCTATAGAATCGGTCGCGATTGAACCAAATTTGACTTTATAAGAGCGACCTGTCCAAATCTTCGAACCTTTGGTTAAAGTACCTTGGAGAAGCCAAAAGTACAAGGAAGCCACCTGGGAAACAGAAGAGTCGATGAGGCTTAAGTATCCCGAGCTATTTGTCTCAGCTATTTCCTTGTTATTTCAAGTTTCGAGGACGAAACTTTTCTTAAGGAGGGGAGATTGTAACACCCCGAATTTCTCTGAAATTTTCGCGCGTTAACTATTACTATTTTAGACGTTAATTATGTTTCGTGAATATATTTCCGCTAAATTCTTATATTTTATATCTACCTTTTAATTCGATAATATTTATATATTTTATATATTGTTTAATGTGATTTTAAATATAGCATTGTGTAGTATACGAGCAATGCTCATACTTGCGTCAATTATTTTAACGGGCAATGTAGCGCTCGTTTATGTGCGAAATGCGTAATGTGATAGCTTGATAAGTACATATTTATATTACGTTAATAATTATAATTTTTATTTATAAAGATACTCACTTATGTATATATTTATTTCGAACGACGTATATTTTTTTTGAAATGTACATTGTGCTAGTGTTTACGCCCATTTTGCTACTTGGCTTAGAGGGTCTGAAATTCCTGTTTTACTATGGGTTTATGAAGGGTCTTGGACAGCCATATTATTCCTTTGTAACGTTAAGCTAATCAAGAGTTAACTCCTTTCACTCACCCTCATAATTCCCCCCATTATTGCCATTAACACCACTCTTAATCACCCTCATTTCACCTCCCATTTGCTGAGATTAAACTCAGAAAATTCACTCCCTTCTCCATCACCATTCACACGCCTATCATAAGGAAAAGAGAGGAAGAGTTTGTCTTGTTTTTCCTACACAATTCTCACACAAAAATCAGTTTTTCTTATTGGGTTTCAAGCTATATTTGCATCGGTTTTCAAGCATTTGTTGAGTTCATTGTGGTTATGATCGTAGGAGGCGAAGGTGGTGACAATTCACAAGGTGATTAGACTACAATCGAAGCGTTCTACTACTTTCCACGCGAAGAATAAGGTAACTAGCGTTTTTCTAGTGCGATAGGAATAGCTTTTGGACTTAGGCTGTTAGAATCGCGTTAGAGAACTTAGAATCATGTTAGGTGGAACTTAGGTGATTTTTTGCTTGTAATTTAGCGTAGTATCATGTTTAGGATGTTGTTTTATGGTACTTTCCATGTATCGAGCATGTTGTTGTGATCAGTTGTTGGTTTTGCTTGTTGGTTGTTGTTAAGTTTGATGTTGGTTGTTGTGATGGTTTTTGGTGTAGCATGATTTTGTGATTGTAAGGAATTGAGGAATTGTTGGATATGATGTTAGTATCATGCTAGGGTATTGTTTTGGATGAGTTTGAGTGTGTGTTCGTGTTGGAAATTATTGCTTGAGATTTGACGAACGTTGATGGATGAAGCGTGAGCATACGAGCACTGCCCGCAAGCCACGAGCAGTGGCAGCTCGCGACTCGCGACCGTCGTCGTTGGTCGCGACCAAGGTCTTCCCTCCTTGGTTGCGTTTTGGTGAATGTTTTCCTTTGAACTTACATCATGTTTATATGTTGGGTGTCGGGTTTATGCATGTATGTTGAGCATGTTTGAGTGCGTTTTAGTTGGTTTGAGTTGTTATATTAAGGGAATGTTCCCTAGTTTGTTGGGTAGTTTTGGTTGTTGCTCGGTTTGTTAAGTGTTGAGGGCCTATACTTTGAGTTGTCAACGTCGAAATTCTTGGGGGAGGATAACACTGCCCTTAGCATCTCTTCGCCAAGAGTTATATACGGGGAATATTGTGACGTGGTCATAATTGACTTCGTACCCAAACTCAGATAACGATTTTGTGATATATGCCTCAACATGTTTGATTTGTTGTCTTATGGAATTGATTCGCATGTATACCTTGTCGTGTATACCTTGAGTATTGTTGGGATTCTTATATATACCTTGGCGTGTATACGTATGTGGGTTGTTTGAGTTGATTTGTATACCTTGTCGTGTATACTCATGTATGGATGTTGATTGGATTTCCGTTGTATGGATTTCCGTTGTATGCCTTGTCGTGTATATATACATTGCTCTTTGTGTTTGGTTGATCCTATGGACGGCATGGTCTCTAGGAATTTGGTTTCATTATCCTAAGGGCGGTATGGTCCTAGAATTTGGTTACTTAACCTTGGGCGGTATGGTCCTAGAATTTGGTTACTTAACCTTGGGCGGTATGGTCCATTGGTTCACTAACTGGTGGTATGATCCGTTGAGTTTTGCTATTCAGAACAGGTGGTATGGTCCTCGGATATGCAACGTAGGCCTTGGGCCGTATGGTCCATTGAGTCTACTCACAGGCGGTATGGTCTGTTGTCTTTGATTTGATGTGTGATTGGTTGTGTGTGTTGATTTGATTATTGGTATTGAGCTTTCTCTTTATGCATGTTCGATGATTATGACTTGTTGTACCATGTTTCGCATGTTGTGACTATGCTTCTTTGTGATATATGTCTCTGGCGTTGTTTCTAACTTTCTTTAAGTTTATTATTTGTTCCTGTTTGGGCTGGGAGAACTGCTAGTTACTCCCCACTGAATGTGGAAGTTGTTGATTTATTATGCAGATGACGATGCTGTTTAGGATTGTTACGGTTTGGGCTGGGATTGTGCGGTTTGGCCTTGTGAGCAAGAAGGTGGTGCTTGTCATAGTGGATAAGCATTTTGAGTCAGGGATTAGGACTAGCTACTTAGTGGGCCTTAAGTAGTTTTCCTTATTTATTGTCGTATGTCTTAAACCATGGATTTTTAGTATTGTCTTCTGGATTTGGATCACTTTATTTTGAGGTCTTTTGGAGTTTTCATAGTTTTTTTGGAACTTCGGTTGGAATGAGGGTATGGGACCTCATTTCCCTTTACATATGATTATCGGAAGTTAATTACTATATTTCGAGGATTTATGTTAGTGGTATTTCCGTCTTAGTGGAATTTCCGCTACCACTAGTTGCTTTATTTCATTTATTATTGTCTCTTTTCTTTTTTGTATCGGACGGGATATTACATAGAAGTCATCACGAGCCTTATAGACGGTTTACGAGGTCCCAAGACCTCTAAACGTGAAGAATTGAGAGTCAAAGAGGCAAAAGGAGCTACCCCGTACCCTGATCGGGCAAAATATGGCCCGATCAGGCGAAGATTTATGCATCAGGTGCTAGAGTTTCGGGCCCGATCGGGCAAATATTTCCCGACCCGATCGGGTGAGGCCCAAAGCTCCCAAGTGTTGTTGCTGCTGAGCGTACACTAAGCTAAGGAGAGAGCTGATCCCTTGCATATATTGGCCCGATCGGGAAGTTGGTGCCCGATGGCATCGGGTGGCAGCCCACTCTACTTTGTTGCTGTTGCGTAAGAAGAAGGAAGTGTTGGCCCAAAATTTATACATAGCTCACTTCATTATTTTTAGAGACATCTTTTATTCTATTTTTATTTCCATTGTTCTTAGTTTAGTTTTAGAGAGCTTTTCTTCGATTAAACAATTTAGATTAGTTCAGGAGGTGAATGAAGCTCGGATTTATTTCAATAAAGCTTATTGCTTTTGGTCAATTGGTACTTTTCTTTACTCTTAATCTCTTTAATTACTTTTTGATTGCTTAGTTTAACTATTGATTTTATTCATGATGTTAGGATTAGGGTTTTTTATTAGTTTTATTATTGTTCATTTGATTATGTCTAAGTAGTCTAATTTCTAGGGATTTAGGGAGGAAAGTCATGTTTATACCATGAATTACTTTTGAATTGCTATTAGTTTCTAGGGCTTGTTTAGATTGGTTATGGTGTGATTGGTTCTTATTGAGTAATTAATGTTATTGCGCAGTTTCATTGATTGCTTGAGGTTAATAATTGTTTGCATAGATCCATCCTACTTTTAGAGGCCTAAGACACATCAATAATTCTGATTACGTTAGTGAACATGCGGCGTATGTTGAATTATGGGCGTTGAGACTTAACCATAGCTTGACATGTGCTCTAATAACTCAATTCTTGACTTAGGTTCTTATAGTTGTTTGATCCTTTGATTGGTATAAGCATGGTGGACCGAACTAATTCCCTAGGCCTTTATTTCATAGATTAAATCTCTCTTTATATTGCTTTCTAATGTTTAATTATTAGTTCAGCTGATTCTCATCTAATTTTGTTTGAAGTAGCTGTTTAGCATGATATTAACTTAGAAACTCTGGCTCTATGTGGATTTGACCCTACTTCATGACTATTGTTGTTAGAGGAATCTAGGATATATTTTGATTTGGTGATACGACTTTAGCCTGTCAAATTTTGGCGTCGTTGCCGGGGAGACGGCTAGTTTTCTAAGTTTTTATTTAGTTACTTGGTCTATTTCTTTGTGCCTCATTAGAACTTCATTGTTCCAATTGAGGTACGTTATACTGCTTCTTTTTGTTTATTTTGTATGCCCAAATCTCAAAGAAATGGTTCCCCCATCCCAGCGGATCCAAATCTCACAAGGACAGCAGAAATCAGAAACAAACTAGCCACGTTTTCCCAATAGCCTGATGAAACACTTTGGGAAGCGTGGGCTAGGTTTAGAGACTTACAAAGAGAGTGTCCACATCACAACATGGACAAATGGTTCTTGAAACACACATTTTACAATGGTCTGCAGCCTCAGACGAGGAGTATTGTTGACTCGTCTGCGGAAGGATTTTTTTCTAGATAAGGAAATGGATGTAAGCTATGATTTCCTATCAAACCTTGCAGTGAATGATCATTCCACTTCCCGAAGTCTTACAAAGAAGGTATTGGAGGTAGATGCTCTTGCATTGCTAACTTCGCAAATGGCGAAGCTGAACCAAAAGATGGACACCTTGAGATCCTCTACCTCGACACCCCTTCCCTTGAGCATTAATGTTATGTCTATCGTTGCAGCCATTGCCTCATCTTATTGCGAGGTATGTGCTGTTCAAGGTCATTTTGGGCATGACTGTCAGTTCAGTAAACATTAGATAGAGAAGGCAAACGCCTTCCAACGGAGACCACAAAACTTCCCCCCTCCACATAACTACCAAAATCCACAAAACTTTCAACCCCCACCACAAAATCATCCTAACCCTTGTTCTACCAAAACCCCCTGGTTTTCAGAGACCTCCACCACAAAATTTGCATCACCCTAATAACTTCCAATCTCCACAAAATTTTCAAACCCCACCTTCACAAATAACCCCAGCAGAGCCTACCACATCTGAATTGATGAAGTTGATGTTGCCCATGCAAAAGACTAATGAGGAGGCACAAAGAGCTCAAGAGAAGCATCTGTTGGCTATGCAGAGAGGTAATGAGGAGGCACAAAGAGCCCTAGAGAAGCACATTAAACTTCTCGAGACTCAGATGCCCAATTGGCAGAAAACAATGCTCAGAGGCAGCAGGGACAATTGCTTGGGCAACCCCTTCAGAGGGAGCACGTGAATGTCATTACTCTTCGTAGTGGTGTTGCTTATGACGCCCCTCCATTGGCCATTGATGATGTTGCCCAGACTAAGGGAAAAGGTGGTAAAGAAAGGAAAAGGGAAGAGTTCGACGTCTGAGGTCGAACTATCTGAGGATGCTGAATAGACAGGGAAGAAAAAGGAGAAGGTTTCTGAAGCGCCTATTACACCAAGGCTACCTTTTCCTCACAGCTTTCAGCAATCAAAGGTCGATCATCAATTTGGTATGTTCTTGGCTATAGTCAAGAACCTTGAGGTAAGAAACCCATTCATTAATTTAATTACCCAAGTCCCTGTGTATGCCAAATTCCTGAAAGACATGATCACTAAGAAAAGAGACTTTGGTGGGGTAGAACGTGTTACTCTTACTGAAGAGTGTAGTGCTTTTATTCAGAATAAAACCCCACCTAAGTTGAAAGATCCTGGAAGTTTTTCTATTCCCTGCCATCTTGGAACTATTTTTATTGATAAAGCTTTGTGTGATTTAGGTGCTTCTGTTTTTGTTATGCCTTTATCTATTTATTAAAAACTGAATATGGGAGCACTTAAATGCACACAAATCACTTTACAGATGGTTCATCATTCTATAAAGTATCCCCTAGGTGTTTTAGAGGACGTTCCTGCTAGGGTCGGGAAATTCTACATTCCTATTGATTTTGTGGTGCTTGATATGGATGAGGATGCCCAGATTCCCATTATTCTGGGTAGACCATTTTTGTGTACTGCTGGTGCTGTTATTGATGTTGAGTCTGGGTCTTTAACTCTGAGTGTTGGTGATGATAGAGTGATTTTTAGACTAATCAATGCTGTTAAGGCACCTATGCTTGAACAATCTTGTTGTAGGGCTGAGATTTTTGATGAGGTGGGTGTAGAGAAGGTTCAAACTTCACCCAAGGTTGCCTCACTGTCTAGAGGTATTATCAAGAACATTTGGAGAAGGAAGATGTTTGATGAGGGTGGCACTCACTGCCAAGCCCCTCCAATTTGAGACATAGAGGTATTATGATCGTGCGGGTCCTTTATAAACCAGCGTTGTGCGAGAGGCAACTCGTAATTTTCCCTTATTCTTTTTCTTTTTCTTACTTTTTTTAGAGTGAGAGAGAGTGAGAGAGCACTAACGTTGTTTTTCCTCTTAGCATTGTCCTTTGTTCACCTTTTAGCATTAAGGACACAACCAAGTTCATCTTGGGGGAGGATTTTTGTTTGTATTCTCTATCTCTTTTACTGCCTTCTAGGATAGATTTATTGATTTCCAAAAATTCTGAAAAAATAAAAAAAGGTTCCCATGACTGGTTTAGTTGCCTCCCTGTGCCCCTTGTTGTGCTCTTATTGAAAATGATTTGACTCTATTTTCTTGATAGCTGGGCATTTGTGATCTTGAGGCTATGATGTTTTATTGCTATGATTTCGAGCGAAGTTTGATTATTATACACTACTGTGTGTTGCTTGCCTGAATTGATTAGACTGTGAGGCCTCTTTGTAGCCTATTGGATTCATAGGATTATCTAGTCTGTTTTTGTGTGTTAGTTCCTCTTTAGTGTGTTGATCTTGACTTTGACTTCATACTTGTCTAATGTTCGATGACTTGTTACATTTGTTATGATAGATGCGTTCTTTTGTCTGATTCTTGAACTTCAGAGTGATTGTTTGATATACTTTTATCCCCCTTAGCCCCGCTGAGCCTAATGATCTTTTCGTGTTACTAAACCCTTATTATGAGCCAATGACCTTTATATCGATACTATTCCCAAGCTTAGCTTGGGGGAGCGTTTGTTGGGTTGAGTTTTGAGATTGGTTTGATGGCTTAGTTTGGTTTTGGGAATTAAAGTGTATTTGTTGTGGTTTAAGAGTGAGAAAAATAAAACAAAAGGAAAAGATTGAGTTGCGTGAATGATTGGTTCGTAAAATGAAAGAAAAAGAAATAAAAGTTCAAAAGAGTTTAAAGTTCCTTCATTCACGTTGTTCATAAAGAAAAATATGCTACATTGCTTGAAAATTTGGTTTGTTGTGAGTTTTCATTGATTCATAAAAGTTGGGATGTATTTTGTGGTTATTTGGTCTTGATGGGAGTTGTTTCGGCCACCTTCGGCCTTGTATTTAAGTGATCTTTGCTCCCTCATTCATGGTTTTTCCACCACATTTCCTAAAAATATCCCCTACCTCATGCCTAAGCCCATTACAATCCTATAAAGTCCTCTTGAGCTTGTGTTTACATTACTTATTGGATTGATCTCGAGTCAGTTTGTCAAAGTTAAAGAGTATGTCTGCTAATTGAGCCGACTTGGCTAGGATGAGTGTCATTTAACCTTCTTAAACACATGATAGTGTGAGTGGGAAGGGCATCTATGGTTGGGTTGGTGAGTGTTCGGGCTTATTCTTTGCCTGCCACAAAATTGAGAGGAGAACTTGAATTTTGCCTGCTTGAACGATTCTTAGTCTTGAAAACGTTTTGAGCTTTGATTGTTTTTATCTACGGGGTGAGGCAATTTATTCCATCTTCATGTTTTATTTGCTTGAGGACAAGCAAAGGTTTAGCTTGGGGGAATTTGATATAAGTATTTATATAGAGTTTTCTCAATTATTTATGAGCTAATTTGTGCATCATTTGAGCTCTTCGGAGCTATTTTATACTAATTATCATATGTAGTCGTGGTTTTGTGTTTTCGTGTTGAATTGCAGACTTTAAGTAGTTTTTTCCTTATTTCCGAGCTATTTGGAAGCAACCACGGCTTTGCGACTTATTATGAGGCACGTAGAAGTCATCACGAGCCTTATAGACGGTTTACGAGGTCCTGAGACCTCTAAACATTAAGAATTGAGAGTCAAAGAGCCAAAAGGAGTTACCCCGTACCCTGATCGGGCAAAATATAGCCCGATCGGGGGAAGATTTATGAATCAGGTGGTGGAGTTTTGGGCCCGATCGGGCAAACATTGCCCGACCCGATCGGGTGAAGATGCGAATAAAGTGGGCGAAATTCTTGGCTCAACCCGATCGGGTAACCCATGCCCAACCCGATCGGGTGAGGCCCAAAGCTCCCAAGTGCTGTTGGTGCTGAGTGATAGGATTTAGTCGTATCACCTAATCAAAGATAAACCTACAGTCCTCTAACTATGGTAGACAATGGAAGCAGGGTCGAATCCACAGGGAGACAGTTTCTAAATTAATATTCAACCAATCAGCTACTTCAGATCAAATCAGAGAAGAGTTAACTGAACTAAAGATTAAACTAAAGAAGACAGATTAAATCGAGGAATTGACTATGGACTAAAAACCTAGGGTATTAGGTCGGTCCACCATGCTTATACCAATCAAATAGGGTCAACTACTATCAAAACCTAAGTCAAGAGTCTGGGGATTAGAGCATGTGTTGAGCTATGGTTAAGACTCAACGCTCATAGTTCAACATACGTCGCATGTTCACTAACGTAATCAAAACTACTGACGTGTCCTAGGCCTCTAGTGGTAAGACGGATCTGTGCAAACAACTATTAACCACAAGCAATCAATGAAATTGTACACTGACATTAATTACTCAATAAGAACAAACCACATCACAATCACCCAAATCAAGCCCTAGAAATTGATAGAAATCTAAATCACAATCATAGTATAAACATGGCTTTCCTATCTAACACCCTAGAAAGAGAACTACTCACTCATAATTGAATTAACAACAACAAAACTAATATGAAACCCTAACAATTGCATTATGAATGATTAAATAATTAGGCTAAGCAATTAAGAATAATAAAAGAGATTAGGGCAAAGAAGAATACCAATTGACAGAAAGCAGGAACTTTTATTGAAATCGAATAGGTTCAATCACCTTTAATCTAATCTAAGTGTTTAAACTAAGCTAAGAACAATGAGGAATAAACTAGAGTCTAAGATAATAAAAGATGTCTCTAAAATAATGAGGAAAAGGTATTTATAATCCCCCCTCAAGTCTAATTGAAAACGGAATTAAAAGACGAAAAACGCGTCATTATGCACAGGACCCGATCGGGTCAAATGCCACCCGATCGGGCCCACACACAAATCAGCACATTTTGTTCTTGGGCTTCGCGTAGAAGTAGCGCAGCAATCAATCAGCGAAGTCTTGGCCAACCCGATCCAGCACCCGATCGGGTCTGTGATCGGGTCTTCAGCGAACAAGGTCAGCGCTGCATTTTGATACGCACAGCAGCAGCAACTTAAATGGAGGGGACCCGATCGGGTGGGGCAGCGGGTGCCCGATCGGGTCTAGGGACATGGCTCCTCGCCCGATCGGGTTGGGCAACGCTTGCCCGATCGGGTCCGCAACTTCTATACCCGATCAATATATTTTTGCCCGATCGGGCCATTTCTGCCCGATCAGAGTTCGGAAATCTCCTTTTTGACTCTTTGGCTCTCAATTCTTCACGTTTAGAGATCTTGGGACCTCCTAAACTACCCATAAAGCTCGTGAGCCATCCTACGTGCCTCGTAACATCTCGTAAAGTCGTGGTTGCTTCCAAATGGCTCGGGAATAAGGAGAAAACTCCCTAAAACCTGCAATTCAACACTGAAACACAAAACCACAACTATATACGATAGTTAGAATAAAATAGCTCCCAAGAGCTCCAATGACGCACAAATTAGCTTGTAAATAAGGGAGAAAAGTCTATATAAATACGTGATATCACTGAGGCGTACGCTAAGCTAAGGAGAGAGCTGGGCCCTTGCGTATGTTAGTCCGATCGGGCAGTGGGTGCCGGATAGCATCGAGTGACAGCCCACTCTACTTTGTTGATGTTGCTGCTGCGTGAGAAGAAGGAAGTGATGGCCCAAAATTTGTATTTGCCCGATCGGGTAGCCTTTGCCCGATCAGGTACCGGGCTCGCGGATGCGAAATTCTATCTTTATTTTATTCGTTTTTAATTAGTTTTAGGGGCTATTATAAATAGCTAACTTAATTATTTTAGAAAAATCTTTCATTCTATTTTTATTTCCATTGTTCTTAGTTTAGTTTTAGAGAGCTTTTCTTAGATTACTTTAGATTAGTTCAAGAGGTGATTGAACCTCGGATTTATTTCAATAAAGGTTATTGCTTTCCGTCAATTGGTACTTTTCTTTACTCTTAATCTCTTTAGTTACTTTTTGATTTCTTAGTTTAATTATTGATTTGATTCTTGATGTTAGGTTTAGTGTTTTATATTAGTTTTATTATTGTTCATTTGATTATGTCTGTGTAGTATAATTGCTAAGGATTTAGAGAGGAAAGTCATGTTTATACCATGAATTACTTTTGAATTTCTATTAGTTTCTAGGGCTTGTTTAGATTGGTTAGGGTGTGATTTGTTCTTATTCAGTAATTAATGTTATTGCGCAGTTTCACTGATTGCTTGAGGTTAATAATTTTTGCACAGATCTGTCCTACTTTTAGAGGCCTAGTACACATTATTTAATCTGATTACGTTAGTGAACATGCGGCATATGTTTAATTATGGGCGTTGAGACTTAACCATAGCTTGACACGTGCTCTAATCACTCGATTCTTGACTTAGGTTCTGATAGTTGTTTGATCCTTTGATTGATATAAGCATGGTGGACCGAACTAATTCCCTAGGCCTTTCTTTCATAGATTAAATCTCTCTTTATATTGCTTTCTAGTGTTTAATTATTTGTTCAGCTGATTCTCGTCTGATCTTGTCTGAAGTAGCTGTTTAGCTGGATATTAACTTAGAAACTCTGTCTCTCTGTGGATTCGACCCTATTTCCTTGACTATTATTGTTAAAAGGACTTTATGATTTATTTTTGATTAGGTGATACGACTTTAACTTGTTAGTACGTCACCGTGCTTTTTGATAGTAAAAATTGAGATTTAGAGAAGGAGTTGTTTTGCGTGAGGATCTATAATATCCCGAATTTTCAATTTTATTATTTATTGAAGTTTAATATTATTTTTTCTTAGATATATATTTCGATGATTTCATAAAAATGTTTATTAAATTGATTTATATTAAAGTTTCATATTATTTCTTTTTAAATAAGTATATATTTCGATAAATTAATAAAAATGTTTATTAAAAGTGATTTGGTTGAGTTTTTCAATATTTTGATAAATGAATTTATAAAATGATTTAGCTAAAGGTAATAATTTGTTAGATTAATTTAATGGATACCTTTATTAATGTTTAGTATATAGATTTTCTTACTAATTTTTAGATCCAATTAAGTGAGCCCATGTTGAAAACCCAAGGTCCATAACCAAAGTCCACAACTCATCTTTAACCCAAATAGATTATTTAGTCCAAAAAAAGTGAAAAACAAAACAAAAGAAATCAGAATTCAATTCCTGACTTCATTGTCTTCCTCCTTCCCGTCTCACATGCTCTTCTATGAATGGAGGCAAAAAGCAAAAATCAACACACCAACTACTCATGTCAATAGACTTTGTCTTTCAAGATACAATCTCTGGGAATCTGACTAAAAGCTTCAACACATTCAAAAGCAAATCCCAACCCCATACTTTCAAATCATCAAAAATAATGGAACTTGACCAAGCTCAAATTTTCTGACCAAAATCCCCTATGAATACGGAACAAAACCACCCAATTACTCAAGTAAACAATCAAAGGTTTGCTTCACTCCTCCCTACTTCTTCTAATTTCTTATTTTAGTTCAAACAAAAAAATTGAACCACCTATAACCGCCTATAACCGCCACAAATAACACCCTTATAACACCCCGACAACTTAGCACCACCTATAACCGCCACGAATAACACCCTTATAACACCCCGACAATTCTCTATTTATAAAACATATATTTTTCCCAACTAAGACGGAGAATTATCAAGGCATTATCGCCCGTGTGAAAACGTATCGGCTTACTCAGAGTATTGCAGCGGAAAAACATTAAATAAAACTTTATTAAAATACTTAAGTCATAAATAATTGTCAAATCATAATCCAAACCTCGAAAGATAATTCAAAATCAATTTAAAGCAAATAATCCATAAAACAACTTAATTAAAGTAATGTAGAGGTAAGAAGCAATAAAAGTAATAAAATGATCTCTCAACAACGTTTTCCAAGTCCCAAATGAGTAATTGAGACGATGCATCATGCCTTCCAAAACTGTAGGCAAATACTCAATTGAAAACTGATCGCCAATAAAGGGTCATCACAGGATCAATAGGCACAGCCACGATCGACACACAGAAAAGCACGTAATCAGCAAAGCTGAGTACATACATAAATAAAATAGAACACGAAACCTAATCATGATACTACTAAGCAATAGAATATGATAAATAAATATACCTCAAGACTTCAACTCGTAAAATAAGACTTGACTTCACAAGACATACAACATGATAATATTTAGTAAATTGTATAGATAATGGATCGAGTTTTCCAACCAAAACCAGTCTTCAAAATAAAAGACTGAGTTACGGGCACGACTTCGTAACCCCTTGACCTACGATATTGAGGAACCTTTAGAAATAAAATAGGGTACGATTATCAATCTGACCCCAAGAAAAGCCATGGGCTACCATCATGTACTCCAACTCATACTAGTCCAGAACTTCATACGTGCACAAGTCTAAAGGTATTGCTATTCACTTTCACTTTAAGTATTAGTAAGTTAGTCGATATTGGATTCTAAACAAAGCAACCAACACATAACATGAATACAACAAATATCCCTCTTTTGTCTTAGGATTAAATAAGTGATCAAACATTTCCAATTGACCAAGAATTAATCCTCCAAATTTATTTGTTGACTTAAATCAACAATCGAATGTCCAATGACAATAAATATACATACCCTACAAAAACCTCGGTCTTTGCAAAGTAGTAAAATGACCATAACCAGTATTAATCCAACTTAGTCACAAAGTCCTCGACCTTTGAAAAATAATAAAATATCCACTAAGGGAAACAATACCAAAATCCATAATCCAATAATAAAATACTATGGGATCAAAATATAAATCCTTCCAAACAACATGTTTGAATCAAACATCTATTCAATAACATAAAGGCAATTAACATGCTCAACAACACCTATTTATAATTCAATAGCCACGTATGAACCATAAAAGGGTTCCCTATACATGATACTAAAAATAATCCTAATCCTTAGGACATAATACTAGTCTAACGCATAAGGACATGTACGTACCTTGTGTAGACAAAGTGAGAGGCCACTTTAGAATTCTAGAAGTCGCCTAAAGTAAATTCTCTGCCTACCAAAACAATAATACAACAATGAATTAATATACAAATTATTCACAGCAATATAATTTATTTTAAAACGCTTAAAAACCCGTTTTAAAACACTTTAAAAACATTAAAGTTCCATCATTATACAACCTTTAATATAATGCTTATAAGTTATAAATCTAGGCTTTCAATCCTCAAAAACTATTACTTTCATACTTATAATTCACTTTCAAAAATAAATAGTAAATCTGAAATTATACTTTATATTCACAATAAATAAAAATCAGATTTTTAATAATTCGAATAATAAAGTTTTCAACTTTAATTATAAAACATATAAAAACTCATGAAAATCACAACTTTATATTAAAAGTTTAGTTAAACATTAAATAAAGGATAAAGGTTAAGAATTAACCAAAGAAACCATGAAAAACCGGAAAAACGGAAGGAGAGCACGCGGGAGGCGCGCGGCTGGGCAGTCGACACATGAGGAACACGCGCGGCAGCTGGCTGCATGCTGTTGTTGTGCGAAGGAGGGGGTGCGTGTGGTGTGCGGGTGTGCGGCTGTGCTGCGGCTGCATGCACGGCGTAGAGAGAAAAAAGGGCGAGTGGTGGTGATCTCGCCGGAAGAGTGAACAGAAAAGGGGTGTGCGGTGGTGGTGGTCCGGTGCCGGAAAAACCGAAGGGAAGACAGCAAGAGAGAGGGGCGCCGATTTGTGAGTGAGAAAGGAGAGAATAAAAGTGTACAACTTTGGGGTTTGGAGAGTATTTATAGGTTTTGCCTAAAACCTATGGTAACTAGGTTAGGCTTAGGTTTAGGCTAGGTTAGGCTTAGGTTTAGGCTCAAGTTGTTCATCAAACTTAAACACAAGGATTAGGCTCCTCAACCCAACATTAAAATTCATTTTAAACACGACCCAAAACCTTTAATAAAATAATCAATACTTAAAATCCAACCCAATAAATATTAATGACTATTTAAAACGTTTAAATAATCATTTGACTTTCAAAATAGTCAATAATTAAATAATTAAATGGAATAAATATGAAAATGATTATAAATATACTTTAAATATATTTATAAAATTCATAAAATTACAGAGGATTACTACCCTGCCCTCCGGCGAGCATCGACCACTCTGTAACACCCCTATAATCCCTCCATTTCAAACCTCTATAAAATAGAGAAACTGCGGAGATGTTACGCCACGCATGATAATACATAAGGCTAAACATAGAATACAGCGGAAGTCTTTTAAAATAAAATTTGAAATATTTTAATAAAACTAAAATATAAAATTCAATAAATGAGTTAACAACTCACGAACTACCCCATAATAGTTCCTTATTCAAAACAAACATAAACCAAAATAATTTATTGAAATAAGTGTTCATGCACTAAAATTCACATCTTGATGCTCATGATCCCCCATACACAGCAACACATGTACCTAATACATAACCTCTAAGATCTACTCGCCATTCGCAAACACATTTATGAATGGGTCGTCATATGGTCATTAGGTAAAACAATAACCAAAACACACATGGAAAAATTGACAAGAAAGGTCTCAACTATTACCCAGTTACTTTTATAAGTCCCAACTATTGATTATTCCCTGTAGGACCCAACTTTACTATTTTGTTACTTGTATAGGTCCTTACAGGGATAGTTTGTGATTATTTTGTGACATCCAATTATTGATTATGTTGTGCCATCCAATTATTGATTATTTCGTGACTTTTGTTTTGAAAAAATTCACAAGAAAGTAACCTGTTATTCCGTGTAAGGACCTATACAAGTCATAAAATAGTAAAGTTGGGTCCCACAAGGAATAATCAATAGTTGGGACTTATAAAAGTAAATGGATAATAGTTGAGCCCTTTCTTGTCAATTTTGCCAAACACACATACATCAGCAACGCTGAGTATATAACACTACTAAGCTAATCCAATAAATAATAATATTATATGCAATCCAATAATTCGGCTTGCTTTTCTCATGATTCTATATGCAACAACAAAGACTGAACTAATTAGATTCATTGTTTAAATATATATTGGCAATGAACGGGCACCGTCCTCCACTTGGAGTAATATACGGGCTACTATTTCTAGTGTAAGAGATTCCACACCTCTTACTAATAAAGTAAAGTCATGAACTTCAAATAACTTGACTCGAGAATTACACGCTTGTTAGTGAAATGAAAGAGAGAGTGAAACTGAGCCCCTAACTCAACATTTCGACAAAGACACTATGAGTAACACCTAGTCCACTCGGAAATCTTCTTGATAACTAGAATTCCATATAGCTTTCTTGATAAGATAAAAGCAATGACATCCTCATGCTGTGCCAATGCAAGAGTATAGTTACACACTAACTCACCCCTTATGTTCAATACTCAAGGGGGATCCTACCCAATAGTTTTATTGCCAAAGTCCGATATGTGAGACACACATGACTAATACAAATAAGCATACAAATTAATTTCTCATCTTTCTTTAATAAGTGATAACAAACAACCTCAATTCTTATTCTTTCGAGTTCTTGCTCAACTTCTTACTTAAATGACTCCTTGATTCCATTCTTCTTTCTTAAGGATCCATGATCCAACTAATTCAGTCCTTACTCAATGGTTGGACTATTTGTGGGACCTTGCCTAATAACTTTAACTACTATTGAGACCTTGATCAATAACTTTAATTATTCATGAGACATTGCTCAATAAAATAAACTACTCATGAGACCTTGCTCGATAAAATAAAATGTAGCCTCTACATCCAAGTCTCCTTTAGGTACTTATGTGATATCTATCAATGTGATTGATATAAACCTTACTGATTCTATTCATGAAACCTTGCTCAATAAAATAAACTACTCGTGAGACCTTACTCAACAAATACTCATGCAAGCCATAGCTTCAAGAATAACATAAATAAACTTTAATCAGGCTCAAAAGCAATAAACATCAATAACATAAATCTCAAATGACAGGAATAACTCAAAAGTTTCATTTCTAGTCTCCTTTCTATGTTCACAACATAAACCTCAAACAATCTTGCATAAGCTTCTCCTTACTGTTCATGCTCAACAAATAGTCCTTAAAAACACTAAGGTCAATGGTCAAAGTGTATGTACATTGCTACTACAATGGAATCACCAAATAAAAAGCTCAATTGCTTTTATAATACTTGGAGCCTACCAATAAAGAAGTACTAATAATTAGTACTAAATAACAAACAATTCAAGGCTATTAATTAATAAAAATCATCTTTCTAAAAATAATAATAAATCTGATTTTTATTTTAGAACACTCGAAAAACTCTTTTAGATCATAAAACTTGAAAACCTTTACTAGTAGACAAAGCACAATACAAACTAATGCTTTAAAACTCATAAAAACAAATATTTTCTTAATTAAAATACAGCAGTAAATTAATTAATAAAATATAAAATATAAATATTTTTTTAAAATTTGTATGTGGTTCGAAAACCACACAACAAAAATGATACAAAAACAACGAACGAACTCGCCCAAACCGGCGGGCCAACAACCACGAGCACCACCCGCCACAACCAACGAGACAACAGTGGGCAGAGTGACACTTGCTGCTGCCTAGCCACCAAGGTGGCCGAAAAACACAAGGGAAGGAGGCGGACAAGGAGGAAAAACGAGGGAAAGAGAAAGAAAAGGGAGAAAAATAAAACCCTTTGCTTCACTTTGATGCTTGAATGATCCTCCTACAAAAATCAATGGAGAAAACTAAATTAGAACTTGAATCTATGGAGAAATTGATGGAAGCATGAGGGGCAGTTTGTTTAGTGGGATTAGGGGATGGGATTGAGAATTTATATCCCCATGGGTAATATTCCCAAGTTTGCTTGGGGGGATAGCTAAATTCCCATGGAATCGAGAATGAGATCAAACCCCCTCTTATCCCACCAAAATAATACCTAGGGGGCAGGTATTAGGGAGGGGGATTAAATTTTGTAAGGAAATGACATTTTACCTTTAATGAAAAGAAAGGGGTGGAGAGTTGGTAACTGTATCTATGTAAAATTATCGTTTAATCCCACCTTATAAACAAGGGATAAAGATTATTCTATATTTATCCCACCTACCAATTCCCAATCCCACTCCCACCCTCTAATCCTCAAACTCCCATTCCCACATACCAAACGCCCTGTAAAAACTACGGTTTGAGAGAGAAGAGAGAAACGAGAAATCCTAATTACTCCTTTTGAAGATGGTGGCTAGTAAATGATGGAGGAAATCCTAATTCCTCCTTTTATAGTGGAAAAAGGCTGTTTTGGTATACGAAAATACCTTTAATGATAAAATTTACCAAAATACCCTTCTTCCTAAAATTACTAAAATACCCTTTTTACTTAAAATACTAGTTTTTTTTAAGTACCTTTAATACTTTAAAAATGAATAAAACTATTTAATTAAATAGCTCAATAATATGGGGGATTACAGTCTACCTCCCTTAAAAGATTCGTCCTGAAACTTAAACAAAACCTCCTCTCTTTTCCAAAAACTTTACTTTGAAAACTCGTTAGCATTATGCCCCAATAAAGTAATTCTTTCTATGTATAAATCAAACGCTACCAAGTAAATACGTACCCAAATAATACGCTACTAAATAAAACTTTTGTCTTGAATGCTCAACTAAGAAAATCTTACTTCCTTGAAAAAGTTTTCCTTGAAAACTCTGAAAACCATGCATAATGCAACAAATTCTTACTAATTTCTAGCATAACGCACGCGCGCACTCTACCCCCCTTAAAAGATGTTACGTCCCGTAACTCAACTCACCTAGTCAAAAATCTCGGGATACTTATTTCCCATGTCATCTTCAGCCTCCTAGGTAGCCTCCTCAGTCCGCTAGTTAGACCACAAAACCTTGACTATCTTTGTATCCTTATTCCTTATACTCCTCACCTTAGAGTCCAAGATCTTCACTGATCTCTCTTCGAATGAAAGAGTCTCATCCACTTCTATAATATTGGTATCTAATAAGTGAGACTTATCAGGGACATATCTCTTTAGTTAGGATATATGAAACACATTATGCACCTTTTCCAAGTTATTTGGCAAATCCAGACAATAAGCCAATCTTCCAATTCTTTCAACAATGTCATAGGGACCTATAAACTTCGGGCTATGTTTTCCTTTTTTCCCAAAACACATCACCCCTTTCATAGGTAATACCTTGAGTAACACCTTCTCACCAACTTGATACTCACTATCTCTTCTATTCTGGTCAGCATACGCCTTTTGACGATCCTAGGCCGCCCTCATCTTCTCCCGAAGATATCTCACTTGATTCACAATATCCTCAATCAATTGCGGTACCAAAGTAAAAGTCTCATTAGTATCATTCCAATACAATGGACTACGAAATTTCCTACCATATAAAGCCTCGAAAGGAGCCATCTTAATGCTCGAATGGTAGCTATTATTGTACGAGAACTCTATCAAAGCTATGATATCATCCCGATTCTTAGGGTAATCTAAAGCACATGCTCTTAACATAACTTCAAGAGTCTGAATGGTTCTTTCTGACAGACCATCAGTTGCTGGATGAAAAGTCGTACTCTTAAGCACGTCGGTCCCAAAAGCCTTCTGCAAAACATCCCAAAGATGAGATAAGAATCTTGAATCTCTATCTGATACAATAGTGGAAGGAACTCCATGATGCCTTACCAATTGGTCCACATAAACTTTATCACATTGCTCCATCGACCAATTCTCCCTCATAGGCACAAACTTGGCTACCTTAGTTAGCCTATCTATGATCACCCACTCTTTGGTGTATCCTTTTGCTGTCTTGGGAAGACCTACAACAAAATCCATTGCTATATCATCCCACTTCCACTCATGCACTAGTAACAGTTGAATCGTCCCCTGAGGTCTCTTGTGTTCACTCTGGACCTTTTGGCAAGTCAAACATCGAGCAACAAATTCAGCTATTTCTCTCTTCATATTGTTCCACCAGACATTATCTTCAAGTCCTTATATAACTTATCCCCTCTAGGGTGGATAGAATAAGTCGTATTATGCCGTTGTTTCATCACTTTCTCTTGCAACTCGGTGCAACTCGACGGTATACACCACCTTCCATTGAATCGAATACTACCATCCTCATAGATACTAAACTCCTTTGTCTTCTTTTCCTCGATAAACTTCTTAATCTTCTTCATCTCCTCATTCCCTTATTGAGCTTTTAAAATCTCCTCATTCAGTGTCGATTGTATTGAAATGGAATTCGAGCATGCTTCCACTCCACCATTTCCAACAACTTCAATATTAAGCTTTCTAAAATCCTCACACCACTTGTCTAGAAATACCAAAGTACTCAAACTACGGCTAGATTTGCGTCTTAGAGCCTCGACAACTATATTCGCCTTTCCTTCATGATATATGATCTCGATATCATAATCATTCACCAACTCTAACCACTTTCTTTGCCTCATATCAAATCTTTTTGAGTGTACAAGTACCTCAAACTCTTGTGATCGGTATACAACTTCACCTTCACTCCATGCAAGTTGTGTTGCCAAATCTTGAAAGCAAACACTATTGCGGCTAAATTGTATACCATGGGTTGGTTAATTCACCTCATACGATTTCAATTTCCTAGAAGCATAGGTTATAAACTTCCTATTTTGCATCAAAACACCTGCCAAACCATTCTTCGATGGATCACTATATACTTCCAACTCAGCATTTTCCTCTAGCAACGTCAAAATCGGAGCTGTAGTCAACAACTCCTTAAGCTTCTTAAAGTGTTTAACTTCTCACACTCTTAGGTCCATATGAACTTCATCTCCTTCTTCATAAGACTAGTCATCGGCTTAGCTATACTCGAGAAATCCTTCACAAAACGCCTATAGTAGCCAGCTAGACCCAAGAAACTCCTAATGTTAGTGACATTCCTAGGTGTAGACCATTCATTAACTGCTTTTATCTTCGTCGTATCCACATAAATTCTATCCTTCGACACAATGTGGCCAAGAAATGCCACTTCTTCCATCCAAAATTCGCACTTCGAGAACTTTGCATATAACTGATGCTCCTTAAGTGTAGACAACACTAACCTTAAATGCTCCTCATGCTCTTCTTTACTCCTCGAGTAAATAAGGATAGCATCAATGAAAACCACTACAAACTTATCCAAATATTATCGAAACACTATATTCATTAAGTCCATAAACATCGCTGGTGCATTGGTGTATTACTGTGAAGTCATAGTGACCATACCTAGTCCTAAAGGCAGACTTTGGTATGTCCTTCTCCGCAATTTGCAACTGGTGATACCCTGACCTCAAATTAATCTTCGAAAATATCAAACCTCCTTTAAACTGATCAAAAAAATCATCAATCCTTGGAAACGAGTACTTATTCTTGATAGTCACCTTATTGAGATCCATGTAATCGATACATAACCTCAAGCTCCCATCCTTCTTTTTCAAAAAAAAACATGCGCTTCCCACAAAGAGTAGCTAGGTCTAATATACCCCTTCTCCAGAAACTCCTCTAGTTGCTACTCAACTCCTTCATCTCTGTTGGAGCCATTCTATAAGGTGCTTTCGATATCGGTGTAGTTCCAGGAACTAGGTCTATGGTGAACTCCAACTCTCTCTGAGGGGGCATTCCAGGTATGTCTTCAGGTCTGGGAACTCATTCACTACCTTCACATCCTTTACTTTAAGCTTTTATTCTTCCAGCCTCTGCACACTACATAAGTATAACGGTTCTCCCTTACTCACTTGCTTCACTAAACTTAAAGATGAAATGATCTTGATCCTATTCCCTTCTGATTTTCCCTTAAAAGTCACCTTCTTTCTACTCTTATTCCTCAGTCTCACCTTCTGTTCTCCCCAAAGAATCTAGGCTTTATATTCCTTCAGCCACTCCATTCCCAAAATAACCTCCAAATGTTCTAAGGGAAACTCTATGAGGTTGGTTTCAAAGTCCATATTCCCAATTCTCCCAAGGACATTCTCATATACTCTAGAGCAAGTCACTATTTTCCTAGATGGTAACATAATAGGTATCTCAACAGTCTTAGGGTTCTCTAAACCATGTTTAGAAATAAAACTAGCTTTGAAACAAATGAACTTTCAGCTCCTGAATCAAATAAAACGTTAACATTAGTGGAGTTGATAGAAACATTACCCGAAACTACATCCTTCGACGTCTCAACTTCTCTAGCACTTATCACATTCAACCTTGCAATAACAGGCACACTCGGTCCAGTTCCACTCGAAACGGTCTTGTTGGTCCCATTCTGCTTATTCCCACCTTGATAGTTGCTTCCTCTTGGATGGTTTCGGTTTCCTTGACCACTCTGGCTTCCATTTTTGCCCTTATTCCTCAACTCGGGGTTCTTTACAAAACATTCATACTCTCTATGTCCTGATTTGTGGCAATAGTTACACTCCACTGGTTTTCCTTCACAATCCTTCCTAGGATGATTGTAAGGACACTTCTTATAGAAATGCACTCTTTATCCTTCTTTATTTTCCTTATTAGATCCGTTTTCACCCTTCTGTTGATGTTGATACTGCCTCCATTTCTCTGGCCACTAGCTTGTCCTCCTTGGTGAAAGTTGTATTGGGGCTTGAACTCCTTGTCGTTCTTCTGAAAGTTCTGACTTGGATTCTCGTTCCTCCTACTAGTTGAGTTCTCAACTCCAACTTGTTTCAAATAGGAACCTAAATGAGCAGCCCTATCGTACACTTCCTCTGAGGTCTCTAAAGTTGCACCTATTAACCCAAGCTTCACCTCAAGATTAAGACCAGTCTCAAACCTAATAGCCTTTCTGTCCTCAGTAGGCACTAACTATGGAGCAAATTTCATCAACTCAACAAACATGTCATAGTATGCTCCATAATCATGTCCCTTTGGATTAACTCATCAAATTCGGTGGCCTTTTGCCTTCTCAGAAAATTAGGGTAAAAAATCTCCTTCATATCAGCTTCAAAAGCCTTCCAGTCAAAGTTAGGCCTTGCTAACAATGTCTCCTTGTGTTGCGACCACTAAAAGTCATCCTCTTCCTTGAGGTAATACACAACTATCTACCTTCCTACTTTATGGGCATTAAATTGCATCAAATAACTTCTCAAAATCTCTAAACCAGTTCTCAAACTTGCTAAGTTCACCTTTTTCCATCATAAGAAGACGGTTTTCTATCATTAACCCTCTTAAACCAATTAGTAGGTTGCTCCTTACTAGAAAGTCTCCTAGCTAAGTTCGAGGTCACCAGAACCAAATTCCTAACTGTGCATCAACTCTAGCGTTTGTCAACCATTAATCTTCCCAATAAAAGAAAAAACGTGATTCAGAATCCTTCTTTGACCCCTAATACAGGTCATAACTACTAAGAAAACGTCACATAGACATTTAAGATAGGATTTCCTTCTCAAGGAACTATTATACTCACTTTCTTTCCAGAGTAAGATGATATCACGTATTTATATAGAGTTTTCTCCCTTGTTTACGAGCTAAATTGTGCGTCATTTGAGCTATTTGGAGCTATTTTATGCTAACTATTGTATATAGTTGTGGTTTTGTGCTTTAAGTGTTGAATTGCAGGTTTTAGGGAGTTTTCTCCTTATTTCCGAGCTATTTGGAAGCAACCACGGCTTTACAAGATGTTACGAGGCACATAGGATGGCTCACAAGCTTTATGGATAGTTTAGGAGGTCCCAAGACCTCTAAACGTGAAGAATTAAGAGCCAAAGAGTCAAAAAGAGCTTCCCGTACTCTGATCGGGCAAGAAATGGCCCGATCGGGTGATGATTTATTGATCGGGTGGTAAAGTTTCGCACCCGATCGGGCGAACATCACCTGACCCAATCGGGTGGAAAAATAAGAAAAACATGCTAGGCATTTTTAGGCCCAACCCGATCAGGCAATATGCCACCCGATCGGACAGGCCCATTTCAAGACCAAAGACATTTGCTGCTTGCGTTGAACAAAGGAAGGAAGGCTGGGCCATTATGCCCCAGGCCCGATCGGGCACTGCTGCCCGACCTGATCGGGTAGGAGGCCAAGACCAGCCTTCAAATTGCTGCTGCTTATCATGCCAAGAGGAGAACTTGGGCCATTAGTGTGGACCTGATCCCTGACCCGATAGGGCAGGTGATCGGATGGGCCATTATTTGGGCTTTGGCCTGCTGCTGCTGCGTGGAGTCAAAAGAAAAGCTGGACAAGATTTTTAGTGTGGGCCCAATCGGGAGGATATATATAATTAATAAAACTTGTTCCATTATAATGGGGATATAAATCAACCTAATTTTGTAGGACAGCCGAACAACAATCAACCTATATCTATTGTTTTTCATAAACAATCATTGACCAATATATAACATATATACATTTAAATAATAAATTAAAGTTAGAATTTACAATAAAATTGCTCGACTCTAAACCTAAACATGTTTAATAATAAATTAAAGTTCGAATTTACAATAAAATTGCTCGACTCTAGACCTAAATATTATTGAGTTATCTGATTCCTTTAGATAGGTATAAGCTAGGTGGATCAAACAATTGCCTTAATTTTTTTATTAATTCATTCATCCTCTAGTTTGATTTTGCGTTCCTTAGTTCAGTTTATTAATTATAATCTCGACCTTTTCTGAAATAGATAGTTAAACATCATAGTATATATAGAAATCCTCTCCCTATGAATCGACCCGTAGTTGCAAAGTCTTTACTAACAGTAGCAAGCGTGCACTTGCGGTATTACTTTCAAAACCCATTGATTCCAAATGAAAAATAAGCTTTTACAAACACAAACTCTTATGACCAATTACTATTTACTATAAAGTTACAAGGTTGATGTCTTGGCTATGTCACCTACAATATGAATAACCACAATAAGTTCCAACAACAAAACTTCTAATTTAATACATACAAAACTTTATATTATTAACCTAAAAACATAGGCTACTATCACCCAACAAGTGACAGGCCACAATGGCAAAACAAAGCATACAACCACATTAGAAATTTGAGTATTAAACACGTAACACAAGTAAAACATTCTTTGATGTTCTTTTATATGAAAACTACCCAACATATACAATCACCTTATCACATATTCCCATGTATGCTCCAAACCATTTTTCAAACAACTCTCGAAAATGTTATTCATTTCTTTATTGGAGCTATGGCTCATAACAAGATATACAATTTCCTATAATAATATCTTTTTGGAAATTCAATTCAAACTTAATGAATTTTTTTCCATAAGAACTATAGTTTCTTACCAGACACATGCACAACAATTATTTTTCTTGGTGTGATCTCGAGTGAAGAAGGGTACCCAATATGACAATGCACCAGTCCAGACTTGGATCAAGATCTGGTAGGACTAAACTCATATTTTATTTCACCTGATAGGATCACAAATATATGCGGTCTAAAACGGAAGGGATAAGATTTACTCCATTCGGTATAGACCGATTTGATCAAATCAACTTCATAGATATGAATATTTGATATTCCAAAAGTAAGTTTAGTTGGAGCTTGTAATTCCAAATAAGATTTGCTTCAAAAGAATAAATATCTCAAAGTTCGTACATGGGTAACACCTTGAGCTATTTTCAGAGTCCTTCTTAGAAAAACCTAAAGTCTAACCTTGGAAAAGATTGCATTCAAATGGCTTTGATCATCTTCCAAAGTTGGATTATACATCAGATGGGAATCAACATCGGATAGAAAGTCTAAACACAAAGATAGAATCACGAGTTACTCGGATAAGAATGCATTCATCATAAGTGTTACCAAAAGATAGTCCTGTGAATGACTCGCGATACTCAGTTGTTGTGTAACACCCTAACCCCTACGGGCCGAGAGTGGTCACAAAATAAGCATCTCGGACCAATAACTGGCCCCACAAACCAACACAAGTCCTTTCGGCGCATTTTGTACTCACTCATGCTTTCCATGAGAAACTTCCCAGGAGGTCACCCATCCCAAGACTACTCCCAGCTAAGCACGCTTAACTGAGAATATCTTAGCAATATGAGATCCCTGAAAAGAAGATGCACCTTGTTGGTATGGGTAGTACAACTAAATCCTTTAAATCAATCATGGGGAATATTGCACACCTCCACTTGAGAACAACAACGCCTTCGTTGCGCCTGGGGACCCTACATATTCGGCCGTAGGTTGCCCCAGCCTAGAAACTGATCGCCTGGAGACTCCATATATTTGGCGGGACGACCTCTGGGTCGCTCCTTATGACAATGCAGCCCCAGAATCCTCCCCCACTAGGTGCTTGAGGACTCCTAATATTCGGCTTGACGGCCTTAGGGTCGCCCCAAGACACGGTGGCAGGATTGCTCTGATACCATTTTTAATACCCCAACCCCTACGGGCCGAGAGTGGTCACAAAATAAGCATCTCGCACAAATAACTGGCCCACAAACCAACACAAGTCCTTTCGGCGCATTTTAGCCTCACTCATGCGTACAGGAGGTCACCTATCCCAAGACTACTCCCAGCCAAGCACTCTTAACTGAGAATATCTTAGCAATATGAGCTCCCTGAAAAGAAGATGCACCTTGTTAGGATGGATAGTAAAACTAAATCCTTTAAAGCAATCATAGGGAGTATTACATGTTGGCTCATGTCTGGTGCAATTGCGATGTTACAGAGGCCTTAAAGTGTTGATCACGGACTCCAAATCATGCTTATAATATATCTTAGTAAAGTTATAGATGCCTACTTTCTAGTCCAATATTGCATCAAAATCACTTGTATTTTAAAGTTATGGCTCAAAGAGTGCAACTATGTCAAGTCTGACACGACTTTGGTACATAGCTCATTTCATTCTCGTTTTAACTTCTGATTTAGCCTTATTTTATATCCCTGAAAAGTTTATTCCAAAGAACTTTAAACCATGTAAAGTGCATGATTAATTTTGGAGATGTATCATATGATTGAGCTGGGTATTTGCACGTTAGGGAATTACAAGTCATTGAACTTACGGAATTCGATGTCAAGTGTGCCATGGGCATGGTGACCTAACAAACGCTTGCCCTTAAAGGTTTTTGAGACCATTGAATTCATATTTTGCATTGGTATTGGCTAGTTTGGATTTCATGTATCATGCTATCAGTGATCAAAATTGTCCTTTGAAGTGAAGGTGTTTTCGATGTTCCTATCATCACCGGATACCATGATGGGACAAAGGCCAAATATAGGCATCTTCTATTATGTTTTTTCCTTATATATTGAAAACAATTTAGAAGATCCTATCTATTGATAATATTACTATTATTTATAATTATTAATTTATAATAGACAAAATTGCGAGAAACTACCTTTTACAACAATTTTTTTGCGAGAAACTACCTTTTAATTTTTTTTTTGCTAAAAACTACCTTTTATCAAAAAAAAAAATTATGAGAAACTACCAATTGACGTGAGCTGTTAGTTTGACTTGGTTTGACCGTTAGTAGTCTCACGTGCAATAACCCATTTTGCCTCCAATTCTTTTTCATTTTCCCTCCTTTTGCTTTTCACCTTCTCCCCCTTTACAAACCATATTCCTTCTCCATTTCAATGAAGCAACCCAATTGTTGTTCATTTTAGCATGTAAATAAAAATCTCCTCTTTTAATAGAATCTGGATATGATTACTATTTTTGCACAACGGAACCTGTGATGAGGAGGGGCCAAGTTGTCTTGCTTATTATTATTTTTTTCACTTGGAACAAACATATTCACCATAACTGCTAGCACAAATTTTTTGGAGATTGTGTTTTTTTATCAGTAAAGATGGAGATGTATTGTATTCTTCTTAGAGGAAAAACTGAGATTAGGAAAAACAATAGTTTTACTCCAATTTAAATAGTTGAAAAATAATTGAATTAAAGAGGGGATTTTTATTTACAGGCTAAAATGAACAACAATTGGGCTGCTTCATTGAAATGGAGAAGGAATAGGGTTTGTAAAGGGGGAGAAGGTGAAAAGCAAAAGGAGAGAAAATGAAAAAGAATTGGAGACAAAATGGGTTATTGCACGTGAGACTACTAACAGTCAAACCAATTCAAACTAACAGCTCACTTCAATTGGTAGTTTCTCACAATTTTTTTTTTGATAAAAGGTAGTTTTTCACACAAAAATATATTGTAAAAGGTAGTTTCTTGCAATTTTGCCTTTATAATAACCAATTTATTATAATAAATATTCATTAATTATAACTACTATAACTTACTACTTCCTCCGGTTTTTTTATTGACTACACTTTCCATTCTAGGAAGTTTAAAATTAATGGCTACAATTCTCCTTTTTCCCCTTATTAGTAACTTTTTCTTTCTATCTCTCTCCTACCACTTTTTCTTACACACTTTTATTCACTTATCAAAGTTTTGTCTAGGAGTCCGTGAAATGAGAAGTGTAGCCATTAAAAAAACAGAGAAAGTATTATAATAATTAATTATTATTTATTAATATAATTTAATAATATATGATTATTCTGAATGTATTATTGTTTTCCTATGTAACACCTCGATAATTCTTTATCTCTTAAAAATCCATTTTCCAACAAAAACATAGAGAATCATCGAAGCGTTATTGCTCGTGTGAAAATATTCCGGCTTACTCAGAATTTTGCAACGAAAATTATTAAAAATAAAGTACTTCAAACCTTTCATTGGATACCAAAAATAAAGTCTGATTCAAAAGTCAATCCAAAGTCAACTTTAGTCCAAAACAATAAATATAAATCCACTAAATAGAGTAAATCAAATGTTTGAACAAAATAAGATAAGCTCTCTAGATAGTTTTCCCAAGTTCCCAATGGATACATCATCGTTTCATCCCGTAGTAGGCAATACTTTATTGAAGAATTGTTCGTGAATAATGGGTAATCACAAGATCAATTAGGCACATCCATGATCGACACACAAGAAGCACGTAATCGGCAAAGCTGAGTACATGCATAACATTTTAAACGCAACAACTTACCATGATACTAATGATAAAATAAAGCATGCATGCATAATAAGATATTACTACAATAATAAACTCATCAGACAAGACTCTGAACTTTATCAAACTATAATTTAATTATTTATAATTAGTTTAATAAGCAATGTAACGGAATTGTCAAAACCAACCTTGCCTTCAATCAAGAAGACAAGCAACAGACGCGACTTAGTGCTCCCCAACTTACGATCGTAATAAGTAAAATAAATAGGACATGTTGATCATTCGGTCCCAAGTAAAGCCATGAGTTAGCACCATGCACCCCAACTCAATTGTTTAATACTCTATACGTGCACAAGTCCAAAATTTTTATTGCTCATACTCTTTCACTTTAAGTAAATAAAATTTAAATAGGGTGTTGGACTCGAAAATAAGAGAATCAACACAAATAAAACATGGATACATTAAAATTCCAATTTTTATCTGCGGATTAAACATAACGATCAAATAATGCTGGGTAACCAAATTATTTATACCTTTATTTGTTGACTAAAATCAACAATCAATGCATATTCATACAACCAAAATTCCAACTTTACTAAACAAAACCATAGGTCCTTGTAAAGTAAATAATAATGCCAAAAAGGGAATAACATGAACAATACTCATGATCTAAATTCAACATTAGTTATTAATCCCTCATATGGATACAAAAATAAAAAGGAAAAGTTAATATTAAAGGTACGAATTATACTCGATCTTCTTTTAAAGGGCTCACCTATTGGTTATTGTTGGTAGGTACAGACTATCGATCATGTTTGATTTTATAGGTCCTTGTGACCTGGTAACCTGAAACAGCAAGTCAAAGTGAGATTTTGCATGTGATTATTTTAATGGTTTTCAGGCACGCATTTCAAGCTCACTATCTTAGCCATTTTAGGGTGAAGACAACGTTTTTTCGAAAAACGGACACCACCGTTCACCCTTTAAGGACTCCAATTTCGAATAATCCCTCAAAAGCCGGTACTTATAATCCAGATTTTCGGGCACACACTTCAATGCCACCTTTTGGGGCCGAAAATGTCGTTTTTAAACAGATACAACAACGCACCTTTAATGGACACGAAATCCGACAATGCCTACAAAACGGGTACTTACAAGCAGGATTTTTGGGCACGCACTTCAAGGCAACTTTTTCGGGCGTAATATGACATTTTCTCGAAAATTCGACATCGATATGCATCCTTTATGGGCACGAATTTCGAGAATCCCTATAAAATATATACTTATAAGACGAAATTTCAGGCACGCAATTCAAGACGTCTGACAGGCTAAAGTCGTATCACCTAATCAAAAATAAATCCTAAAGTCCTCTAATAACAATAGTTAAGGGAAGTAGGGTCGAATCCACAGGGAGACAAATGTTCTAAGTTAATATTCAGCCAAACAGCTACTTCAGACAAGGTCAGACAAGAATTAGCTGAACTAGTAATTAAACTAATAAAAGCAATATAAAAGTGGGATTTAAACTATGGATTAAAGGTCTAGGGCATTAGTTCGGTCCACCATGCTTATACCAATCAAAAGGGTCGAATAACTAATAACATCTAGGTCTATGGTCGAACAATCGGAGCCATTGTTGAGCCTATGATCGGGTCATAACGCTCTCAATTCAGCATATAAAGTAAGATCTCTCACATAATCAGAATCAATAGTGTGTTCTAAGCCTCTAAAAGTAAGCCTACAATCGGGTCATACTCAAGTTGCCAAACATAATTCATGAAATTGTACACTGACATAAACCATGAAATAAAGAACGAATCACACTACAATTGAACTAATCAAAATCTAGAACTAATAGCAATTCAAAATATAGATCATGGTATAAACATGGTTTTCCTCCCGAAAACCCTAGAAATTAAACTACTCAGACATGATTGAATCAAAAATAACAAAACTAATATAAAACCCTAATTTTTGCATCATGAATAAATTAAATAATCAAACTAAGCAAACAAGAAATAAAAGAAGGAATTAAGAGTAAACTTTAATTGACGGAAAGAAACTTTTATTGAAAATAATCTAAGGTTCGATCATCTTTGAATCGACTCTAAAGTATTTAATTAAGAGAGCTCTAAACTAAAACTAATTGAAAGCTAAAAAAAGATGTATAAAGATGTGATAAAGATATCCCAAAAAATCAATCAACCTCCACTATTTATAAAACCCCGTAAAACTAATAGAGTTGAGAACTAGAGATTGGGGCCTCCGTGAATCTGGGCCCAAGACTTTCCTTCAAGGCGCTGACAGCAAAGCAGCAAAGGCTAACTTTTATGAGCCCAACAGACTTTCTTTGTCTGTACGCAAGACAAAGCGGCAGCAGCATCAATTAAAGTGATCGCCTGATGGCTTCGGCTGTGGAGCCTGAATCGGGCAGCGTGCCACATAAGCCCAGCTCCATTTCTTTGCTTCGCGCGGATTAGCACTTCAAACTTGGACTTCGCCGATGGCTTCGGGCGCGAAACAAGGTACCATTTTATTCTAATTCCTGGCTCGATGGGTTCGGGCCGAGTACTTTTCAGCTCATTTTAATGTTTTTCAAGCACCCGAATTCAATTTCAAGCTTCGAATGGTCTCGGGAATCTCCCAAAGCACCAAATATGCCTCATAACCGTTCTATGTGCTTCGTAATCAACTCCAAAAGTCGTGGTTCAACTCTTAAAGGTGCAGTTTCTTCGATATAGCTCGGAATAGGGAGAAAACTCCCTAAAACCTAAAATTCAACACGAAAATGACAACACCAGAACTTATAGAGTAATTAGCATAAAATAGCTCAGAAGAGTACCAATTAAGCACGATTTAGCTCAGGAAAAGAGGGGAAAAACTATATAAAACCATGATATCAACGACCTTTTTAGGCCGCATACGGTGTTTTTTCAAAAAAAAGAACAAGATTATGCACCCTTTAAGGACATGAATTTTGAGAATTCCCACAAAATGGGTACCAATAAATCGGGTTTTTGGGCACGCATATCAAGGCGGCCTTTTTGGCCTTGTAGGGCTGAAGACATCGTTTTTAAAAAAAGGACACTATTATGCACCCTTTATGGGCACGAATTTCGAAATCCCTACAAATGGTGCATATCTTGGTCCTTTTTTCAAAACACGGCGTATTAGGCCCGGAAAAGTCGCCTTGAATTGTGTGCCCGAAAATCCAGCTTGTAAGTACCTGTTTTGTAGGGATAATTGCAATTTATGTCAATAAAGGTACGTAGTGGTGTCCGTTTTTCGAAAAAATGATGTCTTCGACCCGAAAAAGTCGTCTTGAATTGTGTTTCGAAAATACGGCTTATAAGTACCCGTTTTGTAGGGATTCTCGAAATTCTTGCACATAAAGGATGCAAATTGTTGTCCGTTTTTCGAAAAACATTGTATGAGCCTCGAAAAAGACGCTTTGAAGTGCGCTGATAAGTGAACTTTAGGTTCACTTATTTGCATGTAGTTTTAGGGCATTTAGATGCATTTTATGTCATTTAATTTCCTTTTCCTTCCCTTTTTCATCATTTCTTATAATCTCGTGTTTAGCATCTAGTTTAGCTCATTTGCATATAGTTAGGGATGCATATAGGTTGTTGCATTTGCATATGCATACCCCCCTCCCCATCTAATATTTGCATTGAGTGTTTTGAAGGTTTACAAGCAAGAAAGAGGCTTATAATAGGGGAGCGGGCGCTCCATGGGTCAAGAAGTGAAGAGAAGGAATCAGGAACTTGGAGCGACCCAAGAGCGATCAGGGAGCGGGGGCTCCATGTTGTGAGGAGCGGGTGCTCCAGGGCCCAGGCTCCGTAGTTTTATTTCGTCTTTTACGATTTTGCCCTTATTTCTACGGGGTATAAATCTAATTTTGTAATAATCTGAGAATTATGTTTTAATTTCTGGATAATTATTAGCTTAATTATAGAGAGAACTTTAGAGAGAGAAGTAGTTTTTAGAGAGATAAAGTAGATCTTGAAACCAAATTGAAGCTTTTTGAAGGTATTTCCATGGATTTTTTCCACGGATTTTTTCCATTGATGTTCATCTATTTAGAGTATTTCTCCTATCTCTTTGCTTTATTTTGCTTTATTACTTGCTTTATTTTTCTTTATTACTTGCTTATTTTGTTTTAGCCTTAGATTAGAACAATGTCAAGCTATGGTTAAGTCTCAACGTCCATAATTCAACATATGCAGCATGTTCACAAACATAATCAGAATTACTGATGTGTACTAGGCCTCTAAAAGTAAGACGGATCTGTGCAAACGATTATTAACCTCAAGTAATCAATGAAACTGCGCAATAACGTTAATTACTCAATAAGAACAAATCACACCATAACCTATCTCATCAAACCCTAGAAACTAATAATAATTCAAACAATCATGGTATAAACATGGCTTCTCTCTCTAAATCCCTAGAAATTAAACTACTCACTCATAATTGAATCAACAATAAACAATCTAATATAAAACCCTAATAATTGCATCATGAACGAATAAATAATTAAACTAAGCAGTCAAGAATAATAAAAAAAAGATTAGAGTAGAGAAGAATACCAATTGACGGAAAGCAAGAACTTTTATTAAAATCGAATCCGAGGTTCAATCACCTTTAATCTAATCTAAAGTGTTTAAACTAAATTAAAGCTAAGCTAAGGACTATGGAAAATAAAACTAGAGAAAAAGATGTCTCTAAAAATATGAGGAAAAGGTATTTATAATACCCCAAAGTCTAATTTAAAAAAAACATAGAATTTCGGAAAAGAGTTGTTCGTGCTTCAGGCCCGATCGGGTCAATTCCCGCCCGATCGGGTGCGTAAACTGCAATTCTGCATCAACTTGCGAAGGCCGTATCTCTCAAACCAGAAGTCCGATCGGGGCGTGTGACATATTATTGGAAAGATCTTGAAGTCTAGAATCCAACCCAATTGGAATTTCTTGATTATCAATTTTCTATCAAAAGTTATAATGAATATAGTGAAGGTATGTCAGTTTTGGCACTTCTTTCACTAACTCTTTGCTTCATTCCAACTCAAAATTGTCCCAAACGGATGCATTGTGATCCTTGTGCAAGCTAACTTCATATGCAATGATTAATAGGCTACATCCTTGGTACTCATGATCACTTTGTATCAAAATAACCTGAAAATCATCAAAACACACAAACGGGTAGTAGTAGAGCACAACTTGTGTAATTCATGTCATTATGCACCTAAATGCTCAAAAAGGAGTTCTAAATGCAATCTAAATGCATCTAGAAACTATATATAAATGTGATACATCACGTACTTCAAAACAAGCTACCCAAGAAGCTTGAAGATCCGGGGTCATTTTCTATTCCTTTGAAGATTGGGGACTTGGAGCCCAAGAGGGCCTTGGCGGATTTGGGGGCAAGTGTGAGTTTGATGCCCTTGTCCATCGCTAAGCAACTTAATTTTGAACTCAAGCCTACTAGGAGGGTCATTCAACTCGCCGATAGATCAGTGAAAGTTCCGGTTGGAGAGTTGGAGGATGTATCGGTCCAAGTTGGAAGGCTCTTCATCCCTTGTGACTTTGTGGTTATGGAGATGGAGGAAGAATCTCAAGTCCCTCTTATACTTGGGAGGCCTTTCCTTAAAACGGTCGGAGTTCTTGTTGATATGAAGCGAGATGTGCTTACTTTGAGGGTAGGAGATGAGAGCATGGAGTTTGCTTTCAAGCAATCAATGAAGTCTCCAATAATGGAAGAGGTGAAGAGGATAGATAATTTTGATGAAGAGTTCTTGAGTTTGAAGAGTTTAAGGGGTAAGAAGGACCCCTTGGAAGATGTACTTCTGGGAGAAGATTTGGAAGATAATGAGGAAGGAAAAAACTTCAAGCTTGCCATGGATGCCTCTCCAACTTATTATGCTAAGGAGGAGAAGATTGAGGCCCTTGAGGTGCCTTCACCTAAGCAGGAGAGTTCTAAGCCTCCTCCCAAGGTAGAGTTGAAACCCCTTCCCCCTTCTTTGAAATATGCTTTTCTTGGTGAGGGTGAGACTTACCCGGTGATAGTCAATGCTACACTTGAAGGCACTCAACTTACTCAACTTCTTGATGTCTTTCGGGAACATAGAAGTGCCATTGGGTATAGCATTGAAGATCTCAAAGGGCTAAGTCCTACCCTATGCATGCATAGAATTCATCTTGATGACGATCATGCTTCTTCTATTGAGCCTCAAAGGAGGTTGAATCCCAATATGAAGGAAGTGGTAAAAAAGGAGGTATTGAAACTCCTTGAGGCGGGGATAATCTACCCTATCTCCAATAGTCGGTGGGTTAGTCCCATCCATGTGGTCCCTAAAAAGGGAGGCATGACCATCATCACAAATGAAAAGGGAGAACAAATCTCCACTAGATCGGTGACCGGGTGGCGTATGTGCATAGATTACCGGAGATTGAATAAAGCCACTCGAAAAGATCATTTTTCCATCCCCTTTATAGATCAAATGTTGGAAAGATTGGCGGTTCATTCCCATTTTTGTTTCCTTGATGGTTATTCGGGGTTCTTTCAAATTCTCATCCACCCCGATGACTAAGAAAGGACTACATTCACTTGTCCATTTGGTACCTTTGCTTATCGAAGGATGTCATTTGGTTTGTGCAATGCGCCCTCTATATTTCAAAGGTGTATGGCCGCCATCTTTTCGGACATGTTGGAAGATACCATTGAGGTATTCATGGATGACTTCTCCGTAGTAGGTTCATCTTTGATAATTGTCTCAAGAACTTGGAAAATGTGCTTCAAAGATGTCAAAAGATGAATCTAGTGCTTAATTGGGAGAAGTGTCATTTCATGGTTGAGGATGGCATTGTGTTGGGACACAAGATTTCCCAAAAGGGAATTGAGGTAGATAGAGCCAAGATTGAGGTCATAGAGAAGTTGCCCCCACCTACTACGGTGAAGGAAGTGCGTTCTTTTTTGGGACATGCCGGTTTCTATCGCCGGTTCATAAAGGACTTCTCTAAGATTGCTAGGCCTCTATCTAGCCTCTTGCAAAAAGATAATAAATTTGTTTTTGATAATGATTGCATGAATGCTTTTGAGACTTTAAAGCATGCCCTTATTTTCGCCCCCATTGTGCAAGCTCCGGATTAGAGCTTGCCTTTTGAGCTAATGTGTGATGCTAGTGATTATGCAGTAGGAGCCGTTTTAGGGCAAAGAAAAGAGGGAAAGCTACAAGTTGTTCACTATGCGAGCAAGACACTTGATTCGGCTCAAAAGAACTACGCCACAACGGAGAAAGAGTTGTTGGCGGTTGTGTTTGCCTTTGATAAGTTCCGGCCTTATCTTGTGTGCTCCAAAGTGGTAGTGTACATGGATCACTCGGCAATCGAGTATCTCATGTCCAAGAAAGATGTGAAGCCACGGTTGATTCGTTGGATCTTGCTCCTTCAAGAATTTGACATTGAGATTAGAGACAAGAAGGGAACGGAAAACTTGGTGGCCGACCACCTTTTCCAAGTTTTCCGGTTGCCTTTGGTTGAAAACTCCCCCTCTTATGATATGCCCATTGATGTTAGCTTAAAGGATGATCTCCTATACTCCATCAAAGCCCTTGATACCCCATGGTTGCCGACATGGCGAACTACTTGGCTTGTGGGATCATTCCTTTTGAGTTTACATATCAACAACGAAGGCGGTTCCTCCATGATTCTAAGTTTTATGCATGGGAGGACCCACTTTTGTTCAAGCGGGGGTAGGATGGTTTGTATCGGAGATGTCTTCCCGATGATGAGATCGCAAGTGTGATAGAAAAATGTCATTCACCCGCCTTTGGAGGACATATGGGCGCCGACAAGACCGTTGCCAAGATCTTATCTTGTGGATTGTGGTGACCCTCTATGTTCAAGGACGTGTGGGGCTTTGTGAAAGATTGTGATAGGTGTCAAAGGGTCGGCAACATCTCCAAGAGGCATGAACCTCACCAACATTTTATAATTGGAAGTCTTCGATGTTTGGGGGGTAGACTTCATGGGACCCTTCCCTTCTTCGTTTGGTAACTCCGACATTTTAGTGGCGGTTGACTATGTCTCCAAATGGGTGGAAGCAATCGCCTCTCCTACAAATGATGCTAAGGTAGTTACCAAGCTTTTCAAGTCCGTGATATTTCCGAGGTTTGGGGTTCCGAGAGCCGTGATTAGTGATAGGGGATCCCATTTCGTCAAAAAGAGTTTCCAAGCACTCCTCTCCAAATATGGGGTGCATCATAAAATGGGGCTCTCCTATCATCCACAATGTAGCGGCCAAACGGAAGTGTCAAATAGGGAGGTGAAGCTCATCTTGGAGAAAACCGTGAACCGATCTCGCAAGGATTGGTCATTAAAGCTCGATGATGCTTTATGGGCTTATAGGACAGCTTTTAAGACACCAATTGGCACAACCCCCTACAAGCTTGTGTATGGAAAATCATGCCATTTGCCGGTTGAGTTAGAGCACAAAGCATATTGGGCCATCAAGCTTTTGAATTTTGATCTCAAGTCATCCGGGGAACGAAGACTTTTGGATGTACATGAGCTCGAAGAGCTTAGGCGGGATGCCTATGAAAATGCTAGGATTTACAAGGAGAGAACTAAGGCATGGCATGATCAAAGGATAATGAATAGAGAGTTCAAGGTAGGAGACAAGGTCCTTCTCTTCAACTCTAGGCTAAGACTCTTTCCGGGGAAACTTAAGTCTAGGTGGAGTGGACCGTTTGAAGTGAAAACAGTGTTCCCGCATGGAGCGGTGGAAGTGTGGAGTGAAGAAAAAGGGACGTTCAAAGTAAATGGGCAAAGACTCAAGGTATACCATGATGGAACCCAAATTGAGCACATTTGTCACATTGCTTTGGATGACTACCCCTTCCCCTATGAGAATTTTAATCTAGGGAGGTCAAGCTAATGACTTTAAAGAAGCGCTTACGGGAGGCAACCCGGGTTCTTAGCTTTTAGAAAAAGAAAGTAAAAAAATGAGAAAAAGAACGAAGAAAAAAAATATATATATGAAAAAAAAAATAGGATATGAAAAATAAAAAGAGTGAATAAGAGGTTTTAGATGAGAGAAATTAGAGGAAGAGGGACGAAAAGAAGAAAAAAATGGCTAAGTGTTGAAGAAGCAATGGAGGAGCGAGTAAAAAAAGGCAAGGAGGGGCGCTCCATAAGAGGAGCGGGCGCTTCGTCCTTCGCAAAAAGGAAGGCCATGAATCAGTAAGTTGGAGGGGTGCAGGAGCGTGAGGGGAGCGGGCGCTCCGTTTTTGCTGGAGCGGGCGCTCCAGCTCGCCAGGCCATTTATTCTTTTTTTTTATGTTGTTTCACTTTCCCTTTAACACACACCCCCAAATCCGTCCTGTAACAGCCCGCCTAAACCGAACCCTTTTTAATATAAATAAAACTCGTTTGAGGGGAAATCAACGAGGGTTCGATTCGGATGGAGCGTTACCGCCGCACTCAACTCCTTGGAATTAAGTGCAAGGCTAAGTAACTAAAACCTATTCATTCCAAACTTAATTAAAAATTCTTACAACCAAATTGAAATTGTTCGTTAAGTACTAAATATAAGTGTTTCAGAGTTCTAGCGGAAGCAAAATATTAAACTAGGTGGACGACAACTTCTAGTCGATCTCTCATATTTCCCCTCGATCACCCACCTGCAAATGAACATTTAAAAAGACAAGAGAGACAAGCTCCCAAAAATCAGATAAACTGAGTAATTTCAACTCCATCCCATAAAGTACTTAAGTTAAAATAATTGAAAATAATATATAAGTCGAGTTGAAAAGCTTTGCACATAAACATATATAGTTAAAAGGTCACATTAATATAATATTCCAATTCATTTACGAAAGGGAAGGAGAATGCTAGCAAGCCGGTGATACACCACGTAAATCCACTTGCTAATGTGAGCCGGTGATACACCACGTAAATCCGCTCACATGTGGGCCGGTGATACACCACGTAAATCCACCCACAAAATCAAATTGGCCATAAAATAGAGTCCCTAGTGTGCACACCCCTCTTAACTTGGAACACATCAAGATAGAAGGAAGACAAATAACAGAAAAATCAGCATAGTAACTAGAAAACCTGTAGGTGGCCGCTGAACCTCCCATACAGGGCAACCTGTTCATCACTTCCTTTCGATATTCCACTTTAAGTGATTAATATATTTTATGAAAGTCATCACTTAAATCACATATACATCATCTCATTTAACCAAGTATGAGTATATTCATTCCAGCATCCATAACTCAATTTATTCACGGCTTATCCAAAAAGCCCATTTTCATTCATATACAAACCATCACTAGTAAACTTAATAATCCATCATTTTCCAATTTGTAACCAATCCATTATCAATTTTCATTTTCAAACTTTTAATAACGATAATAGCATAGTAATGATGATAATGATAATAATAATAATAATAATACTAATAATAATAATAATAACATTAACAATTAATCTTTAATTAAACAAATATCGAGGACAAAAGATTAAGTCGTTATCGAGTTTAATTACGAAGTTAACGACGCTATAATAATCATTGTCATAGTTTATAGTCCATGTTCATGATCCATATCCATAATCCATAGTCATTAGCCATCGTACTAATCGTATTCATAATCCGCATTTAAATCAATAGCTTTAATAATTTTCATAATTATAATCCACATTTCTAATAATAATTCAAATCACATAGTCACGTAATTAGATTATTTTATACTACGGGATCTACGTTTAGATGGACATCGAAAATTACCTCTTGAAGCGTGCCCGATGTTAAGCCACGAGTTGATCGCACTCTTGATAATCTTCTTCTACTAGATCGGAATCTACAATTAAACGGGATCTAAAATTAGTTTCCTAAATAACCCCTTTATTTTATTTATAAAATAAACAACTTAAATAAAATTGATTAATTATTTCAAAAGAGTTTTATAAATCAAAGTTTATGTATTCAAATTATTTATAAAAATCATTTTAAGTACTTAGAGATTTCTTTAACTTTTAATTTTAAAATAACTTAAATAATTATTCTAAATATAGAAAACTAACTTTATTTTATAAACATAAGAAATATATTTAGGTCATTAAAGACTAAGTCAAACATCATTAAGCAACCAATTAATTTTAATAAGTAAAGAAATCTTTTTAAAAAAAAATAAAAAGGTGATAATAAAGGGGGGGGGAGTTACTGATTCAGTGAATCAGTTTAAGAAAGAACAGGGGAAAAAGAAAAACAGAGGAGGGCGTGCAAGAAGCAGAGGAGGAGGGAGGAGGTGGTGCTGGCTGGTGGTTTGTGGGCTGCGGCAGCAGGCGGTGGGGCCGCGGTGGTCTGGCGGGGCGAGTTCAGGCGAGTGGTGGGGAGGGCCGAGGCTGAGCGTGGTGCGGGCTGGGTGCGTTTTGGGTGAGCAGCGTTTGGTTGGCTGCGTTTTGGGCGAAGGAGGAGGGAGGGTTGGGTGGTGGTGCTGCGGCGCAGCTGTGCGGCGAGGATGGCGCGATTTCTGTGGTGGTTTCCGGCGGTTTCAGAGGTGGGGCGAAGGTGGTCAGTTGGTGGTGAAATTTGTAAAAATTTTCTTTTATTTTCAACATTAAAATCAGAAATTAAAGAGAGAAGAGAGGAGAAATTGAAGCAACCTTAGAATCTAGTGGGTTGCTTGAGCAATTGAATGGGTATAGCTCAGTATTTATAGAGGAATTGGGTCAGATTTTTGAGCTTAGAGTCTAGCTCCATTAATGGTGAAGATCTTTGAATTTGAAAATCTGATATTGTTTTGACTACTGCTCATATTTTCCTAAGTTTTAGCTTGAGTGTTGATGAAATCTGACAAGAGTGATGAAGTGTTTGGATTTTTGCTCTTGGATGTGTTGCAGTCACATAAGGGAGGGAGGAAGGTTGAAGAAGGAGTGAATCAGACTTTTATTTTCTGATTTTGGTGTTTTTATTTTTATTTTATTTTATTTTTGTTTGGGCTAAGGTACTTGGACTTTGGTATTTGTTTGAGTTGGGCTCTCAATGGGTTTTTTGTCAATGTGGATGGACAATGGTTTGAATAAGAATGCCCACAACCAAGTAAATACTTCAATAATAATTAAATTAATAGAAATAATAAAATGAATAATTAGTTTGTAAAAAGAATATATTTAAATTAAATCATTTAAATAGAATCACTAAATAATCCAAAACTAAATAAATCATTTTTAATAAAATCGTTAAATAATTCAAAACTAAATAAATCATTTTTAATAAACGTTAAATATATCAAAACTAAATGAAATCATTTTTAATAAACATTATTAATTCAAAAACTAAATGAAATCATTTATAATAAACATTATTATAAAATAAACTTGAATTATCGGTAAATAAATTTAAGTGGAAAATAATATTAAAGCTTAAGAAATAATAAAGTAAGCTTTGAAAATTCGGGGTATTACATCTACTCCTCCTTAAAAACAAAGTTCGTCCTCGAACTTTAAAGTTAGATTTCGCGGTATTAACAAAACACTAGTTCTAGACTTTGTTACTCTTACATTCGGTCCCCCTTAAGGAGTTTCGTCCCCGAAACTCGATAATCGTACCTGGCAAAAGAGTTCAGGTTAACGCTTTTTCATGTCATCTTCTGTTTCCCATGTTGCTTCCTCGGTTTGATGATTAGACTATAAAACCTTGACTAACTTTACTGCCTTGTTCCGGGCGTTTCTCGTTTTAGTATCAAGGATTCTAACAGGGCGTTCTTCAAAGGTGAGGGTCTCATCAAGCTCTATAGTTTCAGGTTGAATGACATGAGAGGGGTCGGGGATGTATTTACGGAGTTGAGACACATGGAAGACATTGTGAACATTGGCTAATTCTGTGGGTAAGGCTAATCTATAAGCCACTTCTCAAATCCTTTCAAGTATCTCGTAAGGTCCGATATAACGAAGACTTAACTTGCCTTTTCTACCGAATGTCATTACTCCCTTGGTTGGTGAAACTTTCAGTAACACTTTCTCTCCAGCTTCAAACTCCAAGTCTCGTCTCCTTTGATCGTCATACGATTTTTGTCGATCTTGAGCTGCTTTTATACGCTCTTGAATCAACTTCACCTTGCTGGTGGTCTCTTCGATCATTTCTGGTCCCAAATTCAACGACTCGTTCACATCGTTCCAACATATAGGACTCCTACATTTCCGTCCATACAATGCGTCATAAGGAGCCATTCCTATGCTCGTGTGATAGCTGTTGTTATACGAGAACTCTATGTACATTAAATGATCATCCCAAGAACCTCCGAAATCCATTACACATGCTCTCAACATATCCTCCAAGGTCTGAATTATTCTCTCTGTTTGACCATCTGTTGCTGGGTGAAAGGCAGTACTGAATTTCAATAATGTATCCACGGCTGTCTGGAGCTGTTTCTAGAACTTAGATAAGAATCTCGAGTCTCTATCCGAAACAATGTCCTTCGGAACACCATGTAGTCTAACCACTTCATTAAAGTAAGCATCCGCCAACTGCTTCAACGACCAAGTATCCTTCATTGCCACAAATCTTGCCGTTTTAGTAAAACGGTCCACTATCACCCATATTGCGTTCTTTCCGGATCTTGTATTCGGTAACCCCATGATGAAATCCATAGATATAGATTCCCATTTCCATCCCGGTACTTCCAATGGTTGCAATTTTCCTCCTGGCTTCATATGTTGTATTTTTACCTTCTGGCATGTTAAACACTTTGCTACAAAGTCAGCTACTTCTTGCTTCATCCTAGGCCACCAAAAATGCTTCTTCAAGTCCTTGTAAAGCTTATCACTTCCCGGATGTATCGAATACGGCGAGCTATGGGCTTCCCTTAGAATTCTTGACTTGAGTTCGTCATCCTGTGGGACACACAATCTCCGTTTATACTTTGCAACGCCATTGTCATCGATCTCAAACTCCGGTGCTTGACCACTCTCTTTCATCTCCCTTAACTTGCTTAACCACTTATCTGCAGCTTGTTTTACCCGAATCTCTTCAAAGATGTCCGGTCCAACGGTTAGAGCATTCAATTGAGCTTTCACATATCCAGGCTCAACTACTTCTAAACTCAACTTCTTAATCTCTTCACATAATTCATCTACCAAAACCAACGTGTTCAATGAATGAGCGCCCTTTCTGCTTAACGCATCATCTACCTTATTCGCATTCCCTTCTTGATACACTATCTTCAAGTCGTAGTCGCTTATAAGCTCTAGCCAACGTATTTGCCTCATATTCAACTCCTTTTGCGTATACAGATACTTCAAACTCTTGTGATCCGTATAGACTTTACACTGCACACCATACAAATAATGTCTCCATATTTTCAGCGCAAACACGATAGCTCCTAACTCCAAGTCATGAGTAGGGTGATTTTGTTCATGTGGGTTGAGTTGTCTCGACGCATAGGCTACTACTTTTCCATGTTGCATCAAGACGCATCCAAAACCTTTCTTCGAGGCGTCACTGTAAACTTCAAATCCTTCTACTCCAGATGGCAATGTTAGTACTGGGGCGGTCGTAAGTCTCTTCTTCAACTCTTGAAATGCTTCCTCACACTTGTCATCCCAATGAAATTTTGTTGTCTTCTTCATTAGGTTAGTGAGAGGTTGGGTCGTTCTTGAAAAATCTTTCACAAATCTCCTGTAATATCCGGCTAAACTCAAGAAACTCCTTACTTCAGTGACGTTCTTAGGTTGAGGCCAATCAGTCACTGCTTGAATCTTCGATGGATCTACCGAAACGCCTTCCTTAGATATCACATGTCCCAAAAATGAGACTTTCTCCAACCAAAATTAACACTTCGAGAACTTGGCGTACAATTGCTTTTCTCGAAGAATCTCCAAAACTTTCCTCAACTGAGCCTCATGCTCTTCTTTATCCTTCGAGTACACCAATATAGCGTCGATGAACACTATCACGAACTTGTCCAGGTATGGCTGGAAAGTCCTGTTCATGAGGTCCATGAAAGCTGCTGGCGCATTAGTGAGTCCAAAAGGCATTACTGTGAACTCATAATGGCCATATCTCGTACGAAAGGCTGTCTTCGGGATGTCTTCTTCGGCAATTCGTAGTTGGTGATAACCCGATCGTAAATCGATCCTGGAAAACACTGTTGCACCCTGAAGTTGATCGAACAAATCCTCGATCCTCGGAAGTGGATATTTATTCTTTACCATGGCATTATTCAACTCCCTATAATCGATACACAACCTCAAAGATCCGTCTTTCTTCCTGACAAACAACACCGGGGCTCCCCAAGGTGAGACACTAGGTAAAATGTATCCTTTATCCAACAAATCCTCTATTTGCACCTTCAACTCTTGCATTTCTGCGGGTGCCATTCGATATGGAGCCTTAGAGATAGGTCCGGTTCCTGGGACTAAGTCGATCTTAAAGCTCATTTCTCTTTCGGGCGGCATTCCTAGAAGCTCTTCGGGAAACACGTTTGAAAACTCATTTACTACAGGAATTCGGTCCAACTCCTCACTTTCCACGCGTACGTCCCTTACTTGGCATAGATAGACTGGGTAGCCTTTTCTAAGATAGGTTTGAAGGTTTAAGGCTGAGATTATTTTGACGTCCGGTTCGAAGGTTATGCCTTTATAAGATATCCTATTTCCTTTGGGTCCTCTAAGAGATATTTTCTGGTTATGACACTCTATTTTGGCTTTATACTTAGCTAACCAATCCATTCCCAAGATAACGTCAAAGTCTTTTAAGTCAAAGAGGATAAAGTCAGCCGGTAGTTCAGTACCAATAATGACTACGGAGGTATCTTGGAAAAGAGATTTGCAAGAGATAGTTTCGCCAGTAGGCATGGCTATATTGGCTTGACAAGATTGGGTTGACTTTAGGGGATACTTATTAACAAAAGTGCTAGAAATAAAGGCATGAGACGCTCTAGAATCAAAGAGTACATAAGCAGGGTTTGAGTTTACGATAAAAGTACCCGTCACAACATTGGCATCGGTATCCGCTTCAGTTCGGCTCATGACATTGATTCTCCCACTGGTGTAGTTTCTGTTTCCACCTCCAAAGGTGCAATTGTTGTTCTGGTTTCCAGTTTGTGCTACATTTCCTCCACGGTTGTAGTTCCCTTGACCACTGGTGTTGTTGGGACGATTGTTGAAATTCTTAACCCTGTTTCAGGTTCCATTGTTGCCATTGTTACCCCTTTGTCCGTTTTGAGCCTGGTAGTTGTTGTTTTGCCTCTTAGGATAGTTGTATGACTTGTGACCAAATTCTCCACATTCGAAGCACTTGATTCTTTCACCTTGACAAGTGAATCCTGGGTGGTTCTTGCCACACTTTCTGCAGGCGTAGCTCCTTTGGTTCCCATTTCTTTGCTGGTTTTGTTGTCCCGTATTTTGATTGCTGTGATTGTTGTAGCGTGCACCATTGTTGTTGTTCGTGAAATTGTTGTTGTTGGGCCTCTTGCCGTATCCTTGGTTGCTGTTGTTGCCGGAAGGTTCCTTTCTTTTATTTTTGGATAACACCTCTCGTTCTCGTTGCAAGATTCTTTCCAAGTTCGAAGCTTTGGCATAGGCTTCCACAAAAGTGGTGGAGGTACTTCCTCCCAATCGTGTCTGAAGATCAAACTTAAGTCCATCCTCGAACTTCTGACCCTTGGTTCCCTCGTCTGGCACTACAGTTGGGTAGAATCGGGCATATTCATTGAACTTCTAACCGTATTCTTGCACACTCATGCTATAGGTCTGGTTGAACCTACTAAATTCGTTGTATTTCTGCCTACGAATGTGCTCGGGGAAGAATCGAGCTTTGATTGCGACCTTAAAAGCTTCCCAATTGAAGTTCTCTTGAACCCTAATGGTAGGTCCTACATTCTCCGACCAAGTATCGGCATCTTCATGCAAATAAAAGGTGGCTTGATCCACTTTTTGGGCCTCGGGCGTACCGGTGGCCGTGAAAATCTTTTCAAAGTCCCTTAACCAATTCTCGAGAACTAGCGGGTCTTCTCTACCTACGAAGGTTGGTGGTTTCAAAGAAGAGATCTTCTTCGCCATAGCAGCTTGCGGGTCATCCCCATGGCGGTTATTTCCGATCTGATTTTGAAGGACTAACCCGAGGTTTTGAGTTAGTTGCTCGAGGGTCCTAAGTCGTGTTGTAACTTGTTCGAGAGTCTCGGCCATTTGATTTTCTTGCTGTCGTGCTCTAGATCGAGTATAAACGTATTGCATAAGCTATCTGCGTATTCACATTTGGTGTTTCCACCATTCACATAAGAGCTAATTCACATAAACGCATAATCATGTTTTACTCGATTCATTCATTACTTCACACATCATGTTCAAGTCAAATGGCTCATCATTTCATTACCAAAGAGAAAAATACTCATTTCATTTCATAACATAAGATTAGTTTCAACTAGCATAGCTAAGAAATACAACATCACATGGAAGTCAAGCTAACGCTAACATTAATAAGTCAACTTAGCTTCCTAATGGTTAAGGCTAGCTAGGGTAGAAGCTTCACTCCTCGTACTCGGATGGGTCTTCTTCCACATCTTCGACTCCATTTTCACCATTGTTCACCACGGGTGAGTTATGGTTACTTTCTATTTCTTCATCATCAATGTCATTTGGCTCATCATTATCGGAGGAAAGGTTAAAATCATTGAGCCACTTGGCTCTAGCGTCACGCATTCTTTTCTCGAGATAGTTCAATGTGAGGTACCACTTTCCCTTAAAGGTGTACCTCTCGTAGTTTGGCTTCCCGTTCTTCAAAATATCAAAATATTCTCTTTTCATTTCCGCATAAGGTCCATCGTTTGGGAGTGTGTGGATTAACACATCGGCTTTCTTAGGCGGTGTGAGGTAGTCCGAGTGTCCATGGTATTCGTTGAGATGGTAACACTTCATGGTGATGCGTAACCTATAAATGTATGCGGAAACCAACTATCCGGCTCTCATTCTCAAAAGGTAGGGTCTTTTGTGTGGGTTCCTAGTGCACTTCCTTGCGGTTAAACATGTCCTTGCCATCTAAAGAGAAAATAGAATTAAACATCTAATAAGTACAAAGTACTTTCACATATGTAAAAACAACTAATTTATACCCATGCCTACCCCTTTAATTCACATTTTAATCCTTAATTCATTTTATCCTAAAACATTTCCTTATTAACCTTAATTAATTCATTCATCCTAATTTCTATATGTTTTATTTTCTTAATCTTGCCATAATTAATCTAACTCCGCTCTGATACCATTCTGTAACACCCCGCCCAAACCGAACCTTTTTTAATATAAATAAAACTCGTTTGAGGGGAAATCAACGAGGGTTCGATTCGGATGGAGCATTACCGCCGCACTCAACTCCTTGGAATTAAGTGCAAGGCTAAGTAACTAAAACCTATTCATTCCAAACTTAATTAAAAATCCTTACAACCAAATTGAAATTGTTCGTTAAGTACTAAATATAAGTGTTTCAGAGTTCTAGCGGAAGCAAAATATTAAACTAGGTGGATGACAGCTTCTAGTCGATCTCTCATATTTCCCCTCAATCACCCACCTGCAAATGAACATTGAAAAAGACAAGAGAGACAAGCTCCCAAAAATCAGATAAACTGAGTAATTCCAACTCCATCCCGTAAAGTACTTAAGTTAAAATAATTGAAAATAATATAAGTCGAGTTGAAAAGCTTTGCACATAAACATATACAGTTAAAAGGTCATATTAATATAATATTCCAATTCATTTACGAAAGGGAAGGAGAACGCTAGCAAGCCGGTGATACACCACGTAAATCCACTTGCTAATGTGAGCCGGTGATACACCACGTAAATCCACTCACATGTGGGCCGGTGATACAACACGTAAATCCACCCACAAAATCAAATTGGCCATAAAACAGAGTCCCTAGTGTGCACACCCCTTCTAACTTGGAACACATTGATATCACGTATTTATATAGATTTTCTCCCTTATTTACAAGCTAATTTGTGCGTCATTGGAGCTCTTGGGAGCTATTTTGTGCTAACTTTCGTATTTAGTTGTGGTTTCGTGTTTTAGTATTGAATTGCAGATTTTATGGAGTTTTCTCCTTATTCCCGAGCCTTTTGGAAGCAACCACGGCTTTACGAGATGTTATGAGGCACGTAGGATGGCTCACGAGCTTTATGGATAGTTTAGGAGGTCCCAAGACCCCTAAACGTGAACATTAGAGAGCAAAGGAGGCAAAGGAGTTTTCCGTGTACTGATCGGGCAGAAATGGCCCGATCGGGCGAAGTATTTATGATCGGGTATGAAAGTTGCGGACCCGATCGGGCGATGTTTGCCCGATCGAATCGGGCGAGGAAGCATGTCCCCAGACCCGATCGGGTGACTACCGCCCGACCCGATCGGGTGGAGTGCTGCTTGGTCTCGTTGCGGTGCTACAGGCGAGGGGAACACGCTGGCCCAAGTTGTAGCCAGACCCGATCGGGTGGCAGCCTCGGGCCCGATCGGGTGGGCCGCTTTTCTCGCCTTATTGCTGCACTGCTGCTGCCAGAGCCCAGAAGTGGAGGTGGGGGAATTTGTATGTGGACCCGATCGGGTACTGTGCTCGGGCCCGATCGGGTCTAGCACCATTTTACACGGATTTCGCTTTTTGTTTCCGTTATTAGTGAACTTGAGGGAGTATTATAAATACCTCTTTCCTCATTATTTAGAGATATCTTATATTCATCTTTCATTAGGTTTTAGACTAGTTTTATTCTTCATTGTTCTTAGTTTAATTCAAACACTTTAGATTAATTTAGAGGTGATCAAACCTATTTCGATTTCAATAAAAGTTCCTGCTTTCCGTCAATTGGTACTCTTCTCTACTCTTTATCTCTTTAATTACTTTGATTGCTTAGTTTATTTATTTAATCGTTCATGATGAAATTGTTAGGGTTTCCAATTAGTTTTGTCGTTGTTAATTCGATCATGTCTGAGTAGTCTCTTTCTAGGGTGTTAGATAGGAAAGCCATGTTTCTACCATGATTGCGATTTAGACTCTTATCGATTTCTAGGGCTTGATTAGGGTGATTGTGATGTGATTTGTTCTTTATTGAGTAACTAACGTTATTGCGCAGTTTCGTTGGTTGCTTGTGGTTAATAGTTGTTTGCACAGATCCGTCTTACGACTAGAGGCCTAGGACACGTCAGTAGTTCTGATTACGTTAGTGAATATGCAGCTTATGTTGAACTATGAGCGTTGAGTCTTAACCATAGCTCAACATAGGCTCTAATCACCCGACTCTTGACTTAGGTTTTGGTAGTAGTTGACCCTATTTGATTGGTATAAGCATGGTGGACCGACCTAATACCCTAGGTTTTTATTCCATAGTTTAATCCTCAATTTATTCCGTCTTCTGTAGTCTATTCTTTAGTTTAATTAATTCCTTCCTGATTTCATCTGGAGTAACTGAATCGGTTGAATATTAATTTAGAAACTCTGTCTCCCTGTGGATTCGACCCTGCTTCCACTGACTACCTAGTTAGAGGTCCGTAGGTTTATTTTTGATTAGGTGACCCGACTAAAACCTATCACACATCAAGATAGAAGGAAGACAAATAACAGAAAAATCAGCATAGTAACTAGAAAACCTATAGGTGGCCGCTGAACCTCCCATACAGGGCAACCTGTTCATCACTTCCTTTCAATATTCTACTTTAAGTGATTAATATATTTTATGAAAGTCATCACTTAAATCACATATACATCATCTCATTTAACCAAGTATGAGTATATTCATTCCAGCATCCATAACTCAATTTATTCACGGCTTATCCAAAAAGCCCATTTTCATTCATATACAAACCATCACTAGTACACTTAATAATCCATCATTTTCCAATTTATAACCAATCCATTATCAATTTTCATTTTCAAACTTTTAATAACGATAATAGCATAGTAATGATGATAATGATAATAATAATAATAATAATAATACTAATACTAAATTGGCTCCAACAACATCAACTATTGATTTGGTGCACAAAACAACACAAACTAAAGAAGGTGCAGTGCACAGCACAAACTTTATGTGACGGGTGCACAAAATAACACAAACGAATATTGTGGTAGGTGGACGACACAAACACTATGTGATGAGTGCACAAAACAACATGAATTCTAAGTAGAATCTCAGGCCAAAATCTCCTTGTGTTGTTTTGTGCACCAATCACATAAAGTTTGTGCTGTGCACTACACCTTCTTCAGTTTGTGTTGTTTTGCGCACCAAACGAATAGTTGGTGCTGTTGGCACCAATTTTTCCTTTTTTTTTGTTTGGGCTAAGGTACTTGGACTTTGGTATTTGTTTGGGTTGGGCTCTCAATGGGTTTTTTGTCATTGTGGATGGACAATGGTTTGAATAAGAATACCCACAACCAAGTAAATACTTCAATAATAATTAAATTAATAGAAATAATAAAATGAATAATTAGTTTGGAAAAAGAATATATTTAAATTAAATCATTTAAATAGAATCACTAAATAATACAAAACTAAATAAATCATTTTTAATAAAATCGTTAAATAATTCAAAACTAAATAAATCATTTTTAATAAACGTTAAATAATTCAAAATATATGAAATCATTTTTAATAAACATTATTAATTCAAAAACTAAATGAAATCATTTATACTAAACATTATTATAAAATAAACTTGAATTATCGGTAAATAAATTTAAGTGGAAAATAATATTAAAGCTTAAGAACTAATAAAATAAGCTTTGAAAATTCGGGGTATTACACGTCCCCTTTACCCTTTCACTCATCCTCGCATCACCCTCATCCTTTCACTCTCATTCACTCATTCAACTCTTTCAAACCCCTTTCTCTCTCTAAACTCCATTAAACCTCCAACTTCAAACCTCCATATCTCCTTCATTTCTCATCATTTTCACTCCCTTCCTTCACAAAACCTTCATATTTTCTCCTCCTCTACACAAATAACCCACTTTCGTCAAAAAGCCCCAAAATCAAAAATTCATCATCACTTCAAAGTTGAAGTTTGGGGGAGATCTCTTGAAGAAAAAGGTTAAGGAACACGTTTGAAGCTTGAAGGCACCTAAATTGTTCGCAATTGTGGAATTTCATCACCCCTCTTAAAGAGGGAGGTAAAACCTAACCCTAACTTTTATTTTTCTTCTAGATTTGTACTAGAAAATTGATAATATGATGATTGTGGTGTTGTTTGTGGACTTAGCTTCTAGATTTAGATAGATTTTGATTTTTAATAGATTTTTTTTATTTTTTGTGTGATTTCTTTCGTTTTTTTCTTTCTAGTTACTTACTCCTTTTAGCCTAATTTTTCCTAGTTTCTTTTATTTTTAATTTTTCTAGATTCTTTTCATTATTTTTTTATTTTCCTTCATTTTTGCTTTGAATTTTTGCATTGGTTGGTGCTCTTATTTTCGTGCTTATTTGTTGGGTTGAGACCATGGTCTTTTAATTTCTTATAATCATCTTGGTTGAGTTATTGTCTTTAAACTCCAAGTATGTTTGGTAAACGAAAAAAAAGTAAAAAATACCAAGGTTCCTCCTTCCAAAAGAACCAAAAGGGCACCCTTCCGGCCCTTAAGTTCGTCAACCCCGACCATAAACGTCGGTATGACGAACTTAAGCACTGGAAGATTAAGGCTTCTAAGTTCTTCCATGGTGAAACTCTTGATAGTCTCGGGATAGTGCAAGATGTAAGGCGTTGTTTATTTATTTTAGGCATGGAACGCTTTTACACCTTTAGCCCTTTGACATATGAGCGGCTCATATTGGAATTCTTAGCCTCTCTCGAGTGAAATGAGGTTGATGGACAAGAGGGGGAGTATGAAATCTCCTTCCAATTGTTCAATCAACCCCAATGTATCTCTTTGGGGAGGCTCAATGACATCTTCCAATGTGATCCCTCCAATGCCATCCGAAATCCCGAGACTTGGCAATACCCCGTCTACTATCAAAAGGACGCATTTTGGCATGATATTGCCGGATACGCCCCCTTTGATCCCAAAACGGGATATTCCTCTCATATGCATTCCCCCCATCCTTCGCTACATTCACCGCCTCTTGGTTACCGCCATATTTTCAAAAAAAGAACCAAGTAAGGTAGCCTCGGAGGAGGTGAGTGCGCTCTACATTGCCTCCCATCACCCAAGGGAAATAGGAGGCAAGTTGAATCTCGGATTTCTATTTCTCCAACGGTGTATTGCTATACGTCGTGGAGAACTATTTAAATCTGATATTCATTGTGGGGGGATGGTTACTATCATTGCTTCCGCTCTAGGGTTTGGGGAGCAACTTAATTTGTTGACTCCAGTTGATGATAACCCCTACCAAGATTTGAACTATATTAGAGCCGCCGGGTGGATTGATTTTACCCCTGATCCCACGCGGTTCGTTTGGAAGGTAAGGGGTCGTCATCATTGTTACCTCCCAAACCCGGAGGTGACCACATTTGACCGCGACGGGGAGGATGCCGATATTTTTCTCATCCCTCATGAGCCCCCCGTCGCGGAAGCCCAGGCCGCACGCGGAAACTTAGCTCCTCCTCTCCATCGCGAGGAGCCGAGTTCCGGCCGTCGTGCCTCAGTGTCGTCCTGCTCCTTTGACTATGAGGGGGGCCTACTACAGTCTTGCTCTCAACCAAGATCGTATGATGAATACGATCCAAGGCATGAGAGAGGACTTGAGTGGTATGATGATACAAACTAATGCTATGTATCATCACCACGTTGAGAGTGGAAACGTTGACCCCTATGTCAACTTTCCAAATTGGCCTCCTCAACATGAGCCGGTACCGGGATGGAACGAACGCCAACCCACGTACCCCTACTGGCCTCACCGCGACCCACCCTATGATTGGCGGGCACCCGGGGTTCTAACCCATGGGTGATCCCGCCTATCCCCACCCCTACGGCGCTTGGCCGCCGGGCTACACGGGTTGTTAGGAGCCTCATGGCCCCGCCCCCTTAGCTTTCTACGGCTCGATGTCGCGCCCTCCCTTTTCGGGAGACATGCCACCACCTCCCCCTTCGGGAGAAGGTCCATCTCACATGGACGAGGACTAGATCCTCTTGCCCCGCTCCCCCTTTACTTGTTTTGTATGATTACACCGAGGACGGTGCCTTGCTTGTTTGGGGGGTGTTTTTATTTGATTATGCTAGCGGGTTGTGGCTCTTTTTGAGGGTTTGGGGTGTCTTTTTGGGTACGCGTGTTAGAGAGGACGCATTAGTAGGTTGGGTTTACGGGCCATGATAGGAGAGTGTGCTTTATTGATCATTGCCTTGAGGATTAAAATGAAAAGAACCATAGTTGACTATTTTTACTTGTATATGACTTGTATATGACTTCCTCCTTTTTCTATCCTTTTTGTTTCTTTGAATATATCTTTTTGTTTTGCTTCTCTTTTTATTTTATTCTTCTCTCCTTTAGGTCTTAGACTTGCATGTAGTATAGTTGCATATCATGATAGTTTTGCATGTAGCTTATGAATTGCATATAGGACTTGACTTTGGTAGTTTGCCTGTAAGCTTTTTAAAATGTTTCAAAAAAACTTCAAAAAGATCATTGCATCACCTAATTAAGGAATGACTCTATGTTTTGACTTTAGAGGATTGAGGTTGGGAACTTGACTTTCGAGTAAGGGTGAATTAGCTTGAGTGTCTTATGTGCTCGTTAGGAGTATTAGGGGTGCTTTAAGTTTGGATGCCTAGGTCTTGGTACGAATAGACCCCTCGATTGTCCGAGACTCGCCTTTAGCGTGAATTAGTGTCTCTATTTCCCTGTAAAAAGCCTTTACTCTCTCCTTTGACCTTGGATAAGCCCTTTAGCGACCTTGAGAACCCTTCTAGCCCAATATAGTGGAAGGCTAGTAGCCTTTAAAAAAAAGAGAAAACAAAAGGAAATAAAAACACATAAAAATGAAAAGAAAAAGAGCCCTTTTTGGCCCATTGGATCAATTAAGTGGTGCATAAGAGCCCACAAGGCTAGTAGCCTATAGTTATAAAAAATCCATGCTTTGGCACCTGGAGATGCTCCAATGCCTTTGGTATGAGCTATCTTACCCTCTTATCGCGTCTCATACCGAGTGCTCGGTACCGTGCCTCAGAAACATGACTATCGAGTGAGAGGTAGACCGCGTGAGGAGGTAGTCTAGGGCCCTTGCAATCAAAAAAATAAAAAAATGAAGTTAAATAGTGAATAAATATGCTAGCTTGAGGGATCTTGTGAGCTTGTGGGGCATGATTGGTACTAGGTTGAGCGAGTTTTTCCATTTTGTAGGGAAAGGTTTCACTTAGGATCAATGAGGGCTTGTGTGATAATTGAGGGACCTCTAGGACGATCATTTTCTTTGCACACTAGCTTAGACCACTCCTTTGACCCCTAACTTGTGGATAAGGAAGGACGGCTATAAGCTTTGAAAGTTGGTCGAGTTCTCCCATTACCTTGACACCTCTATTAGGACGAGGACCTTGATTTCGTGATGCCTTTCTTAGTTTTTATTATTGCATAGGTTTCCTTGATGATTGTTAATTGCTTGAGGACAAGCAATTGTGAAGCTTGGGGGAATTCGGTAAGTGGACTTTAGGTTCACTTATTTGCATGTAGTTTTAGGGCATTTAGATGCATTTTAGGTCATTTAATTTCCTTTTCCTTCCCTTTTTCATCATTTCTTATAATCTCGTGTTTAGCATCTAGTTTAGCTCATTTGCATATAGTTAGGGATGCATATAGGTTGTTGCATTTGCATATGCATACCCACCTCCTCATCTAATATTTGCCTTTAGTGTTTTGAAGGTTTACAAGCAAGAAAAAGGCTTATAACAGGGGAGCGGGCGCTCCATAGGAGAGGGAGCGGGCGCTCCATGGGTCAAGAAGTGAAGAGAAGGAATCAGGAACTTGGAGCGACCCAGGAGCGATCAGGGAGCAGGCGCTCCATGTTGTGAGGAGAGGGCGCTCCAGGGCCCAGGCTCCGTAGTTTTATTTCGTCTTTTACGATTTTGCCCTTATTTCTACGGGGTATAAATCGAATTTTGTAATAATATTAGAATTATGTTTTAATTTCTGGATCATTATTAGCTTAATTAGAGAGAGAACTTTAGAGAGAGAAGTAGTTTTTAGAGAGATAAAGTAGAGCTTGAAACCAAATTGAAGCTTTTTGAAGGTATTTCCATGGAGTTTTTCCATTGATATTCATCTATTTAGAGTATTTCTTCTATCTCTTTGCTTTATTTTGCTTTATTACTTGCTTATTTTGTTTTAGCCTTGATTAGTGTTGATTAGTTGATGTTTAGCTCATTTATGATGTTTTCCACCATTGTTGATCTTCCATTGATATCTCAAGCTTTTTATTTTGCTTATTTTATGGCTTTAGAGTAATTTCTTAGCTAGGGGAAGGGGATGACCTAGGTTAATCATGAGTTAACCTCAAAAGTCAAGCTAGGGGGTTAGATTTAGGTGAAATTGGGTTGTCTAACCTGTTTAATTGCTTGATCATCATTTGAACTTGGTTTGGGGATCAAAAGTGAAGGATTGAGAGATGAAGCTTTTGATGGACCTTAGGTTAGTCAATAGGTTGACTTCACCATGAGAATAGGTGTAGGCTCCCTAGGACTTTAATCGAATCGCTATGAGTTGTGGAAATACTTGATTGGTTGATTTTGCCATGAGAATAGGTAAAATTGGTTGATTAAGTCCTCCTAATTAGCTCGAGAGAGTAATTAGGAAACATATGAGCGACTTAGTCCCTTAGTTGACCCTAATGAATCCCCTTGGCTTGACAAATAGGTTAGTAATTGGTTAACTAGTGATTCTGCTATCCCTAGTGTCTTCTTATTATTGTTAAAACCAAATCATTTAGTTTAATTGTTAGCTAATTAGTTCTTGTTTTCTTAGTTGATCAATTAATCTCAAAAATTACTAAAAATAGGCTTAGCTCGCTTAATTACTTTCAAACCTTGCTAATCCTTGTTTCTTCGTGGAATCGACCCTTTCTTGCCCTAAACTAGGCTAAGTTAGGTATATTAATTTGGCACGTGCACCGACCGTGTCATGCGCGCCCAAAAACCGCTTTTAATTACCTGTGGTGGAGGGATTACCGAAATTTGTGCTTATTAAGGGTGCATGCAGGTGTTTATTTTTTTGCAAAAACAATGTCTTCGGCCCGAAAATATCAGCTTGAAGTGCGTGCTCAAAACCCGGCTTATTGGTACCCGTTTTTAGGGATTCTCGAGATTGGAGCCCGTAAAGGGTGAATGATAGTGTCCGTTTTTCGAAAAAACGTTGTCTTACCCTAAAAAGGCTAAAATAGTGAGCTTGAAATGCATGCCTGAAAACCCTTAAAATAATCACTTGTAAAATCTCACTTTGACCTACAATTTCAAGTTACCAGGTCACAAGGATCTATAAAATCAAACATGATTGATAGTTAGTACATACCAACAATAATCAATAGGTGAGCCCTTTAAAAGAATATCGAGCATAGTTCGTACTTTTAATATCAATTTTTCCTGATAAAAACATTCCCTTCCCACATGCTTGTATAGTTGTATCAAAAAATCCATTCAATCATGTACTCCCTTCGTAACGGTTTAATGGCAACAATTGGTTTTACATACATTTTAAGGAAGAAGTTTAAGGATGTAAATGAATTAATTAATCAAAAATATTTTCAAGTTTAGTAACCTCTAATCTCATTCTTAATTCTTGATTGTGTTAAAACCATTTTGATTAATATATTCATTTACACCCTTAAATCGCTTCCTTAAAATGTAAAAACCAATTGTTGCCATTAAACCGTTACCGAGAGAGTAGTAAATAAATAGGCAACATGCTTTACATAAAACATAAAACATATAAAGTAATTCCATTCCATATAAGCCACATATGAACCAATAAAAAGGTTTTCTAAACAAAATACCATACCAAATTTTCAACCTCAAACATGATACTCGTTTAAAACACATACATGTTTAAAACACATACATGTATGTATCTTATATAGACAAATATCAAACCACTTTCACAATCTCAAAAGTCAACTAGGGAGTAGTCCTTTACTATAAATAATCAAAATTTACTAATATAAGTATACTAATAAAAATTCCAGCAACTTGTTAACTTGTTTAAACCTCATAAACATGGTTAAAATCAATTTTAAAAGATCAAAATTTTAAACTTTCATAAACCCTAATATTTATTTTTAAAGTTTATACCCTCAAATATCTTAAAAATCATTTATTTAGCATCAAAAACTCAATTTCAATGTCATTATTAAATCAAAAATATAATTTTATAAATTATGATAACTTAATAATATGAAATTATAATTTAGACCAATAAAGTTACTAACTTTGAATATTAACATTAAAACAAAGAAAACAAAGCAAAAAAATCATACAAGGGAGAGAGGGAGTGGATCGGCGACAATAGATGAGAAAGAGGGCAGCGGTACGATCAATAATAGGCTGGAATGGTGTGTGGATAAGGGGACACATTGAATATCGCATTTGAGCGCAAACAACCTTCTACGAAGTCTTTCTGCGTTCTGTCAATCTACGTAGAGTAAATCAGTCCCTAGGGCGACGATAGGGCGGCGTCGGGGGCTGACCCGATCGGCTAGGCGAGTCGGGCGAGAGAGGGGGGTCGGGTGAGTAAGGATAGAGAAAGATATAAAAAAATTGAGGGTGATTTAATGAAAATTCTGGTACAAGGGGATATTTATAGATTGGTTTCTCTAATATCATTAGGTTTATTAGTTGGGCTTGAAATCCAAAGATGGTTAGGAATAAGTTTGTTTTCCCTAGTTTTACTAATAGTTTAATTGGGTTTGGATTCCAAAGATGGCCATGAAACAAAATGGGCTCTCAAACTCTTTATAAATTTTTTATAACAATGACCAAATACACTTTTAAAATAATTTGATGACATTTCAAAAGTCCAAACTCCAAAATAATTTGACTTCATAAATTAAAAATAACTTTGACTTCTAAAAGTAGTCTAGAAATATAATTATTTAAATACGAAAGTGCTCATAAATATACGTTAAATATATATATTGATAGCATAAAAATATGGGGGAATAACAAATTAGCATTTATTATTAATTGCACTTATGTTCGATTCACTCCAATTTAGTATAGTTTAGTTAGGTTCAGTTCAATTCAACTATTTTTTGCCGAAGAGAACAAATCCTATGTATATATCAAAGTGAATCTAATGTGATCCCACATGACCATGTATATTTTTTTGGATATATCGTGACAAATACTTAAAGCATATACTGAAGTGTAAATGAATAATGTCTCTATTCTATAAGGGAAGAGAAAGGAAAGACTAAAAAAAGAAGAAAGTTGTCAACTATTTCGATAATTAGATAATCAATCGCTTGACTAATTAGATAATTAACCAATTTATTAATTAAAATTATTAGATGTCTTTACACGCATTGCATACATGTAAACCCAGCAGTGATTATAAAAGAATGGGAAAATATATATTTAACGAAAGAGTATTATTTTGGACAAATTTCATCAAGTACTCAACTTGTCAATAGAGAAAGAGGTCAACGATTAAATGATAAAATGACAGAAAAATATTAATAAAGATAATGACCATTAAGAAAAATTTACATAACTTTGTTACTTGTAATAGAAGATGTGACCGTAACTAATCGGAGATGAACTCGAGATGACAAACTAACTAACTGCTTAGTTGATGGGCGGGCTAAAGGGTGAAAATGGTCTGTCGATTAGGGCGACGAGGTGGTCCTTCCTTGCCGACGTTTCGGAGGTGTTGGACGACAATGTAGGACGACAACGTTAGATGACAGTGTCGGAAGTCGACGGGTCAAAGGTGTTGAACGTTGATGGTTCAGAGGTGCCAGACGCTGACGTACGAAAAAACGTTGAAAATTAACAAAGAAAAATACTTAAAATATAATCTAGATGTGAATTATATAAAAAGAATAAGAAAGAGAGAATAATAAGTAAAGTAAGTACATAGGAGTTTTTAGAGTGAGGGGGAGTGAATGAATGAATAAACAGTATGTTTTTGTCGAAAAGTGGTGTACCTCTTTCCGGCGGATATGAGCAGTTCCAGTCCGAGCTCCGGCGAAGAACCTGCACATGAACCCCAAACCCCCGGGGGTGTCCCGAGGACGGGCTCTCCGACGCTCAAGTCAGTATTCATTTTAGATAGAGAGAGTGTGGGTGTAGGGAGAGAGAATGGATTTTGGATCCTTTTACCTTACCCCCATGAGGGGTTTATATAGTGAAGTGAGTGTGGGCCTCATGTCCTTTGGGCCTTGGGCCGTATATTAGGGAGAGGGTATTTATACCCATACAATTTGCCCCCATAGTTCGAGTGATAATCGTTGATTGAACTTGAACTATATTGGGCTTATTCACTTGGTTCCACATGGTATTGGACATGTATGTCTTCATGATGACCTTTGTGTGTGACCGAGTCTCTGATGTGAGATATAGCCTCTTTAGTCAGAGAGCTTGCTTCAATGATCTAAGGTGTATCGTCCTCTTATTGAGGATCTTCCTATGTGATAAGAGGCGCATCTTCCTTTGCTTAGGAGTCTGTTGTGATAATCTGCCGTGTAACATCCTCTAATGAAGGTCTGCTCACGTAGTCTGTAATGTTGCTTCACTAATCTGAGAATGTTCTGATGATCAAGTATGTAGCATCGTTTAGAGCCTCTGCTAGTTTTGTATTTTTTGCGTTCTTTTGAGTAGTTTTTGAAAGAAAATATGCTATTTCTTTGCTACTTTATTCCTCCTACCATATGTATCCTTGCAGCAGAGGAGGCAGACTGAGATTAGAATGCTATAGACATGTCCACTATAGCGATGATACGTGGATATGTAATGATGATGAGCAGGATCCTTTGTCTGAAGCGGGGATCTGCTATAATAGGGAGCAGGATCCTCTGTCTGAAGCGAGGATCATCTAATGATAAGGAGCATGATCCTCTGTCTGAAGCGAGGATCTGCAAATGATAAGGAGCATGATCCCCTGTCTGAAGCGAGGATCTGCTAATGATAATAAAAGCAGAGCCCTCTGTCTGAGATGGGGTCTGCAATAGTAATAGGGAGAAGGATCCTCTGTCTGAAGCGAGGATCTTCTATAATAATAATGGCAGAACCCTCTGTCTGAGATGGGGTCTGCAATGAGGAGCAGGATCCTCTATCTGAAGCGATGATCTGCTATAATAGTACTGGCAGCCCTCTGTCTGAGATGGGTCTGCAATAATAATAAGAAACATGATCCTCTGTCTGAAACGAGGATCTGCTGCAATAATAACGACAGAGCCCTTTGAGATGGTACCCTGCGATAATAATAAGGAGCGGGATCCCCTATCTGTGGTGAGGATCTGCTCATAATGACGGTAAAGAACTTAGCTCTTCGCTTAAGTCCTTCACTCTACTTCTTCAGCAGAGCTCTCTGCTTCATGAACAAAGCTCGATTTGTAACTATGACTTAGCTCTTCACTTAAGTCTTTCACTCTACTTCTTCAGCAGAGCTCGATTTGTAACTATGACTTAGCTCTTCACTTAAGTCTTTCACTCTTCTTCTTCAGCAGAGCTCGATTTGTAACTATGACTTAGCCCTTCACTTAAGTCTTTCACTCTACTTCTTCAGCAGAGCTCTCTACTTCTTCAGCAGAGCTCAATTTGTAACCATGACTTAGCTCTTCGCTTAAGTATTTCACTCTGCTTCTTCAGCAGAGCTCTCTACTTCTTCAGCAGAGTTCGATTCGTAACTGTACTTGGCTCTTCGCTTAAGTACTTCACTCTGCTTCTTCAGCAGAGTTGTCTGCTTCTTCAGTAGCACTTGGTTTGTAACATAACTCAGCTCTTCGCTTAAGTCTTTCCAGCGGCTTAGTAGCTCGCTGGGGTCTTTAATAATATATGTCTTTCCAGCGGCTTAATGGCTCGCTGGAATTTTCAATAAAAATAAGAGGCAGGATCCTTTGACTGAGGCGAGGTTCTGCTTATAAAAATAATAGCAGAGCCTTCTGTCTGAGATGGGGTCTGCAATAATAATAAGGAGCAGGATCCTCTGTCTGAAGCGAGGATCTGCTAATGATAATAGTGGCAGAGCCCTCTATCTGAGGTGGGGTCTGCAATAATAATAATAGAATACCTATCTAGCAGGTTTAAGCCTACCAGAGTCTTCGATAAGACGTGTCTGCAATAATAATAGCAGAATACCTCTCTAGTAGGTTTAAGCCTGCTAGAGTCTTCGATAAGATGTGTCTGCAATAATAGTAACAGAATATATCTTTTCAACGGCTTAATAGCCTGCTGAAGCCTACAATAATATGTGCAGACTCAAGAAATAAGTGCTTTCATAATCAAGCACTACAATGAATATTGTAAGTTGGGTCACGTATACTCGAGCACTACAATGAATAATATAATCAAATTTCCCGTCAAATTGGGTCACATATACTCATTTGCCCCCCACTCTTAAGTTGAACTTGGGTCAATTTGAGAGTAGTTTATTCCCAACTAGACATGTATAAAGGTTGAAAGACATCATTTGATCATGTTATGTAATCAAATAGAGTGAATGTTGGCACCTCTTTTGATTATCATTGACAAATTATAATAATCAATTTTGAAGCTTGTAACATGAACTAAGCATAACATCCATCATGAAACTCCATCTAATTTTTCGTCAAAGCTAAGAAAAATTGATTTCAATAATAGTGGAGGTGGGACACTTAGCTTGCTGTTATCTAGCCGAGTCTGCTCAAGTTCAATATAGAATACCAGATTTCAGGTTGGTGGGGCTCTACTTTGTTTGATGCAAACCAGAGTGCGGAAAATCTGGAGTCGGCTGTGTTATATCGCCTATCTGAAGTTTGCAGATCAAGAAATATTGTCTTCAGATTGGTGCAGATTGGTTGCATTGCTGCAGATCAGAAGTCTGCGGGGGTCAGGTCTGCACTGTTGTTTATATGATGTTGCAGACTCTGGTATTGCAGGTTCCCATGCTAATTTCGCATATTCATCTTCGCTCAATCTGGCAGAGCTATGAGTTTTGGGTCTGCACTTTGTTGTCTGCAAGTGGGGTCTACTCTGCTATGCGTGCTTCGCTCGCAGAGTGAGGCCATTCTGCTCTGATAAGCTTTCCTTTGGTCTGCAACTCAGGGTTGGCTGCACAATCTGCCCTTCTCAGCTGGTATTAAAGATCTGCAGTTTGCCTTCGTCCATTTGGAGCTTGCTAGGCGAGTCTTCAATCGGCTCCATGTGGTCTGGTTGCTTTGTTTGCTGAATTGAGTCTAAATGAAGTCTAGCAAATGAGAGTTGCAGACCGATCTTGGTTCTTGGCCGGAGCTGTTTCCACAGACTGGAATTACAGACTGTGGCAAGCAATGCAGACGGATATTGCAGATTGACCGAGTCAGCTCTGCTTGTAGATTGTTGCATTCTGCTATGTTGCAGATTCTATTCTGTCAACTCTTTGTCATTATGTCTGCTTTGTTGCAGATCTTATCTTCTAACTCATTTCTTCTAATGAAGCTTACTTGACGTTGCAGATACTGATATTGCAGGTTCCCAAGTATATTTTGCAGACTCGTTGATCTCGTATTAGCCTTGTGTTTAGTTCTCTGGCTAGCATTTGTGTTCCTTCCAGTAGCTTGTTACAATTTTCATAAAATTGCATTGGTCTACAATCTGCAAAGCTGATCAGAGTGAGTCTATTGAGATTAGTCTGCATAGCTGAAGTCTATTCTCCTATAGAGTGTGAGTCTGCTCTTCTTCTTTGCTATGCCCGTGGTTGGGGTCTGCTACAGGTTGTATGATATGTTGGAGTGCAGGCTGGTCTGTTGTCTGCTTTAATTTTCTGTCTTCTGCAAGCTGGTTGTGCAGATTGCATATTATACTAGTCTGCCAATGCATTCTGACCTGGTGTACAGTTTCGCCACTCGGCAAACTCATGGGTGTAGCTACATGTGCAGTAATTTCTACGTGGGAAGGTGTATATATGTCAGGAATAAGCTTGCCTAGCTCACAAGTGTAATTGCACAAGTCTATTTCTTTTGAGCATTTAATCGAGCACGTAGTATGCGCTTAGTTTTAATTGAGGAGATTTGGGAGATTGTAACGATAATGAGAGCATCAGTGTTAGGATCATAGCAAAATACACCCGATTCCAGCATTGTATTGACATAAAGAATGCAAAATAATGATTGCCATACTTGGCTTTAATAGAGGGTGAGCGTGGTTTGTAAGCACGATGGTGTGCGTCTCAGTAGTGGACATCTAAGAGGTAAGATGGCTAGCTTCATTTGCTTGGACATCAACTCCTTGGTGATGTTTAATTCCAACTCAACCTTGATTTTCCCTTGCAAGTTCACACTGAGTTCATGGCTTTACAAAGCCACGAAACAGTAACTGAAGTGGAGGCCACCTTGCCTTCTTTATTTTTCTTTGAGTTAATTTTTGTATCTTGGATGATCATGAGTGAAAGCCCATTTGTAGCTTGTTGCAGTGAATAAATTGATCTCATCAGGTTTCTCCCTTTTTGCAGAGTAGTTGCCTGATCGACCAAGTATTAGTTTGTAGATCTTGCGAATTTTAGTCTGAACTGGAGTGTTTCAGACCACAAAATAGCTGTTTGAGCAATGTAGCCATGGAAATTGTGGGTTTCCATGGGCGCTTTTTCTCTTCCCCTCCTTCTAGCGTCAAATTGTTTCTGTCCAAAAGTGTTGTACCTCTTTCCGGCGGATATGAGCGGTCCCAGTCCGAGCTCCGGCGAAGAACCTGCACATGAACCCCAAACCTCCGGGGGTGTCCCGAGGACGGGCTCTCCGACGCTCAAGTCAGTACTCATTTTAGATAAAGAGTGTGGGTGTAGGGAGAGAGAATGGATTCTGGATCCTTTTACCTTAGCCCCATGAGGGGTTTATATAGTGAAGTGAGCGTGAGCCTCATGTCCTTTGGGCCTTGGGCCGTATATTAGGGAGAGGGTATTTACACCCATACACAGTAGATTATATCTCTTTTTATAGGCATCCTAAACTAGCCGCCGAACATTAGAATTTGTTGAGGAGATATCTCAACAACCTCCTTGTTCTGTGAGATCTTGACTGGTTGGTTGCTGACATCTTAGACTCGGTCAATTTGCTGAAATATCATCCTTGGACTGATGACATGTTACAGAATTGGATTTCATAGTTTGTTGATAATATCTTGCAACTACTTCCTCGTTTTGTAGATCTTTGAGTGACTAGTTGTTGAAATTTTGGACGTAGTCAACATACGAAGATGTCAAACTGGATTGCTAACACGTCACAAATTTGGGTGTTGGTTAACAAAGTCATGTCATCAATCAGTACTTCTTCTTATGCTCCAGCCACATGTTTTAACATATGATCAACATAATAAAGGGTAAAATTTACCCCAAATAGGTATCATGTGAGAACTAAGAACATATAAATACACTAAAAATAAATTCAAATTATACTTCCTCTGTTTCGCAATACTCGCAACATTAGAATAGTAACCACTATTCATTTATCAATTTTATGTTATATTTTTTCACAAATGTATAAGAAAAAATATAGTCAAGTGGGGTCTTACTTGATTCGTCTTAATGCATGCTATCATAATATCAACTTCTTATAATTTTTACTTATCAATAATTAGAGATATAAAGGTTTAAAGTATTGCATTGGATAATGTGTAAATAAGAAGCGTTGCGAGTATTGCAAAACGGAATAAGTACTACTTAAAAGTGAAGGGTGTTTTAAAAAGAAATGGGATACACAGGTGGAAGCAAGCACTTTTTAGTCTAAGTAGAAAGCACTTTAATCCCTCTCTCTTCATAATCTTTTAGTAATTCTTTGTTTGTCCCTGACTTTGTTTTCCTTGCCCAAAAAGAAACCCCCCCCAATTCCTTTTCTCTTCAAAAACCCCCTCCTCCCTCTTCCTACTCCTTCACACTCACCCAGTTCAGATTGAGAGCACCATCAGAATACCCTCTTCCTCCTTCTCCTTCTCCCTCTCCTTCCTTACAGAAAAATCTTAACAGTGATTCTCTCCCGAAGATGTTTAGGAACCAATACGACACAGACGTAACCACATGGAGTCCCGCAGGACGGCTGTTCCAGGTGGAGTACGCCATGGAAGCAGTTAAACAAGGTTCTGCTGCAATTGGACTCCGATCTAAAACCCACGTTGTTTTGGGTTGTGTTAATAAGGCTCAATCTGAACTCTCATCTCATCAGCGTAAGATCTTCAAAGTGGATGACCATATTGGTGTAGCCATTGCTGGACTTACTGCTGATGGTCGTGTACTATCAAGATATATGAGATCCGAATGTATTAATTATAGCTTCACTTATGAGTCTTCTCTCCCTGTTGGCCGCCTTGTTGTTCAACTCGCTGATAAGGCCCAGGTACCATTTCTCCACCCTTTTTTTCTCCTTTTCTTTCTTTCCATTCCATTCCATTTCTTTCTTTTGTAATGTGTATTCATATGCGACTTATTGTTTACAGTTCTCAATTTGGGATATGGGTTCGCGTCGGTTTCGGGGAATTTCATTTATTTATTAGGGTTTCGATTTGGGATTTGTTTGTTTAGAGTTTTATTTTGAGTATTATCTCCATTTGGCTTTTAAGCTGTCGAAGTGCATTTTATAATAAATGCTAATTTGGGGTTAAATTTGTTTGGCCAAGTGCTAACGAGTTATACTCAGCATCAAGAAAAATGTTAGACATATAAGCAATCTAGAGGAGGGTGGCACGGGGATTAGGGAAGTGTTACTTTACATCTGGTTACCGCAATCTGTTGAAGTCGTGCTCTTTTCAATTTCTGACCAGCCCTGTGGATGAAAAGCCGAGTTCTCACTCAAAATTATCCACTTTTAGGCCTTGCCTGGAATGGGGTTAGTATTTACACGGGAAAGTTTTGTGGGGTGAATGATTACTGGGGAATTGATCTAGGGGGTATATGTTCATGAAAGGAAGGTTTGGCAAACTTACCGGGGAAATATAAAAAAATGATTTTTGTCCTTCAATCTTCTTACGAGGTGGTGCTGTCGAACAAGAAGCTGCCAGCAACTGAATTGAAGTTTCGAGCTAGAATGCTGTAGAGAGAAGGAAAGATTATAGGAGAAATTGTTAACCCTAGGGGGGGGCTAGGGTAGTGTTTCACCCCTTTTACGAGGAGAATAGATTCCTTCGGTAGTTTTTTCCCTCAAACCTAACTTGTAAAAGTTCCCATAACTTTTACTCCGTTCTTTATTCCCCCTCTTTACCCTCATTCCAAGCGCCCCCTTAAAGGAAGAAGGTGGTAACTATACAAAATTTGAGAAACCGAACAAATGAATTCACTGCCCTTTTGTTTTACCACCATTACGCTTTGAGTGGATGATTATCTAGTCTAGAAAATGGTTTGATCACTTGATGCTACCGCAATCAGTTGGCCGCATTATGTTTTCGTTTTTGATGCATTAGACATATCTGGTAGGTTACGCTTGCTTGGTTAGCTCTTTTCCTTCTATCATTTGTTTTTCTTTTGTTGTTATGGAGGGTAGTGACAGGTTTACACACCGACATAATTGATGTATTAGGCAGTTTGATCATTGAGAAACAAAGATTATTGTCCCTAGCTTGGATCTATATATGATTGGTGAGTTTGACGTCCTTCATCCGAAGTTTAAAAGAACCTTTTTATGGATTTTTACGACATCTCTGGAGTAGAGAGCAATCCATAGCTTTTAATAGTTAAGGATATATTGTGTATATGTCTAGGGATTGTTCGTTAAGTACAATGGCTCTTCAAACCTATTAAAATTGGGGAAGACAGGACATGGGCATCTCTCATTTGGCCCTATGCAGGCTTGGGTATGACTTGGCTAGCGAGTTTGACATGAATAGAAATATGACTCCTAACATCCTTGCATAAAAAAGTTACATTTGTTTTTGTTTGTGTCATCTCGATAGAGGTGGAAGTCGTGGAACCCTCATGGTCATTGTTGTCTTATTGAAAGAAGATGATGGTTGACAATTACTAGTGGGTTTGACACGAAGAACATAAATATATTAGCCATGCATAAGAAAGATACTATGTTTTTGTGATCTCTATAGAAGGTGGAACCCTCACGGTCAATGTTATTGAAAGAAGATGGCAGTTGGCAAAAACTTAAATTTTCTCGCCTCCATTAATAAATGGAAGTAAGAGGAAGTTCTAGGAAGTGTTCAATCGAGAGAAAGATAGAGGGACGACTTCAAATATTGAACCATCTCCGTAGATTCTAAAGGTTTAATACTTGTTTAGAGAAGGGCTATGCAGGTTATTTGATACTTAGGGTCAATTTTTTTATCTTTTCTTTTTCCCCTTTATTAGGACTTGACTAAAGGACATGAAGCACGTCGTGAAGTAACTATGCCCCAAAACTGTTTTTTCAATTCTTTCGATTTAAAAATAAACCAGCATAAGAGATAACATTGTATATTTCCTGTTCGCATTTCATCATAGTTTTGATTTTGTTTACAAAAGCAACACTCTCTGATAGCATACTCCTGGCTTACAACTCAAGATTAGATAATTACAGCCTTGCCGATAACCTTAGTTGTTTGTTGCATTGTGCTCATTTGTATAGAGCACAGTATAAGAAAAGAGAAAAAAGCAAGGAAGTTCTTTATACAATTACCAAAGAAATGGAGAGGAAGTGGGCAGGGGAGATAAAAAAAATCCATAGGATACTTGATGAATAAGATAGGTAAACAAGTTAATGGATCCTTCTATTCAAGTATGTATGTAAGAATATAATAATGCTTGTTATTTGGACACAACATAGTATTTATATTTAAAATTACCATTATGTTATGATGTTTGAAAATTACAATTTCCTTATGAACATTTTATGTGTGATTCTTAAACTGATTGTTGCACTTAGCTTTGAACCTTTGGTTTTTTAATATGCATAGAGTAGAATTGAAGATCAGGAAAGAATCGTTTCTGCATCTGCAAACTTCTGAATAAAATTTGCATTGTTTCCCTAGATGTATCCACGGAGTCGAAGTCCCAATGCTTAAGTTTTGATTTAAATGTCTAGTCTTGCAAGAGGATCATTAAGTCATTGATCCAGTCGTGCATATGTGAAGAATTCCTTTTTTACTTTTGTTGACAGTAGTGGGTGCGTGATGTGGCTGTGTGTGCTGTACTCGATTTTGTTCTGTTTTTGGTTGTCAGTGTGATGTGGCTGTTGGGAAACATCTACTTTGTTGCTGTGCATTTAGACGTGATATTTCTAATATTAAGAAACCATGTCTCCAGTTGTTTAAATTGGATATTGATTCATTTGGTGTTTGGTTGCCCACTCCACTTCTAATGTTAGTGGATTAACAATCATGAGATGCTTCTGTGCCGAGTATCATCTCCCTCTTCTTGCCACGTGAAAAGCTTTTATTTGATCCTTGTCGTCATGTGGAAAACTCTAATCTGGTCTTGCATGTTGGCATGAAGTTGTACCATGTGGCATGCGATATCCTTTGCCATACTTTAGTCACATATCTTGATGGTGCTCAGATTAGATGTAACACTTATCAGAGGCTTTTTTGGCAACTGTAGTATCTGGGACATGCCTTTGAAGGTCTTGTAGCTTCTATCTTTTCTTGAGACTTTATAAAATCTAACATGGAGCTCACATGATATCTGTTTCCTCCAACAATTTGTCATTATTAATTCATAAAGTAATAGTGGCTGATCATAATTTTCGAATTTGTCATTATTACTGAAGCGGGGGATCTGTACCATTGCAGACTTGCAGTAGTGTTTGCACTTATGTCAACTATCTTGAAACATTTTTTACAGGTTTGCACACAACGTTCGTGGAAGCGGCCTTATGGTGTTGGTCTGTTGGTAGGTGGTTTGGATGAATCTGGAGCTCATCTCTACTACAACTGCCCAAGTGGAAATTACTTCGAGTATCAGGCTTTTGCTATTGGGTCACGCTCACAGGCTGCAAAAACGTACTTGGAACGCAAATTTGACACATTTGATGATGCTTCACGGGACGAGTTGATCAAACATGCTCTCTTTGCAATAAAGGAAACCTTGCAGGGAGAGAAGCTTAAGAGCTCCATATGCACAGTTGCTGTGGTGGGAATTGGAGAACCATTCCAAGTTTTGGATCAGCAGACAGTTCAGGAGCTGATTAACACGTTCGAGATAGTCGAGGAAGAGGGCCCTGACACTGAAGAAGCAGGTGCTGCACCAGAGCAGGAAGCTGCTTCTGCTGCCGACCAGGGTGGATCTGGTGAAGGTGCTGCTCCTATGGAAGAAGAATGAAGATTCTATATATATGATCTCTAGTGTTTACTTGGGCATCTCTCGTGATGGACTGATAAGAGGACTTGTAGGATGTTGAATGTGATGAGCATCACTAATTATCTTCTGTCTATTGTTGGATATTCTTTTTATGCACCTTTTAGCTTCATCTCATCAATGCCAATGTCTTGAGTAGTAGTAGCCGTAGTCTTGAACTTGGATTAATGATGTGTCTTGGGATGTCTATGGTTGAACTTCTGAGGATTCACAACTTTTGCTTTCCGGTGTGGTTTGCTCGTAACTAACTCGGCAGGTACATTTTTAAGTTTACCTACTAACTATATATAAACAAACAACAACTAAGCCTTATTCCGAAAGTAATTTGGGGTCGGCTAACATGAATCATCAACTGAAACCGTTGCCAAATGAGATGGCATCGACAAGAGTGATAAAAAGTTTTTAAAAAGGGTTTAAGTTTTAAGAATTTTTAAAAAGTTTTTGAAAACAAGGTTTACACCAAAAAGTTTTAGAAAGGTTTTCAAAAGGTTTTAAATACCAGCACAATTGAGAAAAACAAACAAATGCAGTAATCACACCCCTTTCTCCACATGGAAACTGCCCCTCCACCCACTTCTATCCAACGTCATACTCTCCTCAATCCCAAGTAGCCTCATATCACTTTCAATTACTTTCATCCAAGTCATCTTAGGTCTTCCTCTACCCCTTACAATTTGATTACTCCTCCACTCTTTAATTCTTCTCACTGATGCATCACCTGATCTCCTTTTCACCTGACCAAACCATCTTAACCGATTCTTCCTCATCTTTTCTTCAATTTATGCAACTCCAACTTTTTCCCGAATCACTTCATGAACTACCAACTATATATGTAAGGGGAAATTGTGAACAACCCACCAAAATAAAAATATTTCCAACACAACTCCATGGTAAATGTCATCAACATCGAAAACTACCTTTTATGCAATTTTCGATTCAGCAGCACCAGTAAAAGGTGAGAGTTTTGCAAAAGCATTTTGTTTCAGAAAATCCGGAAGAAATCTACATTAAGTTTGAGCAATTAGAATTACTTTTGCATCAAATTGAAGAAGTTGGGCTACAACTCTACAAGTCCTTCCTTTGGAAAAAAGTAGTAATTAATCTTTAATTTCGGTTTTGAAGTTTGAACTCAAATTGTTTTAGGGCATTCATCCGCGAACCTATTCATATTGATATTCATATTGTTAAAGATTGTTGTTGTCCGAAAGAAAGTATCCATATTTCCTTTCGTAACACCTTGGGTTTGTACTTGTGGAATAGGCGGGTGTTACAAATCGAATCCCATTCCATCATAGAAGTTGGCATCCTTAGTCATCGATGCGCTTCAACAACTCATCAATGACACCATCTTGTGTAATTCCCAACACATCCGCATCTTTTGCAAAGTGTAAATACACCATCATAATGAATATAGACCCACTACATGATTGTCTTGTAGAGGAACAAAATAGATAGGAAAAGCGGTTGAGATAAGTCAATAAACATAACATGATGAAAATCCGGTTCCACGAGAAGGTTTTCACCTTCATGATCAACAAATTCAATGCAACCCATATGGCTAAGACTCTGCATGGCCCTATAAGTTGTCAAAAAGCTAAAAGGTAAGCCTGTTACTCTAACCCACAAACGAGATAGGTTAAAGTTCAAAAACTGTGAAACAGACCAGTAGACCAAGAACTTCTTCGAAAAATGATGATCCTCCCATCAATTATGCATGTGTAAAGTTGAATAATACCATCTACATCAACCCTATTTGAGCACGAAGATATAAATTACGGCGCAATGCAATGAACAGTGATTACAAGTAGTGATTATTCCTTATACTAAATCAGGTGAGGTGGGTGGGGACCGAAGAATACTACCACTATAGTGGAGTTCCAATTGATATTGACGGCAAAGTTTGGGGAGGGAAGTTTATTAATGCACCTAACCTAAATTCTTATGATTTCCTTGAGGATCCATGGTTATCAAACTGAGTAATAAAGAGAAAGAAGGAAGCAAGAGGGAAGAAGGAAATAGTAAAATACAAATAAAGGAACGCAGAGTAGTATAGATGAAACTGTTAGTATTAAAGTGGGATAAAGATGTAGAGCTTCAATGCTAGTTCATTTATAGAGGTGAACTATTGCATATAGGTTAACTCGAAACAAGTGTGAAAAGCTTATACGGAGAAGCTGCATATCATTAAAGTGGAAATGCCTTACCTACCTAATTGATTTTAGCTCCAAAAAAACATAAGAAAGCTCGTTGATTGGGAGTAAGACTTGTGGCAAGTTTCTTTGCAACTTTCAAGAGCGGAAACTTTCTTTTTTCTTGCCGAATCTTTGTATATATGCTACAATACTTGAGACTCACGAAAATCTTCTCTTTTCTCTTCAAAAGTAAAAGGACTTTCCAGCTTCCTAATTTACCTAAATTTTTTATTTGAAAACTGAGTCAAAATAACTCAAAACAGCGAGAGAAAGTATAGTTAATCTAGAGAGAAGCGAGAGAAAAAACTTTAGAGAGAGAAATAAGCTAGATAGATTAAGAAAGAGAATGTTAGAGTAATGTATTCCAAGCAAAAAACCTCAGCAGGATGAAGACCAAATTTGTAGAGCTTAGCACCCAAAAGGGCAGGAATAGTTTGGCAATTCATAATAAATTGACTTCTACACTAAAGTTTATTACTTCATTCTGCATTTTGATTCATTCTTTAAAGACTTTCACCAATTTCTACCAAATTTCTAATTAACTCATCTAGTTGAGAAAACTATAGATCTAACATACTTAACACAGATAAACAATCTCTAACTACCACACGTGATTTTCTTCCTCCAATTAACTCTTTCTCAAGTCTCAACCTTACGCACTAAATAAAAGCGGTATCTTTACTTATCATAGTTAAACTATTTCTACCTAAAAAATACAGTGATTAATATGATGTAATCATCCTGTAGCCATAACATCACTAAGCATATCAAGAAATAATTGTGAATTAATGAAGACAGATAAAACTATATATGAAAAGATAGAATATTCATACATTTATAAAAATCACCATATAATTTTATCGACTTGTATACAATAATGTGCATCATATAGAGATAGAATAATCAAATTCACCTACCTTTAGCGTCTATCGAAAGAAGAGAAAATTTATCTTCATTAGTATAATGTAAGAATCTAGCTTGCCTCTACTTGTATTTCGTTTATTGAATGTTTTTTTTATTCTTTATGGTTTGATATTTTGTATAGGCATTAGCTTCCATATGGAGTAACTACACAACCAGTCTTTACTTGGAAAATATACTATTCGACAATTTTGACCTTCTTCAGGGGCACTCATGAAAGTTAAATCATCTACCTATTGTTGCCTAGTTTTAAGATATGCATGTTGTTGTAGTTTCAACATAGAGCTTGTATTACCACATATTCTAAAGCGCCCTCTCGAACTCCAAGTATGTAAATTTCTATAGTCGACTCCGCTTGTGCCCAGCATGTGTATAGGAGTGCCCCGATCGACCATTATCCCTTTCTCTTGTCGCTAATACGTAAGAGTGTACTTTCAGATACGGAGTGCTCGTATTTCTATGAGTCTCAAATGTCTCGTTTTCACAAAAAGGGTGGCGTACTTGCCAGAAGAAAATGGGGTGTTGCATGATATGGCGTTAAAGCACTCGAGCCGCACTCCATAACATCCGCGTTTTTTATTGGAAAACAATAATTTGAGTTTTTCCTTAAAAAAAATTTATGACGAAATGATAAATGCGATTATTACGACCTGATCGATAATTTAGATTTTTATTTTTATTTTTTATTTTTTTTATAGAGGTGATTTGGATTGTAAATTAGAAGGTGCACCATGGTGTACCTTGCTAGGTACACCTATGTAGTTTTTCTATTAGGAAAAAAAAGAAAATAAAAAAATTACAAGAAAAAAAAGAGTATCACGTGAGTTTGAAAGAGGAGAGAGAAAAAACAACTAGTACTTATTTTAAGGAGAAAAAATAGGAAAGCAAATATTTTTAAATAATTTATTAATTTTAAAAACAAAATTCTTCTAATATTACGTGATAGGTATTAGATTATAAGTATAAGATTAAGTGATTTCATTCGACATTATAATATTTTGAATTTTTGAAACCAATTTTTAATTTTTTCATCTAGTTTGTTTTAATTTTTTAATTAGATTACGTGATTACATCCATTTTAATAGCATGTACTATATGTGCTTCCAAAAAAAAACATGTACTATATGTATAAAAAAATTAGCTTTACATATTAAAAAACTATTACTATTGTGCAAAAGAACATGCGTTATATATTATAAATAACTATTCATTTTAAAACAAATAATTGTAATAGCATTACTATACAATAAAAAAATTATGCTTAAGATATAAAAAGAACTATTAGTATTATGCAAAAGAACATGTGTTATATATTAAAATAACAATCCATTTTAAAATAGTTCTTTTATATAACACATGTTATTTTGCATAATACTAATAGTTCTTTTATATGTTAAGTATCATTTTTTAATTATATAGTACATATTATTACTAGTGTTTATTGCTTTAAAATGAATTGTTAGTTTCATATATAACACATGTTCTTTTGCACAATACTAATAGTTCTTTTATATGTTATGGATCATTTTTTAATTATATAGTACATACTATTACTAGTGTTTTATTGCTTTAAAATCGATTGTTATTTTAATGTATAACATATGTTCTTTTGCACAATACTAATAGTTCTTTTATATGTTAAGTATCATTTTTTAATTGTATAGTACATATTATTACTTATGTTTATTGCTTTAAAATGTGTTATTTTCATATATAACACATGTTCTTTTGCACAATACTAATGGTTCTTTTATATGTTAAACATTATTTTTTAATTATATAGTACATACTATTACTAGTGTTTATTGTTTTAAAATGGATTATTATTTTCATATATAACACATGTTCTTTTGCACTATACTAATAGTTCTTTTATATGTTAAGCATCATATTTTATAAGATTATGTTATTTAAAATAGCTTTTGATTTTTTAAAAGATAAAAGAAAAAAAGATAAGTGCAAAAAGTAAAAAACAAAATTGACTTTACGTAAATTAATAAGAATCAAATAACTTGCTAGACTCACCTAATGTCATAGTTTTTAATTTAAAAATTATTTATAAAATATTTTGTTTCCTAATCTTTCTCCTTAATTTAAGTAGTTATTTTTCCCCTCTTTTCTCTCTCCTCCAACCTCACGTGATTACTTATTTTTTCCCTATATTTTTTTAATATATCAAAACTACCTTGGTGCACATGGCAAGGTACACCCTGGTGGTACACCTTCTAAACATTGTGGATTATCGGGCTTAAAATTGGTTTTGTAATAATTTTTTATTTTTTGTTTTCTGTCTTCGTCAAGGCGTCAAGAATATCATACCCGTTTGCTTTCTTGAATTCTTTCTCTCTCAGACTCAGACTTCCTTTGAGAAGTCCCTTTTCGATGGCGATCATGTTATAACCAACCCCCGAGATCCCTCATCACAACCGAAGCGCAAACAAGAGGCGTTTCTTTAGTAGACGACAAACCATTCAAAAATGGATACCGAGCTTAAAGATCTCAATCAAAACCAAAACCAACACCAAAAGCATTCCCATCAAGAACAAATCGACAATGGTGATCGTCCACTCCTGAAATCCGACTCACCATCTGATCAAGATACCAATCAAAACCCTGAAAGACAGTTCACTGCAGAGGAGCTCAATGAGATTGAGAAGAAGTTCGCCGCTTACGTCCGGCACGACGTTTACGGTCCAATGGGTCGCGGTGAGCTCCCGGTAGCGGAGAAGCTTTTACTCGGTGTTGCGATGCTCACACTGCTGCCTCTTCGTCTTGTCATAGGGATGAGTATTCTGCTACTCTATTACTTCATTTGTAGGATTTGTACTCTTTTTTCGACGCCAGCTTACTGTTCTGAGGAAGGGGAGAATCAGCAAGAGGATTACTCTCACCTGCGTGGTTGGAGGAGAGAGATCATTGTTCGTTGTGGCAGGCTCTTGTCTAGGGCTCTTTTGTTCACCCTAGGGTTTTATTGGATTTCTCATTCTTCCACTATTTCTCAGGTATTCTTTTCTATTTTCCTCAATTTTGTCCATATTTTTGTCAGCCTTTTTCTGTGAGTTCTGAGGCTTATGACAGCTTAACCTAACCTAGTTGCTCTGTGCTCATTAGATGTAGCCAATTACTTCCTCCGTTCCATATCTATTCCAATATGTAGAGTTTTACGCCTCCTAATGTACTACTGTAAACGTTAATATCTTTAATTTTATTTATGTAAAAGTTATAAAATGTTGATATTAATCAAGCATATATCGAGACGAATCTAACAAGATCCTACGTGACTTTTATTTATCCTTATGTATAAATCACAAAAGAAGGTCGAAGGGGAGTGTACGAATCTAACAAGATCCTACGTGAATTTTGGGTTTTGATGCATTACCAAATTTTTGGGATTGGGCATGTTGTTTGGTTGCATATAGGAAGTTATACTCTACCCATATTTTGCAATTTCATGGAGTTCCTCTTTATACGAAGTGAGTGAAGTTGTTTGGTTGGTCACAAGAAGTTGAAGTTGCTATGTAACCTAAAGGGGACTAGGTAAGCAACTTCCTTATTATGTGGGAAGTGGATCTCTCGGCAACTTGCCTTGCATTTCCAGAGTTATACCAATTAAACAAGTTCTCAAGAGTCTAGTCTACTTCCCAGGGCGTTGTGCTTCTCATTTAATTTAATTTTAACCAAATGACCATCAAGCCTTTGCTCTATTTAACTCTTGGATTTTTGGTTGAATACGACGTTATTTGGTTGAAATCATACGTGGGAAGATTGAAATACTTCCTCTCTTAAGTCTTGAACCTTTTGCTCTACTCTACACGAGGTTCTGTATTAGATTTTGTTCTTCTCAATGAAAAGGGTAGCTCGACTTTGATATTTTTATGCCACAATTTGGTTTCTTATTGCTTATTTTTACAGGAGGGGGGGGGATTCCTTTATGTTAGGGTCGTGCACAGGTTTGAGTGCTGCAAGTTGTTGGGACTCGAACATGATGAGAAATACTGTTGCTAGTACTCACTCCATTTCAGAAGATCTGTTTATTTTAATCGACTTCTTTACTTTTTCCATATTAGCTATTGTTTAGTCTATCTAGACATGTGGTCAATGGAACTATTACTGCATTACTACTTAATTAAAAGTGACCATTGCCACAATCCAGAGTACTCTGTGGCCTGTCTTTCTGTCAACAAATTTCATAGCAGATTTCTAGCTTGACTACCTAGAAAAGAGTTGAGCTCTAACTTCGATATATTGTCATTTATTAGAGTGATAGCAGCAATCAGTTGGAAAATCCTGAAAGGCCTGGAGTAATCATATCAAACCACGTCTCTCATCTGGATATCTTGTACCACATGTCATATTCATTTCCAAGCTTTGTTGCCAAGGTTTTCTCAGTAACTCCCTTGATTGATTGTCATTTTGCCCACCCATCTCCCTTTTCATCATCTTCTAGTTTTCGTTATCTCAAGCATTCACACTTACACATGCCAATTGTAATTTTGCTGACATGATTTATCAAATTTCTTTGCTGAAGAGATCAGTGGGTAAACTTCCTCTTGTTGGCCTCATCAGGTTAGCTAAACATCTTTTCCATTATTGAATTAGTTTTCTTAAAAATCTGTCTTGTGCATGCTACATATTAAGTGCTATTCTCGCTTCCATGTTTGCTTCTTTCATCCTATCACTATTCACGTACTGCCTCAGAATGGGGCTCAAGATTTACAAGTGTAGTTTTATTTAGCGACAGCAGTGGTTGAGTTGTACTTGATGTCTGTGGACAAAGAGTTTTGGTGTTCTAAGTTAGTGTGAAATCAATATGATAAAACTAGAAAGGAGCCTTTTTTTTTATGCTGATGCTGATGTGAAAATGTCAGGAATCCATAGCCCCATCTTCTGGTTTTGTAGCAAAATTTTGCCATCTTACTTTTGTTAATTAATGTCACTTCTGGTGCTTGCCAACTGTGTTGTAAAATTGGAGATATAATTTCTTTGCTCTAGTGGGCCACTCGAGAGAAATGTTCTGATTGCATTTTTTTTACTCTTTGCGTGGGTAATTTTGTTACTCACAGCTTTTTAACTTTCTGGACGTGGTTTATGCACATCGGTTGCATGAGGTCATCAATTGAAATCCACTATGATTGAGGTTGATTAGTCACAACAAACTTGGGATAGCTTGAACTTGCAAGTAGGTTATGATTTTGCTAAAACTTGAACTCAGCCTATGTGGCTAATAAATAGTGTATCTGCCCTGATCTGATCTATCTCTCTTTCTCTGACTCTCCAAGCCATAGTTGGACTAGCTATATTATTTGCTCTGATCCCCTTTCTTTAGGGCATTCCATGGCTGTAGAATTGGCTGGTTGTCCTATTAATCTAAGTTATATGCTTCTGCATGTGGAAAATTGACGGCTTTCTCACTTTTGCCACGCTGGCCTCCTACCATTGTCTTGCACGATAGGGTATTATCTCAGTGGTGGAATGTTGAAGCACGCTAGGGGTGTAAATTGGATGGACTGACTTAAACTTTGCTAAGTCCAATATGGTGTGTTTTGGGATCGATTAATTGAGTCCAAATCCAGTCCAAACTTCTCAGAAGTCCAAATACGTGTCCAAACTTTTTATCTTGAGTGCCAATTGAGTCCAAAATAATTTTGCCTTTTTATTTTAGACCCATTTTGATTTCAAAAAAGAAAACAATGTTTGGTGCAATTATTTTTCAAAAGCAAATGAGGGATTGGAGACAAATTAAAACCGGTAGCATCTGTATATATATTAAGGGCATGCCCCGATTGAATGCAATGGGGTGGAATTATTCAAGGATGATTTATTACGGGCCTAAGTCATAAGCCTGGAATAGGGTGTATCTTTTGGCCCTGTATCCTTTACTTTACCCCCCCTATAAGAGGGTAATGTATTATACAAGCCCCTCCAACTCAATTTGTTGCTGCTCTCTCATTGGCTCTCTTCTTGTTTCTCTATCATTCACTTTCTCTCTCCTCCTTTCCTATGTTATTCATTTGCTCTTTCCTCTCTCCCTCTGTTATTCACTTTCTCTCTCCTCTTCTTCCTTTGTCATTCATTCTTTTTTCTGTGTCATTCATTTTCTTTGTAGAAGCTCATCTCTGTCGTTCATTTAATTTTTTTGCAATTTTCTTTTGTGACGGGATTTTATCAATTAATTTTTTCGTATCAGATTGCTTAATTTTCGAGATTAATAGATTGTTTACCATGCAGTATGAAATTTTTCTTTCTCTATTTTCTTTTGGTGCAAAAAGCTTCATTACAATTTATCTCTATGTATTTTAATTTCTAGTCTTCATGATGTTATCTCCTCGCATCAATGCCAAACCCAATTATACGTTGCCCCCGTCAATTTTTTCCTAATATCAAACTTGCTGAAAATATTTTCCCAAGAGAATCTGCCCTCTCTAATATTTATCCCTGCAAAAATTTCTCCCTTAACTATTACCCCATAATAAGACACCCAATCCAGGCAGGGCATAACCTGCATGAGTATTAAAATATTTTAAAAGATATGAATCCCAAAGTAGAGAATTCTGGGTAATCCAAATATGAAGTCTACAAGACAACGACCCTTTTGCAAGACGTTCATGAGGAGCATCCCTTGAGCAAGCCAACAATAAAATTAGACAAGATAATTGCATCTTCATATCCGAAGGTTACTTAGATAACGTTGCTTTAGACAAGTCTTGTTATTGGAGAGAAACAGAAAGATGCAATTGAGTGAAAAAAGAGAAAGGAAAAAGAGGCAGAATACTAAATGGTTGTGTACAACACTAAAGCTCATACCTTGTTGAAGCTTTTCACTATCTTCCAAGTATTCCTCTATATTAAGGATACAAGGGGAACTGGAGAAGCACATAACCATCCTTGAGTGCACAGTGAACTATCAACACCTTAAGAGATGGAGAACCCCTAATTGGTCTAGGTCGCAACCGTCAGTACCAAATGCACTTTCAGATGCTACAGTTGATATATGCATAACCAAGATATCACGAGCCATCTTACCTGAAAATTTCCCACTATTATTTTTCTACCAACCCAGATTATCAATCCCTTCTCCATTTCTTCTTTAAATACCTATGAGTCTCCTACTTTGAAACCCCCTCCTATTCATACATATGCTTCTTGTACTTATTTGTCAAAGCCTCAATCCTATTCTTTTGTGAAGTTAGGTCATCTTTGCTTGAACAAGATACCTCTTCTCTAGGCTCAGATGTGCTTGTCAGAAGGATGATATTTCTCAAACATTGTATACTTAGAGGATTTTCCTTTTTGTGTCACAAAATGAGAAGAATGAAAAGAAATATAAAAGAATTGTAAATGCACAACTGATCTGATCTGGCATGAGAGTTTTGGCATAACTTAGTTTATTGCAGTTACATTTTGTTCCCTATATAATCTCCTTCTCTTATCCAGGTGCTAGTACCTTTAGATGTTTTGTTGTCTAGTTGATTTAATATTTCGATGTTGTGGTTCATTAGCTCATTGATCTGTACTTCTGTGTGTTTTGAATCTAGTTTATACAATGACACTAAGTAGCATTCTCCTGTCCTCCACAGCAAGTGCCTTGGTTGTGTCTATGTGCAGCGGGAAGATAAATCATCAGACTTCAAAGGTGTTTCAGGTATTGAGTGCTTTAGAAACTTTAATCGATTCTTTTATAGTTATTTATTGTAAAGAACTCTTAACAGCCTAAGGCATCTTAAAATTTTAGGAATTGTGACAGAAAGAATCAAAGAAGCGCATGACAACAGGGATGCTCCATTGATGTTAATTTTTCCAGGTTATTACTCTACATTCTACTGCAATGGTTTTCCTAGTATCTTTGGGTTGAGACTTGAGAATTTGTGAGAACAGTTGTGAAATTCATTTTTTGGGTACTACTACCTCCGTTCCATATGTATTGCAACATAGGGAGTTTTACGCCTCCCAACGCACTACTTTAGACGCTAATTTCTCTAATTTTATTTAAGTAAAAATTATAAAAAATAGATATTAATTAAGCATATATCGAGACGAATCTAACAAGATCCCACATGGCTATATTTATCCTTGTGTATAAATCACAAAAGAGGGTCAAAGAGTAGTGTATGAATAGTGCAAAATGTCAAAGGTTGCAATACCTATGGAACGGAGGTAGTATATCGCTTTTCTTAATTAAATATATATGACTAAGGCTGCGTTCTCTTACCCTTAAAAAATAAGTTTAAGGTGTAATAAGCTTAAAAAACGGCCCCCTAGCATCAAATGCACGCGATGTGTGCAAGAGCAGTTAAAGATTTAATCCGTAAAAAAATTAATTGCCTGAATGGTATAGCAGTTAGGTTTTTTTCTTTTTTTTCTCTTTTCTTTTTGGTGTCCACCCCCTCTTTTCTTATATAATAGAGATAAGTTCCAATCAGGTTGAGTAAGTTCCAATAGGGTGCTTTGAGGTCTAAAGTCAAATAAGTTCAAGTCAGGTCAATCAGGCTTAGTAAATTCCATTTAGGGCTGATATTGAATAATTAGTAGTATACTTATAATTATAAGCTTGTAATGGAATCAATTTTGAGCTTGGGGCTCCTTAGAGAGCTTCCTTTTTGTGGGCTCTGTCTTCAGGTGGTTTCCTACCGGTGGTACTTTGTCTACCTGTTATCGCTCTTGCTCAAATAGAAAGGCACAAGAAGCGGTAGCTACTTTATACGGTCTTCGCTCTACATTCTATCTGTTTTCCACTAATCAATATCTATTTCCAAGTTCCAACTAATTTCATAAAATCGTATATCATGAAACCATTGAAGTCTGTATTCTATAAGCTCCTCTTATACAGTTTTCCATAAGCAGTCACATTTTCAGGTTTTTTGATTTCAATTACATACAACAAGATATTGCTTCTTTATCGTAGGCGCTATTTCCTCATCCTATATCAGGAAATGATAGCGCTAGGGCTAATAAGTTTAGATGAAGTTTAAAATAAATTTAGGGCTAATAAGTTTAGATAAATAGAGATAAGCTGAGATAAGTTGAGTTCAGGGCTAAAGAGTGCTACCCAGTTTCGTTTCACAACTAAAATAAGTTCTACTGTTTAGTTAAATTCAAAGATAAAAGTTAAGAATTAAGATGAGTCCAGGTAAATCAAGTTCAAGCCTAGTACGCTAAGATAAGTTAAGTGAAAATCAGGTGGAAAATCGCACCTTTAGCCATATTTCATTAACATGCTTTTAGGCGAACCTTCATGCAAGCTCTGATCATAGGAGACTTCTTACTCACAACACCATTTGATAAAGATTGTAAAGCCCAATAGTGCATATAGTTATTAGTTTCTGTATGTGCTCATAATCGCACCAAATACTCTTCCCAGGTAGTCTACCATTTCAAAAGTTTTGGGCCTTCTGTTGGTATTAGAACTTCAGCCGTTATAGCTTTTTATTCGTGTGATAGTGTCAAGGCTTGGCTGCTTGCTGACTGCAATGCTGATTACATGTAGCTAGCTTCTTTCTTTTTCTATTTGTATTTTTTCCTTTTTATTCCGTAGGGGGTTGAAGAGGTTGCTAACGGAAACATTATTCGTGCTTCCCGCACCTCTAGGGCTGAACCAAGGCTCGACATCATTCTTCTCCTACTTACCCCCACCCAATTTAATAAGAACCCCGGCTTTCCAAACCCGGGGTAGAATAAATATGGTACTGCCTTCGGTAAGGCTGTACTTGATTCTCAATGGTGGCTACTATATTCCTAAGATGATTCATGCGCTATGACATCAGTTTGCACTTGCACTGCTTCATAGTTGCTTTTCATTTTTATGTTGCATGTTCATTTATTTTATAGTTCACACTTTTGATTGATGGTCAACCACTTGCACAGAGGGGACAACTACAAATGGAAACTTTCTACTTCCATTCAAAACTGGTGCTTTCATTGCAGGATCCCCTGTCCTTCCTGTGATCCTAAGATATCCGTATCAAAGATTTAGTCCTGCTTGGGATTCGATATCCGGAGTGAGTTTCATTTGCAAAGCATGAAATTCTGTTAATTGTTTAAGGGTTATGCTCTAAGCTATAACCGGATCTCTTATTTGCAGGTGAGGCATGTAATTTTACTACTGTGTCAATTTGTAAATTTTATGGAGGTGATGAGGTTGCCTATCTACTACCCCTCGAAAGAAGAGAAAGATGATCCCAAACTCTATGCCAATAATGTACGAATGTTAATGGCTAATGAGGTATGCTTATGGTTATGACCTCTTTTGAAGCTTAGTACTTGTGTTGATTTTAGATAGTTGAAAATCTTTCCTAGTTTGATCTATTTAATCATTTGAATCCTCCTTTTTTGTTTAAAGTTAGATCTCAAGCTGTGATGCTCGGACTCAGCCTTTCACCCAGCCGTACCCGTGTCGACACGACCTGACTCGGGTGCCGACACGGAATACGGGTCGGACATGGGAGGGAGAAAACGGACTCGCGATTTCAAACCCTAGATCTAAAATTAGTGTTTCGATACACCATAATTTGAAACACGACATTAGGGCTTCTCTTTAGCTTGTCAGGGCGACCTGATTTGTATAATTTTTAGGCAGTGGGCTACTTCGGCCACCTTCTCCGGCGACGGTTGCTTCTTTAGGGCTGCTGAAATCTCTTTCTCGTCCCCTTTTCATCCCCTATAGACTGATTGTGAAAGAAAGGAGTAAAAGAAAGCAGTGGGCAGTGGGTCTGGACTGAATCACGTGGGGAATAGGGTAAATTAATGAGAGTGAGTGGTGGACAGCCTGGCAGCAGAGATATTCCTACTAAAAAGAAGTATATTAAAAATGATTTTTTACTTCTTTACTAAAGTACTTACATGTCTTATCTTTGGAAAGTGAAGACAGATTTGTATATATACATAACCACAAATTTGAATGATTTAAATAAAAGTTAAATATTTTTTCCATAATAAAATATTTTAATAAAAATAAGATTTTTATTTTTATTATCATTAACTGCCGTGTCCCCGAGTCCAAATATGAATTTTGGACCCTTCCAAACCGTGTCCCCGAGTCCCCAATTTTGAGAAATGCAGTGTCGGATCCGAACCCGTGACGGATCCTCGTATCCGAGTCGGAGCATCACAGATCTCAAGTAATTAAGCAGATAGGATGAACAAACCAGAAGTGTAAATGTTGTAGTTCTTAAACCTCAACCAAAAAGGGTGTTTGTCACTAGCTCTCAAGTTCAAAAAACGGAAGTGAACACCTTGAAGTTAAATTGTAAAGTAATTCATTCAAAACAGAAAATTTACAATAGTTAATCGTCTGCAAGCATGGTTTGAAAATACGGTTTAGCGGTTTCAGTGTAATAGAACGGATACGTTGGTCGTGGATCACCTTGCGGTTGTCGCGGCAAGAATTTAAAGTATTTTTGGTTCTGATTGCTTCAATTACTCTTAGATCTTAGTGGAGTTATATAGGGTTTAGTGGTGTGGTGGTGCCTCTTCTTATTCTTTTCTCTTGTCTTTGAGTCATTACTGGAGGTAGACCGGTAGAGTGTTACGGTCAAAGTAAAGATAAGGAATCTCTAAAAAATTCAGCAAAACGGGGGCTAGGACAATCCTCTAAGAACGGCGAATCCTTGTTGGCACGGGTGATACGACCAAAACGGCCAAAATATTGGCGTTTTAAATCCACCTTATTTACCCGGTCGAGTTCGGTTCGCCAAAGTTGAAAATTGTTCCAACTCGGTCGAACCGTTCTGATACGACCATATTTTTGCACCATGGCTGTAAGTATTTTGATTACAAACGAATGACTCGTATATACAACATGAAGGAGTTAGGACAATCCTCTAACGTCTAAACACAACTTTGATTGGAAAATGTTCAGCAAAAAGAATGTAAAGATATCCTAAGAACCAAAGCATGCAAATCTAACAAGAATTGCATTACATTGTGTGCCACCCAAGTATCTTGATAACCTAACTCTCAACCTGATTTTAACAAACATTAAACACTCCTAACAACATTCTGACATACCTAACTAATTCTAACAATCCTAGGATTAAGACTAACTATTTAACTAATCTACATTAATACCAAGTGAATTAACTGTATCAGTTCACTCAGATGACCCATCTAACCTGGCAAAACTGTGTGTACCGGTTGTGGTACTTGCAAAACAAAATAAATTAACTACGCAATAACTTATGGATGCTATTCAGACTTCACGTCAATGCTAACTTAAGATTTAAGTTTCAGCTCCTCTTCTAGCCAAGTGATTCACCAATGCCTTTGAGCTGATTCAAAGCCATGTAACTCCAAGTTCCAACTCCACAATATTTCTTGCCTGCTTAGGACTAGTTCTTTCCCACCAAGTCTTTATGAGATTGCTTGTGCTTGTTCCTGGATCATAGTTTCTGCTTCATATGAATCTTTTCAGGACAAATATGCTTATAATCAATTGTGCTAGTTCTTTCCCACCAACTGATTATAAGCATATTTGTCCTGTTCAAACTCTAGGCTGTGGTTGCTATTATCGGATTCGATATGAAGTGGACGAAATATCATATGTGGATTTGCAACTAAAATTCCAGTGGCATTTTGATGGCATTAATACAACTCTTTGAAAATAGGCTGAAGAAGAAAACCTGCTGCATGATGCATCTTTCCTGAAATTGTCCTCTTCTAAGAATTTTTTTTATGATTAAAAATATACGTTAGTAGCATATTATTCCTGAAGTAGAAGAGAAGTGTTCTTCAGATCACTATCAGAGATTACAATTATTCCTTGTGATGCTCGGACTCGGATACGAGGATCCGACACGGGTACGGAATTGGGGACTCGGGGACACGGTTTGGAAGGGTCCAAAATTCAGATTTGGACTCGGGGACACGACAGTTAATGATAATAAAAATAAAAATCTAATTTTTATTAAAATATTTTACTTCCTCCGTTCCAAATTAAATGCAACAATCAATATTTTGCACTATTCAAAGTACATACTTTGACTAAAATTTGAGCTTTACACGTAATGAAAAACATAGTCAAGTGAGATCTTGTTAGATTCGTCTCGTTATGTACTTTCGTAATATAAAATTTTTATAATTTTTACTTATATATTATAGTAGATATTAATTGTTAAAGTTATGTCTCGGCAAGTGTAAAAGGTGAATTGTTGAATTTAATTTGGAACGGAGGAAGTATTATGGAAAAAATATTTAACTTTTATTTAAATCATTCAAATTTGTGGTTGAATCAGATTTGTATATAATAAGACATGTAATTACTTTAGTAAAGAAGTAAAAAATCATTTTAATATACTTCTTTTTAGTAGGAATATCTCTGCTGCCAGGCTATCCACCACTCACTCTCATTAATTTACCCTATTCCCCACGTGATTCAGTCCAGACCCACTGCCCACTCTGCTTTCTTTTACTCCTTTCTTTCACAATCAGTCTACAGGGGATGAAAAGGGGACGAGAAAGAGATTTCAGCAGCCCTAAAGAAGCAACCGTCGCCGGAGAAGGTGGCCGGAGTAGCCCACTGCGTGAAAATTATACAAATCAGGTCGCCCTGACAAGCTAAAGAGAAGCCCTAATGTCGTGTTTCAAATTATGGTGTATCGAAACACTAATTTTAGATCTAGGGTTTGAAATCGTGAGTCCGTTTTCTCCCTCCCATGTCCGACCCGTATTCCGTGTCGGCACCCGAGTCGGGTCGTGTCGACACGGGTACGGCTGGGTGAAAGGCCGAGTCCGAGCATCACAGATTATTCCTATATAAAATTTCTGTGGCAAGCTTGTACCGTAACATATTTGTGATGTAATCTCCACGTTTTCAACTCTTGAAACCCCCATCTGTGAATACCTCACTGAAGCTAGCAGAAAATTCTAATGTCTGATAATATTTCCAACTTTGTTTTAAAAACCATACCTTTTCTTTTAAAAGTGATACTTTTTAAAAGTCTCCCATTTCCGCTTCCCTGTTCCACGATCCCCTTCCCAGCCACTGTTGTTCCCCTCCTTAATCACAAACAATCCCTTCTATTGTGACCTGTAGCCCACCTCAGCCCCCATCTCTTCTTCTCTCTTGCAGCACTCGCAACGGCCGCAAGCCCCTTCATCACTCAGCTACAATTAACGCCCAACCTTTGCTATACAATTACCACTGACACTGGCTATCCCCTTACGTTCTCTCACCACCAAGACCTGTAGCCACCATCACAAACACATCCCTAATAAGAACCACAAAAACCAGCAATATGTCCAGCAAAGTTCAATTTTTTTGCACCCACAACCAACTCAAAATGCCTGTTAGACCATGGTGAATATTATGTGTTTCATGGGTCAAGCCATTAGCATAAGAAATGTCTTTGGTGCGTAATTAATACAGGGAATAAGCAGTTGTTGAGGACCAACATTCTGGGAGGAAATTTGGGAATCGAAACATAAACAATATTGATTTTTTTGTGCCATTTAAGGAAAATGGGTTTTTGGGTTGTGGTATAAAGCATAACCAAGTTGATTGGTTACAATCCAGCTTGAAACCCTCTACTTAAACCAACTTGTTTTGATAGTGAAAGGGAAATTTTATTGTTGACCAAGTTTTGTGTTGTTGAGAGACAGGAGAGGAGATCATTCAAAGAGAAACTAGGTTTAGTTACTTTTCCCTATTTTTTCCTTTATTTTTTGGAATAGCTTTGTACTATTCTTACGGAAAGGAAAAGGCATATAAATTAAGGTTGCATTTGGAGACATGGAACTCATTTGAGATATTCGATTTCTCATTTCGAGAATTGAAACCTTTGAATTCAAAATGTTAAGGAAACATGAGAATTTTGATTCTGGAATCTGAAGTTCGAATATGCTGTTTGGGAATCATTTGAATTTCAATTTAAGGTTTTTAAATTCTAGAATTGTTTGGAAACGGAACGGATTTCCAATTCCAAAATACAACTTATGTACAAACTAAGACTACTTATTGGAACTCTCCAATACATAATAATTACTCCCCCCGGAAAATATTTGACCTCTATGCTACTCGATCTTTTTCAAGTGCATCTGCTTTATTGTTCGGTATTGCTTGTCCACTTTGTAGCAAAATGAGACACTGTGCTACTTAAATATTGATGCAGTTTTTTTGGTTTCCCCATGTGATTTCTCCAAAAAGTTTTTTTTAAAATTATACCTTTACAAAGCATGTTTTCAATTCCTTACCCTCTAGATGGTAGATACCATCTTATTCAACCCCTCTGAAAAATCAATTCAACATGGAAAGTGGGATTTAAACCCTCTACCTAAACCAACTTGTTTTGATACTGAAAGGGAAATTTTGCCATTGTTGACCAAGTTTTGTGTTGTTGAGAGACAGGAGAGGTGATCATTCAAAGAGAAACTAGGTTTAGTTACTTTTCCCTATTTTTTCCTTTATTTTTTGAAATAGCTTTGTACTATTCTTACGGAAAGGAAAAGGCATATAAATTAAGGTTGCATTTGGAGACATGGAACTCATTTGAGATATTCGATTTCTCATTTCGAGAATTGAAACCTTTGAATTCAAAATGTTTAGGAAACATGAGAATTTTGATTCTGGAATCTGAAGTTCGAATATGCTGTTTGGGAATCATTTGAATTTCAATTTAAGGTTTTTAAATTCTAGAATCGTTTGGCAACGGAATGGATTTCCAATTCCAAAATACAACTTATGTACAAACTAAGACTACTTATGGAGCTCTCCAATACATAATAATTACTCCCCCCAGAAAATATTTGACCTCTATGCTACTCGATCTTTTTCAAGTGCATCTGCTTTATCGTTCGGTGTTGCTTGTCCACTTCATAGCAAAATGAGACACTGTGCTACTTAAATATTGACGCAGTTTTTTTGGTTTTCCCATGTGATTTCTCCAAAAAGATATTTTTAAATTATATCTTTATAAAGCATGTTTTGAATTCCTTACCCTCTAGATGGTAGATACCATCTTATTCAACCCCTCTAAAAAATCAATTCAACATGGAAAGTGGGATTTAAACCCTCTACTTAAACCAACTTGTTTTGATACTGAAAGGGAAATTTTGCCATTGTTGACCAAGTTTTGTGTTGTTGAGAGACAGGAGAAGAGATCATTTAAAGAGAAACTAGGTTTAGTTACTTTTCCCTATTTTTTCCTTTATTTTTTGAAATAGCTTTGTACTATTCTTACGGAAAGGAAAAGGCATATAAATTAAGGTTGGACTTAGAGACATGGAACTCATTTGAGATATCTGATTTCTCATTTCTAGAATTGAAACCTTTGAATTCAAAATGTTTAGGATACATGAGAATTTTGATTCTGGAATCTGAAGTTCGAATATGCTGTTTGGGAATCATTTGAATTTCAATTTAAGGTTTTGAAATTCTAGAATTGTTTGGCAATGGAACGGATTTCCAATTCCAAAATACAACTTATGTACAAACTAACACTACTTATGGAACTCTCCAATACATAATAATTACTCCCCCGGAAAATATTTGACCTCTATGCTACTCGATCTTTTTCAAGTGCATTTGCTTTATCGTTCGGTGTTGCTTGTCCACTTTGTAGCAAAATGAGACACTTACTTAAATATTGACGCAGTATTTTTGGTTTCCCCATGTGATTTCTCCAAAAAGTTTTTTTTTAAAATTATATCTTTACAAAGCATGTTTTGACTTCCTTACCCTCTAGATGGTATACCATCTTATTCAACCCCTCTGAAAAATCAATTCAACATGGAAAGTTGGATTTAACCAAAATTTTGCAACCTGAAACCTCATTTTTTCGGATGCAACAATATGTGATTGATCAAACCCGTTCTGAACTGGCATGATTAGCATTTTATCTGGTGCAATAATACGACATTAATGTTGTTAGATAACTTAGATTTAATAGCTTTTTATTTGTTAAATTGAAAATCATTAAGTCATTTACTATCCGCTGATATATGAATTAACATGGACTATCCAAGATGAGGTGTCATGGTATGTTGTTTGCGGATGATAATTGGTAGGTGATACAAGAATTGAGGTTAATGCTAAGTTAAGAGTTGTAACAATCGCTAGAAATGTTAGGGTTTAGCCTATATTAGAGTAAAACAGATTGCATGTGGTGCCAATTTATTGTCGAGAGGGAGACAAACGAGGATAAAGTGACATTGGAGTTACTGTGTGTTTCAATTATCTTGGATATAGTTTCAAATTGCGCACCTAAGGCGCGCTTAGGCGTGAGGCACATCTGGACGAACTCTAAATCACATCCTCCATCGGCCTACAACATAGATGAAGAGGGGCGCACCCTTAGCGGGCCTTTGACGAGGTTTAAGGTGCTCCTGCTTGGCCACTTTTTGTAAGAGGTAAGGCCGTAAGGGAGAGAGGTGAGAGGAGTAGATCTGGCTTGAATGGTAAACATTTGAACTTCCCTTGGATTGGTTTACCATTTACGGCCAAGACCCTTTGTCAACTGCGTTAAATTTCATCCAATTAATTATTATACTTCCTCCATCTTTTTAATTGTGACACTTTCCAAAAGAGGAAGTTTGGAATTGTGACACTTTCTTTTTGGGCAATCTTTCTCTCTATCTCTCTCCTATCACATGAGTCTCCTTCTTTCTTTCTTTCTCTCTCTTTCCCCTCCAAAAACTGTTTAGGAGTCTGTTAAACCAAAAGTGTCACAACTAATAAAAACAGATGATGTAGTAAATTTGGGGCAGCGATTTGGGGCTGCCAACTAGCTGAAGGTGACAGAGGATGCTGGCAGTAAGTCCCGGACGAATGCCCCGTGGCAGTTGCGGGTCAATGAGATGCAGTTCGGTCCCTGTTTCTCTCTGCCGCTTCGATATTATCTTCTTCTCCTGCACCTTTTCTCTCTCTTTGATCTCCTCTTCTTCTTATGTCTCTTTTTTCTCTCTTCGGTCTTCTCTCTTCTTCTGCTCTCTTCGCTTTCTCACGTTCAAACTTCCCTCTTTCATTTTGATGTGGAGATTTTTGGCTATTGGATTTTAATTCCCCCTCTTTCTTTTATGTGGGCTAATTAGTTTGATAAAGTAAAATGGGAGGTGTCCCCATGACCTAGACCAAAGAAGGCATGTGAATTGTGAACTTACCCCCTCCTTTTCTTTTTGGAACACTGTCATCTTTGAACTTCCTCCTTTTTCTTTAGCGGCAATGATTGGTAAATCTTATAAGATAAAAATTTAATTGTTGCAATAGAAAAACGTAGGAAGTATACATTTTACGTTAAAATGTGGCCCACCTACTGATTTAGTACCACCAAAGCAAATAAATGGAAATTAAAAAAGCAAAATTGTGCAGCGCCTACAGAATGCGCTTCCTTTGCTTACTGGATGTGCTTGTGTCTCGCGCCTAGGCTTTAGGTGTGCATCAATGAGCCTCATTTTACAGCTAAGTTCTTGGGTCGGTTATTTCTAAAATGGAGGGACCAGGATATGACTCACAGAATTAATGGGGTGACTGAAATGGAATGCACAACACGGTGACTCAAATGGAGTAGTGTGTGTCTAAGGTTGAAGAGTATATTATGGACTACAACTATTAGACCAGCTGGTATTACACGATTCGAAATGCTGGCTGTTATGTGATGGCTAGAGTTATAACGTTGCAATAGATCTGTTGGATTGCCTTAAGGGATTCAATTAGAGTCCAGGATTATTGCAGAGGAAGGTTTGAGTTGCGTCTCATGAGATTAAGATAAAAGAGAACTAATTATGTTCCTTTGAGATTATGGAGATTATAGGAATAAGTTCAGGGTGGCCAAAGATGACTTGGTCGGAGGAAGTTAAAAATGGTGTAAAGAAAATGCTTTGCAGGAGCATATAGCTCTAGATAGAAGTGAATAGAGGAAGATCATTTTAGTATATGAACCTAGGATTTAAATTATTGATTTGCGCAAGCTGGCTCCATCTTTCGGGGTTAAGGCTTGGCACCATTGTTTGTAGCAACTTTTGTATTTTCTGTTGAGACAGGTGAGAAAGCAAATTGAAATGGCATCTGAAAATCCCTTAAACTTGTCATGGTTTTGAACAAGCATTGTTGACACGATCTTTAGATGATACGTAACTGAAAAGTTCAGACCAGAAATGACCTGACCGAAATGTTGACAAGTCTAATCTTGTTGTATACACATTGACGAAGTGATGTGTTCTGGAAAAATAGTCTTCTCTGAATCCTAAGATGGCTTCCTTTAGTATCGCTCAACAAAAGTCTTGGACTGGCTGTCAGCAATCATCATTCATGTGACTAAGTTCAATAGAAACTGTCAGAAACTCTTTAGAGTATATATTTTAAAATTTTATATTTTAATATATTTCAAACCTTGGAATACTTTCTGATTGTGAAGCACCAGCTGAGCATTTTGAGCATGTTGAGATTATTTTTTAGCTTATTTTTCATATTTGTGTGCAGGGAAATTTGATACTGTCAGATGTTGGATTGCCGGAGAAACGGATATATCATGCAGCTCTCAATGGTAATAATAGCCTGCGTAGTGTTTTCCATCAGAAAACCGATTGAATCTATTTCATGGCCTCCTCAATTGATACCTAGCCTCTATTAGTCTTACTTACCAATTAATATGATGCGTGTACGGCCATCTGCAGCCGTTTGATATATACTCACAAGTTTACTGGAAGTATGTGTATGGTGTATGTCATATGTATATACATGTACTAATTCACCCTCCCATTCTCGTGTCAAATTTTTTTAAAGGCTAGTTTGAGTTTGCTATTATGGTTTCAGTGATAAAATTCTTCTTGACACTGTTGTGCATACAGTAAATCTGAAGTCACTTTCTCGTGTTCCTGCAGGTTTTTTATGTCAAAGATAATTTGGGTTCGCCTCTGTATATTCATTGTCTTGTCTTTTTGTTTAAGGAAGTTATAGGGGAAAAAAGGAGGAATTATACATTAACATGTTAGTCCATTCGCAATGCTCTCTAAAAAGAATGTGCTGAACTTTGGGTTTCTGATGATACTGTGGTAGAGTTGGCAAGCAAGTGTCACTACCACTGTTCTTTCATCACCTGAGGGTTTGGAGATCCAGGAAGTCTTGTCATTTGTATCAAGTGAGAAAGCCCCTTGTCTGATAATGTAGCGGGGGTTGTTTTGCTTTGATATTTACTGAGCACTCTGAAGATTATCTGTGCGGAAAACAACGTTCAATGTTAGATCTAACAAAGTAGCAAAAGATTAAAGCATTTTTAAGGTAAAAGGACCTTCGTGGTGGAGCGTATAGGTTATAAAAGATCATTCCACTGTTTTTTTTAACATGAATTTCTAGCGGTATGGGTGATTTATCTTTGTATAAAACATTTCAATGACTTTACATTTTTTTTAAAGGTATAAGGAGAAGGACCTTGACCTCAACTCTGATTGTTATTTTGGTATCATACTGGCAATAACAGTCTTACAGTGTAAAGATTACGCAGGCTTATGGCTTTAATCCACATCAAAGTCATTTTGTGTACCTTTATCTCATCCCCATTTGTCATTTGATTATTTATTATAGTATTTGATTTAGTAATCTGGATGATTTCACCGGTATTAGCTTAGGAAAAAGATGAGTTGAGCTTTTGGTCTCTTTCCAATTTTCATCTTTACGCAAGGAAATATAATTAAGTGTAATGGGTACAATATTTTCAGAAATTAATTTTCTCTTCGTCGAATTGAGTAGGACAAGTGTATCACACTTACCTGTAAATCCTTTGAGTATGTATCGGTGCATCAGGTTTTTTGATCGTAATACTTTCTCCATTTTTTTAGTTGCTACACTTTTCAAACATGAAATTTCTTATTAGATGCTACACTTCTTTATTTTGATTCTCTCTATCTCTCTTCCACCCCTCAAATTTTCCTCTCTATCTTTCTTACATCAAAAGAATGTATTTGTTTTCAGATTTTATTATATTCAAGAAAATTTCAAAACTTTTATTTATATAATCTAATATTACAAATCAATTATTAATGTGGATTATTTTTATTATTTAATTTTTAATTGAATTAAAATAAAAAACGTGCCTTTATTATTCTTTCTTAAATTTGTTAAGTAGAATAATTTTATGGAAGTTATTAATTCGATTAATATTTCCTAAATATTTTCTAACTTAAATTTGTTCAGTTTTATACTACCTCCGTTTTTTTAATAGAGACATTTATTTTTTTGCACGGACCATGAAAAAAGTGTAAAGTAAGAGAGAAGGATGGTAAAAGTAAGGAAAAAGTGAAAAAGGTAGAGAGAAGGAGATAAAAAGCAGGAGAGAAGTGTAATAATTAGGTGGACGAACCTACAATTTATAGAAAAAAGGTAGATGTGTCCCAATTAAATAAAAACACGCTTAAATGGAAAAATGTCCATATTATAAAAAAACAGAGGGAGTAATTATTGTGGAACTTTTTTATTTATTCATTAATCGTTAATTAGTAAATAAATACTTGTTGATATTATATTTTTCATGGATGTATATTATGATATGTTTGATACTTCCTCTGTTTTGATATAAGTGATACATTGTCATTTTTACGATTTTTGAGGCAAAAGATTGTAAGTATATTTAGATAGAGTTGAATTGTGTTTAATGGATGTGGTCCCCTCCCCTACTTTATTTAATTATGCGCCAGTGAAGGGGGACCAGCTCTTTGGGCGCCAATTTTTTTGGCCAAAATAATTTTTGCCAAAGTTTCCCTTCAATTCCATTTCCATTTGTTCCCCAAATTTTCCCCCAAAGTTTGAAACATATCCTACCCTTTAAAAGGGCTTACAACTCCATTCTTTTGGAGCAATTTAAGAATTGTTAAGGTTGTACAAAGCAGCCATGAAGTGAACCAAACAAAAAAAAATTCAAGAGCTACATTACAAGTAGCAGCAAGCAATTAAGTATCAACCAGGAAACCCCACATTTACCCAAAAAATTACCCAACAATCCAAAAGACCCAATAATCTAATCTAAAACTGCATTAACACTAATTACAAAATGGGAGATGTTTCTGATGAGTTCTTCCAAGCCATGGTTGATGAAGATTACTGGGAAGCCTACTATGCACAACTTCAAAATGAGATGGAGCCAGACTTCGACTCTCTATCCCCCTGAAACACAAGAAACAGAGGCACAAGTTAGGGGAAAAAGACCAAATTTGAAAGATGATAGAAGAAGGTAAGCAACTGATGAGCTTTTAACAATGGAAGAGCATAATCATTTACCATATGATGCTACACCCAAAACAGCAGTCAAGTATGGTGTTTCCGGGGTGACAATGGACAAATTGTGGAGGAGAGCATGTGCACAAAGAGCAAGTGGTGATGCCATTGATGTCAGGATCCAAAAAAGTAAGAGTTGGCAAAAAACAATTGCATACAATGAAGAGTTCCTACAGTCAGTCCCCCTTAATTTGAGGACATCTGTAAGATATTTTGCAGGGCATTGAAAATCAACCCCTCAACAGTTTACACACTCCTCAAAAAATGTAGATTAAGAAGTCATACAAGCAGCAATCATCCTAGTCTAACTGATGCACATAAGTTGGCTAGTATGAAATGGGTTTTATCCCACATTGAACCAAGAAGCCAAACACAACCAGCCAATTTCATGAACTTACAAAACATAATCCACATTGATGAAAAATGCTTTTATCTAAGTCCTGAAATCAGAAGGTTATATTTGCTGCAAAGGGAAGATGATCTATATAAGTGTTGTCAATAAAAAAGGTTTAATATTAAGGCAATGTTCATGTCAGCCACTTCAGAACCAATATTTGATGGTGAAGGAAAAGTCATACATGATGGGAAATTTGGCATTTTCCCGTTTGTGGATAGGGTACCAGTTAAAAAGAGAGGCAGACACAATTAAAACTAAAGTAATTGAAAGAATCACTCAAAAGGTCATCAGAGACATGATAATTCAGCATGTCATCCCTTCAATCATGAGTAAGTGACCTGAAGGAATGTCTGAAGACACTTTCATTCAGCAAGATAATGCTAGGTCACACATACAACTTGGTGATGAGGAATTCAAAGCAGCAGCAACACAAAATAGATTCAACATCAATCCACTGATTTAAATGGTTTAGATTTAGGGTTTTTTAGAGCTATACAAGTTTTGATGTATCAAACTTTTCCAAGAAAAAAACTTGATGAGTTTATTGTAAGTGTGAAAGATGCTTATGAAATATTTGATCCAATGTTATGAAGTATACATGGCTACAATTACAATATTTGATGGTTGAAATTTTGAAAGTAAAGGGGGGGGGTATATTATAAAGATTGGGACTCCTCTCCAAAACTGTGGAGGTTGATCAATCCATCATTGATGAAAATGTGAAATACTAAAATGATCAACTGGCGTCAAATGAAGAAGAAATAAATAATGTTTTTTGACAATGAGTCAAGTATGACAAACATTGAAGATGTTTATGAAGAATGAAAAGTAGATTTTTGAATGCAAAAAAAGAGAGAAGAGTTTTTGGGGAAGAGGTGATGCCTCAATGATGCTTTTGAAGTTCAGAGTACAAAATGAATTTTTTTTTGATGCAAAATGAATGTTTTGGAGGAAAAAAACAGAGTTACAAAAATATATGAAAGGTAAGTAAGAAACTTTTTGGGTTATAAATGGTTTTTTTTTTTGGGTTTCATCAAACTACAAACCAAATCTTGGATAGTTAGGGAAGAGGTTGAATTGAAACTAGGTTTGTATATGCAGTTTAAAATAAATTATCATTACCAATTGAAAGTTAATTTCAATTATGATCAAACATGTACAAGTTTTCCATGGCTGCTTTATTTATTGTACTTCAACGGACTGATTTAGGCGTCAGAGATAGAAGAACCACATTATGCATCATACAAACATCATTTGACTTTTTAATCCATCAGGGATTATACATTAACTCATGAAAATAAGCCAGTGTTACCTCAAGCACACAATGTGTTGAGCAATTCATTGACTTACTTCGAGTTCATTGTGAGTCCCTTCATCATTTGGATTATTCAGTGACATTTTTTAAAAGGAATCTTTATTCTTTCAACTAAGCTAGGATTCACAATTGTGCAATACATAATGACAGCCAACATTAATCAGAATCAATCATGATTCATTTTGCATATTTATCATTCATCAATTTAGGCATCAGCCACTTATTCAAAGTAAAGGTAAACAGAAACCTAATCTTGCTCACAAAAGTAATGGAATATCAACAGCACCAGCACTAGTGTTACAATAAAAAAACCCACAGAAACCAATAAGCAATGTTTAGGGACTCAAATAGTAATCCAACATTATGTATCAAGCAATATCAACATCACATCACTAAATTAACAATGGTAATCCAACAACAATATCAACCAATTGAAGGACTCAAATTAGTTAAGTTAAAAGCAGGAAGGTACATACCTCCCTTCCTCTTTCTAGAAGAGGAAGTTGTAGCAGCATATGATGCAACATCCTTAGCAAAGCAGAATCTCATGTAGACTTTTGTAATCTCCCGTGATTTTATGAATTTTATAAATATATTTAAAGTATATTTTAATTATTTTCATATTTATTTCATCTAATTATTTAAGTGTTGACTATTTTGAAAGTCAAAGGATTTTTTAAACGTTTTAAATAATCATTAATTCTATTGGCTTGGACTTTTAAGTACTAAATATTTTATTAAATATGTTGGGTTATGTTAAAATGGTTTTTAATATTGGGTTGAGGAGCCCAAACCGTTTAATTAAGGTTGGATGATCAACCCAAAGCCCAAACCTAAGCCTAACCTAATTGCTATAGGTTTTAGGCAAACCTATAAATACCCCCTAAACACCAAAATTTGCACACTCAATTCTCTTTGCTCTCTCTCCCAAACGACACCCATCTCTCCTCTCTTTTCTTCTCCTCGTTTTGCGTGCGCCAGCCACTACCACTCACCCTCACTCACTCGTTTTCCGGCGAGCTCCCACCACACTCACCTCTCTCTCTCTCCCTCTCGTTCGTGTGCTACCGCCAGCACCACCCTCTTTCTCTCTCTGTTTGTCCTAGCATAGAAGCCAGCACGCAGCAGCCGCGCGTGCCGCACATGCACCAGGCACTGTAGCCACGCGCCTCCTCTCGTGCGTTTCCTCTTGGTTTTTTCGTTTTTTCGTGGTTTCTTTTGGTGATTTCTTATCCCTTATCCTCTATTTTATATTTAATTATGGAGGCCCCCTTCCAAGGCATTTCGGGCGATATAAGGCAGTTTTAATGTTAAAGTTGAGATTTTTATGAGTTTTAATATGTTTTATAAATGAAGTTGGAAACTTTATTGTTTAAGTAATTAAAAATATGATTTTTATTAATTATGAATTTGAGTTATAATTTCATATTTATTAGTTTTTGTTTAAAGTTGGTTTTAAGTATAAAAGTTATGGTTTTTAAGGTTTTTAAAGTCTAGACTTATAATATTATATTATAGGTTGCTAAAGGTTGGAACTATTATTAGTTATGATTTTTATTACATCATTGAATGGATAAGTTGGACTATTATTGGTTATCATTATTCTACTACTTTGCAAAGACCGAGGGCTTTGTAGGGTATATATATTTATTGTCTCTGGACATTCGATTGTTGATTTAAGTCAACAAATATATTGGAGGATTAATTCATGGTTAATTGGTATTGTTTGATCACGTTATTTAATCCTAAGATAAAAGAGGAATATTTGTTGTATCCATGTTATGTTGGTTGTCTGTTTAGTGTCCAACATCGAATAACATATTAATACTTAAAGTGAAAGAGAATAGCAATGGCTTTAGACTTGTGGACTTCTGAAGTTCTGGACTAGTATGAGTTGGAGTACATAGTGGTAGCCCATGACTTTTGTTGATGCCGAATGGATCACCGTGCCCTATTTATTTTTAAAGGTTCCTCGATATCGTTGGCCAAAAGATTACGGAGTCGCGACCGTAATTCGTCTTCTGTTTTGAAGGATGGTTTTGGTTGGACAACTCGATCCACAGACTATTCAATTTATTAAATGAGTTATCTTGTTGTATGTTGTAAAGTCAAGTCTTATTTTACGAGTTAAGTTTTAGAGTATTATTATTAATCATGTTTTATTGCTTAGTAGTATTATGTTAGGTTATGTGTTTTATATTATTATGTATGTACCTAGCTTTACTGATTACGTGCTTTTCTATGTGTCGATCATGGTTGTGCCTCTTGATCCTATGATGACCCTTTATTGGCGAGCAGTCTTCGATTGAATATTTGCCTATAGGTTTGGAAGATATGATGCATCATCACATTTACTCATTTGGGATTTGGGAAGCACCGATAGATCGCTTTATGTTAATTTTATTAAGTTACCTTATGGATTATTTATATTAAGTTCTTTAAGTTGGTTTTAAATTACTTTTGAGGTTTGGATTATGTTTGACAGTTATTATGGTTTAAGTATTTAATAAAGTTTTATTTAATGTTTTTCCGCTGTAAAACTCTGAGTAAGCCGATACGTTATCACAAGGGCGATAATGACTTAATAATTCTCTATTTTAGTTGGGAAAAATATATGTTTTATAAAGAGAGAATTGTCGGGTGTTACAGGTTTCCTCTCACCACCAGAAGAGGTCCCACCACCCCGAGATCCACCAGCAGAGGACCCACCAGCACCAGAGCCACCAGCAGAAACACCAAGACCACCGACAGAGGGAACGCCACATAATTTACTAGAAGAGTCAAAGGAAACATTCAAACCCAATTTTTGCACTCTCTTAGCATAATCATAACAATCCTCCGGTTGAGGAGCACGAAGGGCACACATAATCTGCCTCATATATTTAGGGTTCTGAACCCTAGAAGGGCACACACAATTTGCCATCTCCACCTCTTTTCCTTTTTCCTTCTTCCTCCTCCTTCACTATCAGTTCTTCAAAATCACTAGATATCTCATTAAAATTAAAATGGCCAAACTCAGAATCGGAACTCGAAGTTACAACATCGCTCCAAACAATCGGAGTTTTGTTCTTTTGAGATTCAAGAACCTTACCAAAAGCCCGACATGCATAGGGACCCATAACCTTCTCCACACCCCACTCTCAGGTTTCAATGACCAAAAAAATATGAAATACCAAATATGGGGCCAAACGACCGTCGTATGAGGTGGTTTTGAGTCAGATATGCTCCGTAATGGCACTCAGTCCACGTTGGTGAAAAAAAGGTTTCAAAAAAAAGTTTCCAGATTGAGACGAAATTTTGGTGGTAGGTTTCAATGACCAAAAAAACATGAAATACCAAATATGGGGCCAAACGGCCGTCGTATGAGGTGGTTTTCAGTCCAATATGCTCCTTAACGGCACTCGGTCTACGTTGATGGAAAAAAAAGTTTCAAAAAACGTTTCCAGATTGGGACAAAATTTAGGTGGTAGGTTTCAATGACCAAAAAAATATGAAATACCAAATATGGGGCCAAACGGCAGTCGTATGAGGTGGTTTTGAGTCACATATGCTCCGTAACGCCACTCGGTCCACGTTGATGGAAAAAAAGGTTTCAAAAAAAAGTTTTCAGATTGAGACGAAATTTTGCTGGTAGGTTTCAATGACCAAAAAAATATGAAATACCAAATATGGGGCCAAACGGCCGTCGTATGAGAGGTTTTGAGTCACATATGGTCCGTAACGGCACTCAGTCCACGTTGATGGAAAAAATATGTTTCGATGGAAAAAAGGTTTCAAGTTTTCAAACTTTCCTAAAATAGAAAGTTCTCTCTCTAAGAGGCGATTTCTCCTTCCCTCCTCCACCATCTGTGGGAGCCATGGTAGGGGGCAAGAGAGGCAGACCCCCAAAGAGGAAGAATGCAAGAAGCAAGGTTGGCTCTGATTCCATAGCTAGCAGCACTACCATTGATCTGAAACATAAAGGAAAACTGACTGAGGAAGAAGAAGACATTTCTGATCTTGACATTACAAGTGATGAGGAGTTCAACCCAGATACTCCTATTGTACACTCTGATGGTGATGAAGTGAACCCTCAAGCTCTGAGGAGATTCTCAGAGTGGGTTTCAGCTCTGAAATCTAACAATGGTGATCATGCCTCGACTTCTAGAGGTAAGTTTAAGCATAGCAATCCCAGTAAACACATTCTATTTGGCTCTGCTGTTAGTGTAGATTTGGAAACTGGGAAGAAGAGATTAAACATGCTAAATGTGATAGAGGAGCAGCCTCCTCCAACTGAGCAGTTACCTAAAATAGAGTTAGATGATGTTGCTGAGGAAGTTGACTATTGGCAAACAGCCATTTTCTGTTTTGTGGTTGGAGCTAATCCACCTTTCTCTGTGATGGAAGGGTTTCTGAAGAGGATTTGGGGAAAGATGGGCATTGATAAAATTGCTCAAGTTGGTAAGGGAACTATCATGGTGAGATTCAGTGACATGGGAGGGAAAGACCTGGCTCTTACTGGCCATTTCAGTTTTGACTCGAAGCCTTTGATAGTTAAATCATGGGATATTGATGCTGATATTGGTGACCAGGTGGTGAAAAAGGTCCCTATTTGGGTCAAACTTCCAAAGCTCAATGTGAAATACTGGGGAGGTAGAAGCCTCACCAAAATAGTGCAGTCTCTAGGTGATTTTGTTAAAGTTGATCAAGCTACTGAGAAGAGGGATAGACTGATGTATACAAGAGTGTTGGTGGAAGTGGTGGTTGATCAGACTTATCCTGATTCTGTTTCTTTTTTGAATGAGCATGGAGTACTTCTTAATTAGGTTATTGAGTATGAATGAAAGCCTGAAATCTGCATACATTGCAAAAAGATAGGCCATAGAGGGGAGGACTGTAGAGTAGTAAAAAAGAAGCAGGAATGGAGGCCTAAAGTGGCCCCTAAACTGAATAAGGAGTTATTGGTGGATGAGGATGGGTTCAGACAAGTGTCCAGCAAATTTAAGAAGCAGCAACAACCTAATGTAACTGCTGTAAGCCAAGAAAGTCCCAACAGATTTGAGGTTCTGCAACAGGTGACTCCTATTGAAGCTGATAAAGTTGGCATTCACACTATTGACAGAGGTAATGATGAGCTGATAGATAAGGGGTTGATTACCCCTATTGTGAATGGATAATATACTATGCTGGAATGTAAGGGGGCTAAACAAGATAGCTAAACAGAAAGAGGTCAAGAATCTTATCTCTTCTCATAAAGCTAAGCTTGTTTGTCTCCTTGAAACTAAGATCAAGGCTCATAAACTGGGGGCCTTGTATCTGAACTTGTGTACAGGTTGGAATATAACTAGAAACTTACCTTGGCATGGTAGAGGTAGAATCATCATTGCTTGGGACCCTAGAGCTTTTGAGGTGGATATCAGATTCTGCACTGATCAGTTAGTGCATTGTATTGTCACTTCTTGCAGTTCAAGAGTCTCCTTTGCTTGTTCAATAGTGTATGCACATAATGATAATGCTAGCAGGTGCATTATGTGGAAAGATTTGGAGAGAGTTGGTGGTTCTTTAGTTGGCCCTTGGGTGATGATGGGAGATTTCAATAATGTGCTCACATTTGAGGAAAGAGTTGGGGCTGCAGTTACTAGAAGGGAAATTGAGGCTTTTCAAAAATGTCTCAACTTTTGTAATTTGACTGATGTCAAATTTCTTGGTAGGTTCTATACATGGAACAATAAGCAAGATGATGAAGATAGGGTGCTAGCTAAGCTTGACAGGGTTGTTGCTAATGGAAACTGGTTAACTCTTTTCAAATCAGCTGAAGTGATTTTCCTTCCTGAGGGATATTTTGCTCATTCCCCTGCTTTGATCAAATGTTTTCCCACACCTCAAGGCAAAATCCCCTTCAGATACTTTCAGATGTGGAGCAAATGTGATAGTTTTTTAGCTGTTGTTAATGAAGCCTGGCAGCAGCAAGTTATTGGATTCCAGATGTTCCAAGTATGGCATAAACTGAAATTTCTAAAGCAAGATCTGAAGAAGCTCAATAAGGAGAGGTTTGGAGATGTTGAAGCTGCTCATCTACAAGCTGCTGCTGCTCTCAAAATCTGCCAAGAACAGTTGCATCTGGATCCCAGCAATGTAAGCTTTATTCATGCTGAATATGTAGCTCACCAAAAACTCAAAGAAGCTCAGGTTAATTACCTCTCATTCTTAAATCAGAAAGCAAAAGGGTAATGGATACTTGATTGTGATAGCAATACAAAAAAGTTTCATAATAGTGTTAAAATAATGGCTCAGAGAAATAATATTAATGCTATTATGAGTAAAGAGGATGTATGGATTTATGAGCATGAAGATGTGAAAAATACTTTCTTGAATCATTTTAGAACGTTTGTTGCTAATACAAGGAGTGAAGTCCTTCCTATCAAGAGCAGGTTTATTCAACAAGGACCTGTTTTGGTGGAAGCTCAACACTCTCTTCTGAACCTCAATTTCACAGGAGAGGAGATTAGGTTAGCACTCTGGTCTATTCCTAATAATAAATCTCCTGGGATAGATGGTTATGGGAGCAGCTTCTTCAAGGATGCTTGGGATGTGGTGGGGCAAGGCATCATTTCTGCAGTGCAAGAAGTCTTCAGCTCAGGCAGAATGCTTCAAGCTATAAACACTACAACAATCACCTTAGTTCCTAAGGTTGCTTGCCCCTCTCATGTTGGAGACTACAGACCTATAGCCTGTTGCACAGTGCTTTATAAAATCATCTCTAAACTCTTATGTTCAAGGTTGAAAAGAGTCTTGCCTGGTCTGGTTAGCCAAAGTCAGAGTGCCTTTGTGGCAGGTAGAAGCATCATTGATAATATACTGTTATGTCAGGATCTTGTCAAACACTATACAAGGAAACAAGCTGCCAGAAGCTGTTTGATGAAAATTGATCTGCAAAAAGCTTATGATACTATTGAGTGGGGGTTTGTGCATGATTTGCTCTAGGATCTCAACTTTCCTAAGGACTTCATCAATATGATGGAATGTATATCCACTACTAGATATACTCTCCTCTTTAATGGGTCCTGTTCAGATTTGTTTGAGGCTAAGAGAGGATTAAGACAAGGAGACCCTATCTCCCCCCTGGTTTTTGTTCTCTGCATGGAATATCTGACTAGAATCCTGAATTATCAGGGGGCAAAGAGAGATTTTCATTTCCATCCCAGATGTCAAGGCCTAAAACTGAATAGCCTGTGTTTTGCTGATGACTTAATGATTTTCAGTAGAGGAGACTATAGAAGTGTCTACTTGATGCTTCAAGGCTTGAGACTTTTGAAAAATCTTCTGGCTTAGCTGCTAATAAACAGAAATCTGAAGTTTTTCAGGTTAACATGGAAGCTACAGAGCTCCACAGGATTAAGACGTTGTCTGGGTTTGGTTCTGGTGCCTGGCCTCTTAAGTATCTTGGTGCTCCCATTAGCACAAAGAAACTAAGAACTGCAGACTGTGAGAAGTTGGTAGAAAATGCTGTTTAGGATCAAATCCTAGCAACATAGAACACTGTCTTTTGCTGGAAGACTTCAGTTAGTCAACTCTGTGATGATGAGTGTGTGCAATTACTGGATGCAGATCTTCATTTTACCTGAGGCTGTTCTTTCAAGAATAAATCAAATCTGCAGAGTATACTTATGGAAAGGTAATGATAGATACCTAAAGCCAGGCTATGTCAACTGGGAAAAGGTCTGCAGCAAGAAGAGCTATGGGGGTCTGGGTGTCAGGGATATAAAGCTCTGGAACCTCCTAGCAGTTAGCAAGCAAGTTTGGGCCATTGATGAAAAGAAAGACACCCTGTGGGTGAGATGGGTTAATTCAGTGTACATCCAGGGAGGTGACTGGTGGCATCACCACCCTAGGTCCACTGCTAGTTGTATATGGAGATACTTCTGTCAAGTTAGAGATGAGATCAAACAAGCAGCCTGGCTTCCTCAGACTGGCCAAGTTTTCTCCATTGGTAAATGTTACAAACAAGCACAGGAGATGGGAGATAAAGTTATCTGGGACAGGATTGTGTGGAATAGGCTTAATACACCCAAACACAGCTTCATGATATGGTTAGCAGCCCACAAAAGGCTTATGACAAAGGAAAGGCTCAGAAGATATGGTGTATGTTCTGAGGACACCTGTACCATCTGTGGCTCTCACACTGAGAGCCTTGATCATCTTCTCTTTCACTGCTACTTCAGCAAGCAGGTTTGGGAGGAATGTCTGGATTGGATCAAGATTAAGAAGAGGTGGACTGGCATGTCTCACTGCCTCAACTGGATCAGTAAAAGGGGTGATATGCCTCAAGCTAGAAGGAAAGTAGCTTTTTCTGTAGTAGCTGCTGTTGTGTATAACATTTGGCTTGCTAGAAATCAGGCCTACTGGTGTAGATATGTTCCTAGTATTGATAGTTGTATTGCTTCTATTAAGTTTGTAATTAGAACTAGGATGAAGTTAGTCTATAACTCTAAGGCCTTCACTAAGTTCCAATATTGGCTAGATGAGCTCAAGTTGTAATAGTTGCTCTTAGGTGTTTGGGGAGCCTTCCTAGAAGGGTTGTCATCGCCTTTGAGTAGATTGTAGTTGTGTTTTGGTGCTTAATATATCTTTTCACTTATCTAAAAAAAAAAATGTTTCAAAAAAAAGGTTGCAGCTTGAGACGAAATTTTTGGGGTAGGTTTTAATGACCAAGAAAATATGAAATACCAAATATGGGGCCAAACGGCCGTCGTATGAGGTGGTTTTGAGTCACATATGCTCCTTAACGGCACTCATGGAAAAAAAAGTTTCAAAAAATAGTTTCCAGATTGGGACGAAATTTCGCTGGTAGTTCTCAATGACCAAAAAAAATATGAAATACCAAATATTGGGCCAAACGGCCGTCGTATGAGGTGGTTTTGAGTCACATATGCTCCGTAACGGCACTAAGTCCACGTTGATGGAAAAAAAGGTTTCAAAAAAAAAATTCCAGATTGAGACGAAATTTTGGTAGTAGGTTTCAATGACCAAAAAAATATGAAATACAAAATATGGGGCCAAACGGCCGTCGTATGAGGTGGTTTTGAGTCAGATATGCTCCTTAACGGCACTCAATCCACATGGATGGAAAAAAAGGTTTTAAAAAAAAGTTTTCAGATTGAGACGAAATTTTTTTGGTAGGTTTTAATGACCAAGAAAATATGAAATACCAAATATGGGGCCAAACGGCCGTCGTATGAGGTGGTTTTGAGACACATATGCTCCTCAACGGCACTCATGGAAAAAAGGTTTCAAAAAATAGTTTCCAGATTGAGAAGAAATTTTTGTGGTAGGTTTCAATGACAAAAAAAAATAGGAAATACCAAATATGGGGCCAAACGGCCGTCGTAAGAGGTGGTTTTGGGTCACATATGCTCCTTAACAGCACTCATGGAAAAAAAGGTTTCAAAAAAAGATTCCAGATTGGGACAAAATTTTAGTGGTAGTTCTCAATGACAAAAAAAATATGAAATACAAAATATGGGGCCAAACGGCCGTCGTATGAGGTGGTTTTGAGTCACATATGCTCCGTAACGACACTCAACGTTGATGGAAAAAAATGTTTTAAAAAAAAGTTTTCAGATTGAGACGAAATTTTTATGGTAGGTTTCAATGACCAAAAAAATATGAAATACCAAATATGAGGCCAAATGGCCGTCGTATGAGGTGGTTTTGAGTCACATATGCTCCGTAACGGCACTCAGTCCATGTTGATGGAAAAAAGGTTTCAAAAAAAAGTTCTCAGATTGAGACGAAATTTTGGTCGTAGGTTTCAATGACCAAAAAAATATGAAATACCAAATATGGGGCAAAACGGCCGTCGTATGAGGTGGTTTTGAGTCACATAAGCTCCGTAACGACACTCAGTCCACGTTGATGGAAATAAAGGTTTCAAAAAAAAGTTTCCAAATTGAGACGAAATTTTGGTGGTAGGTTTAAATGACCAAATAAATATGAAATACCAAATATGGGGCCAAACGGCCGTCATATGAGGTGGTTTAGAGTCACATATGCTCCTGAACGGGACTCAGTCCACGTTGATGGAAAAAAAGGTTTCAAAAAAGAAATTTTCAGATTGAGACGAAATTTTTGTGGTAGGTTTCAATGACCAAAAAAATATGATATACCAAATATGGGGTCAAACGGCCGTCGTATGAGGTGGTTTTGAGTCACATATGTTTCGTAACGACACTCAACGTTGATGGAAAAAAAGGTTTCAAATAAACTTTTCAGATTTGACGAAATTTTTGTGGTAGGTTTCAATGACCAAAAAAATATGAAATACAAAATATGGGGCCAAACGGCCGTAGTATGAGGTGGTTTTGAGTCACTTATGCTCCGTAACGACACTCAGTCCACGTTGATGGAAAAAAAGGTTTCAAAAAACGTTTTCAGATTGAGACGAAATTTTGTGGTAGGTTTCAGTGACCAAAAAAATATGAAATACGAAATATGGGGCCAAACGGCCATCTTATGAGGTGGTTTTGAGTCACATATGCTCCTTAACGACACTCAGTCCACGTTGATGGAAAAAAGGTTTCAAAAAAAGGTTTTTAGATTTAGACGAAATATTTATAGTAGGTTTCAATGACCCAAAAAATATGATATACCAAATATGGGGCCAAACGGCCGTCGTATGAGGTGGTTTTTAGTTACATATGCTCTGTAACGACTCTCAGTCCACGTTGATGGAAAAAAAGGTTTCAAAAAAACGTTTTCAGATTGAGACGAAATTTTTGTGGTAGGTTTCAATGACCAAAAATATATGAAATATCAAATACGGGGCAAACGGCCATCGTATGAGATCGTTTTGAGTCACTTATGCTCCGTAACGGCACTCAGTCCACGTTGATGGAAAAAAGGTTTCAAAATTAGGTTTTTAGATTGAGACGAAATTTTTGTGGTAGGTTTCAATGACCAAAAAAAATATGAAATACCAAATATGGGGCCAAACGGCCGTCGTATGAGGTGGTTTTGAGTCACATATGCTCCGTAACGGCACTCAGTCCACGTTGATGAAAAAAAGGTTTAAAAAAAACGTTTTCAAATTGAGACGAAATTTTGGTGGTAGGTTTCAATGACCAAAAATATATGAAATACCAAATACGGGGCCAAACGGCCATCGTATGAGGTCGTTTTGAGTCACCTATGCTCCGTAACGGCACTTAGTCCACGTTGATGGAAAAAAAGGTTTCAAAAAAAATTTTTTAGATTGAGACAAAATTTTTGTGGTAGGTTTCAATGACCAAAAAAATATGACACACCAAATATGGGGCCAAACGGCCGTCGTATTTGGTGGTTTTGAGTCACATATGCTCCTTAACGGCAATCATGGAGAAAATGGTTTGAAAAAAAGTTTCTAGATTGGGACAAAATTTTGGTGGTAGTTCTCAATGACCAAAAAAATATGAAATACCAAATATGGGGCCAAACGGCCGTCGTATGAGGTGGTTTTGAGTCATATATGCTCCGTAACGGCACTCAGTCCACGTGGATGGAAAAAAAGGTTTCTAGGGTTTTACAAGTTTCTAAAAATAGAAAGTTCTCTCTCTTCTGAGGCGATTTCTCCTTCCCACCTCCACCATCTGTGGAAGCCATGGCAGGGGGCAAGAGAGGCAGACCCCCAAAGAGAAAGAATACACGAAGCAAAGTAGACTCTGATTCCATAGCTAAAACCTCCATTGATCTGAAGCAGAAAGGCAAACTGACTGAGGAAGAGGAAGACATTTCTGATCTTGACATTACAAGTGATGAGGAGTTCAATCCAGATACGCCTATTCTACATTCTGATGGGGATGAAGTTAACCCTCAAGCTCTGAGAAGGTTCTCAGAATGGGTTTCAGCTCTGAAATCCAACAATGGTGATCAGGCCTCAGTTTCTAGAGGTAAGTTCAAGCATAGCAATCCTAGTAAGAACATTTTATTTGGCTCTGCTGTTAGTGTAGAGATGAACACTGGGAAGAAGAGCTTCAGTAAGCTAAATGTTATAGATGAGCAGCCTCCTCAAATGGAACAGTTACCTAAAATAGAACTAGATGATGTTGCTGAGGAGGTAGACTATTGGCAAACAGCCATTTTCTGTTTTGTGGTAGGAGCTAATCCACCTTTTTCTGTAATGGAAGGGTTTCTTAAGAGGATTTGGGGAAAAATGGGCATTGATAAGATTGCTCAAGTTGGCAAGGGGACTATTATGGTGAGATTTGGTGACTTGGGTGGAAAAAATTTGGCTCTTACTGGCCATTTCAGCTTTGATTCTAAGCCTTTGATTGTCAAATCATGGGACATTGATGCTGATATTGGTGACCAAGTGGTGAAAAAGGTCCCTATTTGGGTTAAACTCCCAAAGCTAAATGTGAAATATTGGGGAGGTCGAAGCCTTACCAAAATAGTACAGGCTTTAGGTGACTTTGTAAAGGTTGATCAAGCTACAGAGAAGAGAGATAGGTTGATGTATGCAAGAGTGCTGGTGGAAGTGTTGGTGGATCAGGTATATCCTGACTCTGTATCCTTCTTGAATGAACATGGTGTACCTCTTAATCAGATTATTGAATATGAGTGGAAACCTGAAATTCGCAAGCATTGCAAGAAGATAGGCCATACAGGTGATGATTGTAGGATTGTTAGAAAGAAGCAGGAATGGAGACCCAAAGTGAACCCTAAATTGAACCAAGAGCTGTTGGTTGATGAGGAAGGTTTCAGACCAGTCTCCAGTAAATTTAAAAAACAGCAAACTCCTAATGCCAAAGCTACTGTCAGTACAAGCCAGACAAGTCCCAATAGATTTGAGGTGCTACAACAGGTACCTACTGAAGTTGCTACTGCAGATACCCTCCCTGATGACAGAGGTAATGATGAGTTAATTGATAAGGGGTTGAATTCCCCTATTGTGAATGGATAATATCATTTGCTGGAATGTAAGGGGTATAAACAAGTTAGCTAAGCAGAAAGAGGTGAAGAACCTTATTTCTTTCCATAAAGCTAAGCTTGTTTGTCTCCTTGAAACCAAGATCAGGGCACATAAATTGGGGGCCTTGTATCTAAACTTATTTCCAGGTTGGAATATCACTACAAACTTACCATGGCATGGAAGGGGTAGAATTATCATTGCTTGGGACCCTAGAGTTTTTGAGGTGGACATCAGATTCTGCACTGATCAGTTAGTGCACTGTGTTGCTACTTCTTGCAGCTCTAAGGTTTCATTTGCTTGTTCTATAATTTATGCTCATAATGATGCTGCTGATAGGTGTGTATTATGGAAGGACTTGGAAAAGATAGGTAGCTCTCTAGTTGGTCCTTGGATGATGATGGGTGACTTCAATAATGTGCTCAAGTATGAAGAAAGAGTTGGGGCTGCAGTAACTAGTAGAGAGATTGCAGCTTTTCAGAGGTGCCTCAATTACTGTAATTTGACTGATGTCAAATTTATTGGTAGGTTTTACACATGGAATAATAAACAAGATAATGAAGATAGAGTGCTTGCAAAACTGGATAGGGTTGTTGCTAATGTTGATTGGCTAAATCTCTTCAAATCAGTTGAAGTGATCTTCCTTCCTGAGGGTTATTTTGATCACTCCCCAGCTTTGATTAAGTGTTTTCCCACTCCCCAAGGCAAGATTCCCTTCAGGTATTTTCAGATGTGGAGTAAATGTGAGAACTTTCTAAATGTTGTTAAAGTAGCTTGGCAACAGCAAATTCATGACTATAAGATGTTCCAAGTATGGCAGAAGCTGAAAATTTTGAAGCAAGGCCTCAAGAAGATCAACAGGGATAGATTTGGAGATGTTGAAGCTGTTCATCTAAATGCTGTTGTTGCTCTTAAAGCTTGCCAGAATTAGTTGCATTTGGATCCCAGAAATGTCAGTCTTGTGCATGCTGAATATATAGCACATCAAAAGCTCAAAGATGCTCAGGGCAATTACCTTTCTTTTTTGAGTCAGAAAGCAAAGGGGGAGTGGATTCTTGATGGTGATAGTAATACCAAAAAATTCCATAATAGTGTTAAATTATTGGCTCAGAGAAATAACATTAATGCTATTATGAGTAGTGATGAAGTCTGGGTGTATGAGCATGAAGAGGTGAAGAATATCTTTTTGAAGCACTTTAGCAATTTTGTTGCTAACACAAAAAGTGATGTTCTACCTATCAATAGCAGTTTCATTCTTCAAGGGCCTGTCTTGGTGGATGCTCAACATGATCTCCTGAACCTACATTTCACAGGAGAAGAAATTAAATTAGCACTATGGTCTATCCCTAGCAACAAATCTCCTGGGGTAGATGGATATGGAAGCAGTTTTTTCAAGGATGCTTGGGATGTGGTGGGACAAGATGTCATCTCTGCTGTGCAAGAAGTATTTAGCTCAGGCAGTATGCTTCAAGCTATAAATACTACAGCAATAACCTTAGTTCCTAAGGTTGATTGCCCTTCACATGTTGGAGACTACAGACCCATAGCCTGCTGTACAGTGATATACAAAATCATCTCCAAACTCTTATGTTCCAGATTGAAAAGAGTCCTGCCTGGCCTGGTTAGCCAAAGTCAAAGTGCATTTGTGGCTGGTAGAAGTATCATTGACAATATACTGCTATGTCAAGATCTTGTCAAGCATTATACTAGAAAACAAGCTGCCAGAAGCTGTTTAATGAAAATTGACCTGCAAAAAGCCTATGATACTATTGAATGGCACTTTGTGCATGATTTACTTCAGGCCCTTAACTTCCCTAAGGATTTCATTGATATCTTGATGGTTTGTATTACTACTACCAAATATACTATTCTCTTTAATGGGGCATGTACAGAACTGTTTGAGGCTAAGAGAGGATTAAGACAAGGGGATCCTATTTCCCCCCTTGTTTTTGTCTTATGTATGGAGTATCTCACTAGAATACTAAAATATCAAGGGGAAAAAGTGATTTTCACTTCCACCCCAGATGTCAAGAAATGAAACTGAATAGCCTTTGTTTTGCTGATGATCTTATGGTGTTCAGTAGAGGAGACTACAGAAGTGTCTACTGGATGCTTCAAGGCATGAAAATATTTGAGAAATCTTCTGGACTAGCTGCAAATAAACTGAAATCTGAAATTTTTCAGGTTAATATGAAAGATACAGATCTTCATAGGATAACAAGAATGTCTGGGTTTAGTTCTGGTGCCTGGCCCCTCAAATACCTTGGTGCTCCCATCTCCACCAAAAAATTGAGAATTGCAGATTGTGAGAAATTAGTTGAAAAGATGTTGTTTAGGATCAAATCTTGGCAGCATAGAACACTATCATTTGCTGGTAGACTTCAGCTTGTAAACTCTGTGCTAATGAGTGTATGCAACTACTGGATGCATATTTTCATCTTCCCTGAGGCTGTTCTTTCAAGAATCAATCAAATTTGCAGAGTATACTTATGGCAAGGTAATGCTAACTACCTTAAACCTGGTTATGTTAATTGGGAAAAAGTCTGCAGCAGGAAGAGCCATGGAGGCTTAGGTGTTAGAGATATTAAGCTTTGGAACCTCCTAGCTGTTAGTAAGCAAATATGGGCCATTGCTGAGAAGAAAGACACCCTTTGGGTGAGGTGGGTTAATTCTGTTTACATTCAGGGAGATGATTGGTGGCATCACCACCCTAAAACCACTGCTAGCTGGATATGGAGATACTTCTGCCAAGTCAGAGATGAAGTTAAACAAGCACCCTGGCTTCCTCAACCTGGTCAAGTCTTCTCCATTGGTAAGTGTTATAAACAAGCACAGAAGAGGGGTACCAAAGTGGTATGGGACAGGATTGTATGGAATAGGTTAAACACACCTAAACATAGTTTTATGATATGGTTAGCAGCACATCAAAGAATTATGACAAGAGAAAAGCTCAAGAAAATTGGTGTCTGTAATGAGGACACCTGTACCATCTGTGGATCTCACACTGAGAGCCTTGATAAGTTACTGTTTCACTGTTTGTTCAGCAAGCAGATATGGGAGGAATGCCTGGTATGGATCAAGATTAAGAAGAGGTGGACTAGCATGGATGACTGCCTTAACTGGATCAGTAAAAGGGGTAACATGTCTCAAGCTAAAAGGAAAGTAGTTTTTTCTGTGGTGGCTGCTGTTGTATATCATATTTGGCTTGCTAGAAATCAAGCCTATTGGTGTAGTTATGTTCCTAGTGTTGATAGTTGTTCTGCTTCTATCAAATTTGTAATTAGAACTAGGATGAAACTAGTTTATAACTCTAAGGCCTTCTCTAAGATCAAATGTTGGCTAGATGAGCTCCAATTGTAATAGTTACTCTTAGGTGCTTGGGGAGCCTTCCTAGAAGGGTTGCCATCACTCTGGAGTAGATTGTAATGGTGTTTGGTACTTAATATATTTTTCACTTATGTAAAAAAAAAAAAAAGGTTTCAAAAAAAAGTTTCCAGATTGAGACGAAATTTTGGTGGTAGGTTTCAATGACAAAATAAATATGAAATACCAAATATGGGGCCAAACGGCCGTCGTATGAGGTGGTTTAGAGTCACATATGCTCCTGAACGGGACTCAGTCCACGTTGATGGAAAAAAAAGTTTTAAAAAAGAAGTTTTCAGATTGAGACGAAATTTTTGTGGTAGGTTTCAATGACCAAAAAATTTTGAAATACCAAATATGGGGCCAAACGGCTGTCGTATGGGGTGGTTTTGAGTCACATATGTTTTGTAATGAGACTAAATGTTGATGGAAAAAAAGGTTTCAAAAAAAAGTTTTCAGATTTGACGAAATTTTTGTGGTAGGTTTCAATGACCAAAAAAATATAAAATACCAAATATGGGGCCAAACGACCGTCGTATGAGGTGGTTTTGAGTCACATATGCTCCGTAACGACACTCAGTCCACGTTGATGGAAAAAAAGGTTTCAAAAAAACGTTTTCAGATTGAGACGAAATTATTGTTGTAGGTTTCAATGACCAAAAAAATATGAAATACCAAATATGGGGCCAAACGGCCGTCGTATGAGGTGGTTTTGAGTCACATATGCTCCGTAACGGCACTCAGTCCACGTTGATGGAAAATAAGGGTTTCATGACCTCCTTTCTTTTTTTCTCTCTTTGACTCATATTGGCGATGGCAAACACAAGGAGTAAGCAAGGGAAGGGGGTGAAATCAGCAGGTGGAAATGGCAATCCAAGCTCAAAATAAGCAAAAAACCCACAAAAAGGCAAGAAACCCATCAACAAAAACCACAATGAGGATCATACTTCATCTTCTACAATGGCGGGGAAGGCTAGTTTGCAAGACTGGATTTCCGATTTGGATTCAACTTCAGGCAGTGAGGATGTATCAAGTGGGAGTGATTATGATAGTCCACACATTCCATTGATGACTCAAAAAAGCTCAACCATGGTTACCACAGTGCCAGTTACTCGAGCTTCTAAAAATGGAGGTAAATTGATTGATCAAGCCTCATTGATCAGTATTGGAACTAATGTCGTTGATTTGAATGCTCACCATGATTTGAATGCTAGTATTGAATCTGTAATTGCAAAATCCAATAAGATGATTGAACCTAAAATTGTGAAAAAATGGGTTAGTGATTATAATGTTGACTTTGTTGACCCTGTTGACAATTTTGCTGCTGTGGACTCTTTTAATCGAAATCTACCTCAAAACAAACCTGTGATTGAATTAGAGGATGTTCAGGAGGAGATCAATTTTTGGAGCTCTACTGTGATCTGTTTTGTGCTAGGGGCTAAGCCTCCAGCTCAAGTTTTTGAAGGGTTCATCAGAAGAATTTGGGGGGTTTGGGGGATTGGAGTTATTGCTCCTATTGAACATGGAGGTTTCATTGTGAGATTCACAGAAAAAGAAACTGTGGAGAAAGCCCTTGATGGTGCATTCTTCTTTGATAGTAAGCCTTTACTAATCAAAAGATAGGACCCTGATGACTGTATGGCAGTTTTTTCTGCACCTACAGTGCCCATTTGGTTACAGTTACCCAACCTTGGACTGAAATTTTAGGGACAGAGGTGCCTGAGCAAGTTGGTTGGGGGAATTGGGGTACTCAAGAAGCTGGATACTTATACTGAATTGAAGCAGAGAACCAAATATGCTAGAGTAATGGTGGAGGTTCATCTTGAGCAAGATTTCCTAGATCAAATCTCCTTTATAAATGAGAAGGGGATTGAAATGGTACAGGAGGTCTTCTATGAGTGGAAACCTACCAAATGTACTGGTTGCATGAAGTATGGACATTCCAAGGAGGAATGTTGGTTCAAGGAGAAGCCTAAACAAGTTTGGAAGCCAAAACAGCTCCCAAAAAAAATTCCTGTGGCTCAAAGGGTGGTTGATGAAGATGGTTTTATTTCCATCAGTGCTAGGAAGGGTGACTCTAACAATCAGTTAGGACCACAGAAAGATGCTACAGTTGTTTCTTCAAAAACCACTGCTATCCAAAACTCTTTTGAAGCTTTGGTTGACAAAGAAAATTCTGAGGTGCAGCATCAGAGTCCACCACAGGTTCTAAATAACAGTATTAAGGAGCAGGGGTTGATCACCCCTATTCCTAATGGATAGTATTTTGTTTTGGAATACCAGGGGGTTGAACAACTATAGCAAACAATGCCATGTTAGGGATTTCATCTCTACACATAATGCTAAGTTGGTTTGCCTCCTGGAAACAAAGGTCAAGGCCAAGAATGTTGGGGCCTTGTACCTAAATCTATGTCCTGGTTGGTGCATGACCACTAATCTACCTTGGCATAGCAAAGGTAGAGTGGTGGTTACTTGGGATCCTCATATGTTCCAAGTTGATATAAGACTGTGTACAGATCAATTGGTTCACTGTAAAGTGAAGCCAATTCATTCTTCAGCTTTCTTCTGCACTTTTATTTATGCATTCAATAAAGGTGCAGAGAGGCAATCTTTGTGGAGGGATCTTACAAGTTTGGCTAGTGGTATGAAAGAACCTTGGCTATGGGGGGGTGACTTTAATGTCATCCTTAATGCAGATGAGAAAACTGGAGATGTTCATACACAGAGAGAGATGGAAGAATTCCAGCAATGTGTGTCTAGCTGTGGGGTGGAGGATGTAAAATTCAATGGTAGATGGTTTACATGGAACAACAAGCAAGATGGAGGCAATAGAGTGATGACTAAGATTGATAGAGTAATGGCTAACACTAATTGGTTGGCTCATTACACTAATTCTGAGGTAACTTTCTTACCAGAGGGAGACTTTGATCATAGTCCAGCCTTGTTGAGATGCTACAAAGAGGTGCAGGGCTATAAACCTTTCAGATTCTTCAACTTGTGGTGTTCACAGGTTGGATATCAAGAGCTGATAACTGCACACTGGCAGAAACCAGTGCAAGGGTTTGCAATGTTCAAAGTTGCTCAGAAACTCAAGGCACTCAAACCTGTGCTAAAGACATTCAATCAGGAACAGGTTGGAGATGTTGCAAAAAATATGTTACAAGCAGCAAAGAATCTTGAAGCAGCACAGGAGGAGCTACATGCTAATCCCAATGATACTGAGGTGATTTCAAAGGAGTATCAAGTTGCACAACAATGCAGGAGGACTAAGGAAGACTACCTTGCCTTTTTGAAACAAAAAGCAAAAGAGGAGTGGATAAGCTGTGGTGATGATAACACAAAAATTTTCATCAAGCTCTCAAAGCTAGAAATCATAAGAACAGAATTAATACTGTTCAAAACCATGAAGGTGATTGGATACTGGACCCTCAAGCAGTATGTGATCAATTCATCCACCACTTTTCTAGCTTTATGAGTGACAGCCACCCAGTTTCCAAGATTAAAAACAAGATTGTCCAACAGGGTGCCTGCTTGTTTGAAGAGCTGCAAGATCTGCTGAATTTGCAGTTTTCACCTACAGAGATCAAAGAGGTGTTGTGGTCTATTCCTGATGACAAAGCACCTGGAATTGATGGTTATGGTAGCTATTTCTTTAAAGCTAGTTGGGATGTTGTGGGCTCAGATATGATTGCAGCTGTTCATGAATTCTTCAACACTGGGGAGATGCTGAAAGTAATCAATACCACTTCTATCTCACTAGTACCTAAAGTGAGCTGTCCTACTAAAGTGCATGAGTACAGGCCCATTGCTTGTTGTTCTGTTTTGTACAAATGCATATCTAAGCTAATCTGTCTTAGACTCAAGAATATCCTTCCTCACCTTGTCTCTCAGAATCAAGGGGCCTTTATTGGCGGTAGGAGTATTCTCAGTAATATTCTGGTGTGCCAGGATCTTATTAGGCACTATGCAAGGAAGAACTCAACCCCAAGCTGCTTAATGACGATTGATCTACAAAAAGCCTATGATACTGTTGAATGGGGGTTTTTGAAAGACCTTTTGAAGGCTTTGCTCTTTCCCAAGCACTTCATTAAGGTTGTTATGGCATGTGTAACCACTGCTAGTTTCACTATTCTCATCAATGGTACCAGTCAAGGCTTCTTCAACTCCAAAAGAGGGCTAAGACAAGGTGATCATGTCTCTCCACTGCTCTTCACTTTGTGCATGGAATATCTGACAAGAACTTTGCAATATTTGGGAGGAAGGAAGGATTTTCAGTTTCACCCCAGATGCTCCTCAGTGAAACTCAACAATCTTTGCTTTGCGGATGATCTACTGGTTTTCTGTAAAGGGGAAATTCAGAGTGCCAGGCTACTCCTCCAAGGCCTCAAACATTTTGAAGATGCTTCAGGTTTGAAGGCCAACAAAGGAAAATCTGAACTTTATCATGTGAATATGAAGTCTGCTGAGGTGGGAAAACTTCTACAAAAATCAGGGTTCAAGCTAGGTGAATTACCCTTCAGATATTTGGGGGTTCCTATATGTAATAGGAAACTGAATAGCAAGGATTGTGATCAATTAATACAGAAAGTTATGAATAAAATCACAGTATGGCAATCAAGACACCTCTCTTTTGCTGGGAGATTACAGCTTGTAAACTCTGTTCTTATGAGCATTTGCACTTATTGGATGCAGATTATCATCTTCCCAAAGACTGTAATCAAGAGGATAAATCAGCTGTGCAGGAGATTCTTATGGGAAGGTTCAACTGATGGTACTAAAATTGGATATGTGAAATGGGGTTCAATATGCAAACCCAAGAAATATGGTGGACTGGGAGTGAGAGATCTAGCCCTGTGGAATCTCATTGATGTGGGGAAGATTGCATGGCAAATTGCTGAAAAAAAAAGACACTCTTTGGGTCAAATGGGTCCATACTGTATATCTGAAAGGTAGGGATTGGCGGGGGTACATGGCTCCCACCACTAGTAGCTGGATATGGAAGCAAGTTTGCAAACTCAAAAATGAGTTGAAGGATTGGATGCATCAACCTTGGTGGCCAATTGGCTGCTACTCCATAGCCAAAATTTATGGTGGGGTTGTGAACAGTGGATTGAAGGTGCACTGGTATAGTGCTGTTTGGAGTACCCTTAATATCCCCAAGCACAGCTTTTTGTGGTGGGTAGCTGTGCAGCAAAGGCTACCTGTCAAGGTAAGGATAGCTAGGTACATTGTGTGTGAATCACAGGCATGCTGCATCTGTGAGATTGCACTAGAAACTCATCAGCACACCTTCTTTGAGTGTCCCTACTCACAGAAGATATGGCATGAAGTAAACTGTTGGCTAGGTACACAGATGTCTCACTCTAGTATGGGACAACTGCTAGCTTGGTTCAGAAGGGGGAGGAAGATAACGTCTATACAGAAGAAGGTATGCAAGGCTGCAGCAGCTAGCATCCTGTATCAGGTGTGGAGAGCTAGAAACCAATCATTCTGGCTAGCCAAAACACCATCAGTCAACAATACTGTTAACAGAATCAAGTTTTTTGTGAACCAAAGATCACATATGCTCTATACTTGTAAATTGAAAGAAAAAGACAGATTGTGGTTACATATGATTCCTAATTAGACTATACTTGTGGTGGTTCCTTTGAGTTGGGGTTTTTTTTGTCCCTTCCAAAAGGTGATAGGTTGTAAAGAGCTTTTGTGGTTATGACACTTATTAAATTACCAAAAAAAAAAATAGGTTTCAAAAAAAGGTTTTCAGATTGAGACGAAATTTTTGTGGTAGGTTTCAATTACCAAAAAATATGAAATACCAAATATTGGGCCAAACGGCCGTCGTATGAGGTGGTTTTGAGTCACATATGCTCCGTAACGACACTCAGTCCACGTTGATGGAATAAAAGGTTTCAAAAAAACGTTTTATGATTGAGACAAAATTTTGGTGGTAGGTTTCAATGACCAAAAATATATGAAATACCAAATACGGGGCCAAACGGCCATCGTATGAGGTCGTTTTGAGTCACATATGCTCCGTAACGGCACTCAGTCCACGTTGATGGAAAAAAAGGTTTCAAAAAAAAGTTTTCAGATTGAGACAAAATTTTTGTGGTAGGTTTCAATGACCAAAAAAATATGACACACCAAATATGGGGCCAAACGGCCGTCGTATGAGGTGGTTTTGAGTCACATATGCTCCTTAACGGCACTCATGGAGAAAAAGGTTTCAAAAAGTTTCTAGAATGGGACAAAATTTCGGTGGTAATTCTCAATGACCAAAAAAATATGAAATACCAAATTGTGGGCCAAACGGCCGTCGTATGAGGTGGTTTTGAGTCACATATGCTCCTTAACGGCACTCAATCCACATTGATGGAAAAAAAGGTTTTAAAAAATAGTTTTCATATTGAGAAGAAATTTTTGTGGTAGGTTTCAATGACCAAAAAAATATGATATACCAAATATGGGGCCAAACGGCCGTCGTTTGAGGTGGTTTTGAGTCACATATGCTCCGTAACGACACTCAACGTTGATGGAAAAAAAGGTTTTCAGATTGAGATGAAATTTTTGTGGTAGGTTTCAATGACCAAAAAAATATGAAATACCAAATATGGGCCCAAACTGCCGTCGTATGAGGTGGTTTTGAGTCACATGTGCTCCGTAACGGCACTCAGTCCATGTTGATGGAAAAAAGGTTTCAAAAAAACGTTTTCAGATTGAGACGAAATTTTGGTGGTAGGTGTCAACGACCAAAAAAATATGAAATACCAAATATGGGGCCAAACGGCAGTGGTATGAGGTGGTTTTGAGTCACATATGCTCCGTAACTGCACTTAGTCCACGTTGATGGAAAAACAGGTTTCAAAAAAAAGTTTCCAGATTGAGACGAAATTTTGGTGGTAGGTTTCAATGACCAAATAAATATGAAATACCAAATATGGGTCCAAACGGCCGTCGTATGAGGTGGTTTAGAGTCACATATGCTCCTAAACGGGACTCAGTCCATGTTGATGAAAAAAAAGGTTTCAAAAAAGAAGTTTTCAGATTCAGATGAAATTTTTGTAGTAGGTTTCAATGAACAAAACAAATATGATATACCAAATATGGGGCCAAACGGCCGTCGTATGAGGTGGTTTTGAGTCACATATGTTTCGTAACGAGACTCAACGTTGATGGAAAAAAAGGTTTCAAAAATAAGTTTTCAGATTTGACGAAATTTTTGTGGTAGGTTTCAATGACCAAAAAAATATGAAATACAGAATATGGGGCCAAACGGCCGTCGTATGAGGTGATTTTGAGTCACATATGCTCCGTAACGACACTAAACGTTGATGGAAAAAAAGGTTTCAAAAAAAAGTTTTCAGATTGAGACGAAATTTTTATTGTAGGTTTCAATGACCAAAAAAATATGAAATGTCAAATATGAGGCCAAATGGCCGTCGTATGAGGTGGTTTTTAGTCACATATGCTCCGTAACGGCACTTAGTTCATGTTGGTGGAAAAAAAGGTTTCACCTTCCGGATTAGATGGAAAAAAAGGTTTTCATGACCTCCTCTCTTTTTCTCTCTCTTTGAGCTCCCGTTGGTGATGGCAAACACAAGGAGTAGGCAGGGGAAGGGGGTGAAATCTGTTGGTGGCAATGCTAATCAAAGCAACAAATTCAAGAAAAACCCACAAAATGCTTCAAATAAACAACCCAAAACACAATCTAATGATCTCCTTCAATCAGTTTCAAGAAAAGAGGGTAAGGCAGCAATGGAAAACTGGAAATTAGATCTTGATGGCTCATCATTCAGTAGTGATTTTGATTCAGATGGAGACTATGCAAGTCCAAGAATCCAGTTAGCACTCCAAAAAGCCAGATTAACACATCTGCTCCCATTACTAGAGCTATGATCAATAATGGAGGTAAGCAGTTTGAGAGTAATTTGATCAATGTTGGTTCTAACTTGGTTGATTTAAACCTAAATGCTAGTATAACAACTAGATCATCAATTGATGTTGCCGATAAAGATTATGCTACTAACCCACAAAATTCTATACGCAAAAGTCAACTATTGACTATTACAAACCCTGATCATAATTCTGCTGTATTGAATGATTCTGTGAATATTGATATGAACTGTCTGGATACTACTAATGCTACTGCACAACTGAAACCTATTCTTGAATGGGAGGATGTTAAGGAGGAGGTGGAATTTTGGAGTACAGCAGTTGTATGTTTTGTTCTAGGAGCAAAACCCCCTACCCAGGTGTTCGAGGGATTTCTTAAGAGAATTTGGGGAAATCTGGGAGTTGATGTCATTGCTCCTATTGCAAATGGAGGATACTTGGTGAGATTTAAAGATTTGAAGGCTGTTGAAACCACCACAAGTGGAGCCTATTTTTTTGACAACAAACCTTTGACAGTGAGGCAATGGGATCCAGATGCTAGCATGGAGGAATGTGCTACTCCCACAGTTCCTATTTGGATTCAATTGCACAATCTCAGTCTGAAATATTGGGGGAAAAGGAGCCTCAGCAAGATAGTGGGAGTGATTGGTACCCTCAGGAAGATAGACACTTATACTGAATTGAAGCAGAGGACAAAATTTGCTAGAGTTATGGTGGATGTTCAGCTTGATCAAGATTTTCCAGACCAAATTTCATTCATCAATGAGAAGGGTGTGGAAATGGTTCAAGAGGTTTATTATGAGTGGAAGCCTACTAAATGCCTAGTATGCAACAAGTATGGGCATGCTAGAGAAGATTGCTGGCATAAGGAGAAGCCTGTCAAAGTTTGGAGGCCTAAGCAAACTGCCAAAATCAGTGTTGCTCAAAGAGTGGTGGATGAGGATGGCTTCATCTCCATCACAAAGAAGGGGGGTGCTTCAACTCAACCTTCACCTGCAAAGAACAAAGCAACACCAGAGGCTGGACCTGCTAAGAACAAAGCAACACCAGAGGCTGGACCAGCTACAGAACACAGCAACTCTTTTGAGGTTCTTGGACAGAACTCATTTGGTGCACAGGAGACAAGCAAAAGCAAGGATAGGGTGCAGGGGCTGGCAACCCCTATCCCTAATGGATAGTATCTTGATATGGAACACCAGGCGGCTTAATGGTTTTAGCAAACAGAGCTTTGTGAGGGATTTCCTCACTCAACATCATGCTAAACTAATATGTCTCCTGGAAACTAAGGTCAAGGCTAACCACATTGGTTCCTTGTACCTCAATATATGTCCAGGTTGGTGTATTACTTCTAACCTACCTTGGCATGGTAAAGGTAGAGTGGTGGCGGCTTGGGACCCTAGTGTATTCCAAGTTGATATCAAAGAGTGTACAGCTCAAATGGTGCATTGTAGAGTCAAACCTGTGCACTCAACTGCTTTCCTCTGTACTTTTGTGTATGCATTTAACAGAGGTGAAGAGAGAAGGCCTTTGTGGAGGGACCTATGCAGATTGGCTAGTACTGTGAAGGGACCTTGGGTATGGGGAGGTGACTTCAATTTCATTCTTAATGAGGATGAGAAGACAGGAGATGTGCACACTAAAAGGGAAATGAATGATTTCAGGAAGTGTGTAGAGTTTTGTGGCATGGAAAATATCAAGTTCAGTGGTAGATGGTTTACTTGGAACAACAAATAAGATGAGCATACTAGGGTAATGACCAAGATAAATAGGATGATGGCCAATCCTTCTTGGTTGTCAACCTACACAAACTCTGAGGTCACTTTCCTTCCTGAGGGGGATTTTGACCATAGTCCAGCATTACTGAGAAGCTATACAGAGGTTCAGGGGTACAAACCTTTTAGATTTCTCAACTTTTGGTGTGAACAGGATGGGTATCATGATTTGCTTAAGAAATTTTTGGCAAAGCCTGTGCAGGGGTATGCTATGTTTCAGATTTATGAGAAGCTCAAACAACTTAAACCTCTTTTGAGGAGGTTGAATACTGAGCATGTGGGGGATGTAGCTGGTAATATGAAACAAGCTACCAGAGTGTATGAGGAGGCTCAGGAGAATATGCATAACAACACAGGTGATCCTCTGAGTGTGCAAAAGGAGTATATAGCTGCACAAAAATTCAAGAAAGCTAAAAATGAATATCTTAGTTTTCTGAGACAAAAAACTAAGGAGGAGTGGATTACTTTTGGAGATGATAATACTGCAGTGTTCCATCAAGCTGTTTAAGCTAGAAATCATCAAAATAGAATCAATACTGTGCAGAATGAAGTTGGTGATTGGATTCTGGACCCTAAACTAGTATGTACACAATTCATCAAACATTTCTCAAGTTTCATGAATGATAGCCATACAGTCTCAAAGATCAAGCCAAGAATCATTCTTCAGGGAGAAGTCCTTTCTGAGGATCTGCAGAAAATGCTAGGTTTGGATTTTACAGCAGAGGAGATCAAAAAGGCCTTATGGTCCATACCTGAAAACAAAGCTCCTGGTATGGATGGGTATGGAAGCTCATTCTTCAAGACAAGATGGGATACTACAGGTTCTGCCTTGGTTGCTGCTGTCAAAGAATTTTTCCATATAGGGGTAATGCTGAAGGTGTTGAATACTACCTCAATCTCACTGGTGCCAAAAGTGAATTGTCCTACACAGGTCTATGAATATAGACCTATTGCTTGTTGTACTGTGGTATACAAGTGTATCTCTAAATTGATTTGCTCTAGGCTTAAAAATGTCCTCCCTTGCATTGTCTCACAGAATCAGGGGGCTTTTATTAGTGGAAGAAGTATCATCAACAATATCCTGGTGTGCCAGGATCTTGTTAGACATTATGCTAGGAAGAATGTGCCTTCCAGCTGCTTAATGAAGATAGACTTGCAAAAAGCTTATGACACAATTGAATGGGATTTTTTACAAGATCTCATGATAGCTCTCAACTTTCCTAGGCACTTCATCATAGTGATCATGGCCTGTATCTCTACAGCTAACTTCACTTTGCTCATTAATGGTACAAGCCAGGGGTTTTTAATTTCCAAGAGGGGGTTGAGACAAGGGGATCCTGTTTCTCCTCTACTGTTCACTATTTGTATGGAGTATTGAACTAGAACTTTGAAGTATATGGGCAGCAGGAAGGATTTCAAGTTCCATCCTAGATGCAATGATCTAAAGCTCAATACACTATGCTTTGCTGATGATCTGCTAGTTTTCTGCAACGGGGAAATCAAGAGTGCTAGATTAATCCTTCAAGGCCTTAAGCACTTTGAGCATGTTTCAGGTTTGGTTGCTAACAAAGGCAAGTCTGAACTGTATTGTGCCAATATGGATGCTGGTGATGTGGAATCTTTGATTCTGAATTCAGGTTTCAAGAGGGGGAAGTTGGCCCTTCAACTATTTGGGGGTTCCAATTTGTAATAAAAAACTTAGCACAGGTGACTGTGATCATCTCATTAAAAGAGTTATGCACAAGATTACAAGATGGCAAACCAGGCATCTCTCCTTTGCTGGGAGACTCCAATTGGTTAATTCTGTACTTATGAGCATCTGTACTTACTGGATGCAGATCATTATCTTCCCCAAGGCTGCCATACATAGAATCAACCAGCTGTGTAGAAGATTTCTTTAGGAGGGCAAAACAGAAGGGGTCAAAGCTGGATATGTAAAGTGGGATACAGTTTGCAAACCCAAGAAGTTTGGTGGACTGGGGGTTAGGAATTTGGCCCTCTGGAATAAAATTGCTGTTGGTAAAATAGCTTGGCAGTTGGCTGACAAAAAGGACACTCTATGGGTGAAATGGGTTCATAGTGTCTATCTTAGAGGAAATGATTGGTGGGGGTATAAACCCACCACCAATGGGAGCTGGGTATGGAAACAAATTTGCATGGTGAAAGAAGAAATGCAAGAATGGATTCTCCACTCTTGGTGGCCTACTGCAGGCTTGATAGGTTTTATTCGTGTCACCTAATCAAAAATAAACCTACAGACCTCTAACTAGGTAGTCAGTGGAAGCAGGGTCGAATCCACAGGGAGACAGAGTTTCTAAATCAATATTCAACCAATTCAGCTACTCCAGATGAAATCAGGGAAGAAATTAATTAAACTAATGAATAGACTACAGAATACGGAATAAATTGAGGATTTAACTATGGAATAAAAACCTAGGGTATTAGGTCGGTCCACCATGCTTATACCAATCAAACAAGGTCAACAACTATCAAAACCTAAGTCAAGAGTCGGGGGATTAGAGCCTATGTTGAGCTATGGTTAAGACTCAACACTCATAGTTCAACATACGCCGCATGTTCACTAACGTAATCAGAACTACTGACGTGTCCTAGGCCTCTAGTCGTAAGACGGATCTGTACAAACAACTATTAACCACAAGCAACCAACGAAACTGCGCAATAACGTTAATTACTCAATAAAGAACAAATCACATCACAATCACCCTAATCAAAACCCTAGAAATAGATAAGAGTCTAAATCACAATCATGGTATAAACATGGCTTTCCTATCTAACACCCTAGAAAGAGACTACTCAGACATGATCGAATTGGCAACAACAAAACTAATTGGAAACCCTAAGAATTGCATCATGAACAATTAAATAAATAAACTAAGCAATCAAAGTAATTAAAGAGATAAAGAGTAAGGAAGAGTACCAATTGACGGAAAGCAGGAACTTTTATTGAAATCGAAATAGGTTTGATCACCTCTAAATTAATCTAAAGTGTTTGAATTGAACTAAGAACAATGAAGAATAAAACTAGTCTAAAGCTAATGAAAGATGAATAAAAAATGAGGAAGAAGGTATTTATAATACCCCCTCAAGTTAACTCAAAACGGAAACAAAAAGCGAAAATCCGCGTAATTAAGCGCCAGACCCGATCGGGTCCGAGGCATGCACCCGATCGGTCCGCGGTACAAAATTCATTGGTTTGCGTCTTGGGCCTTCGCGTAGCAGCAGCGCAGCATCAGCTTAATATTACGGCCCACCCGATCGGGCCTTGGGCAGCCACCCGATCGGGCCAGGCGACGAAATGGGCCAGCAAGTTTCTCTCGAAAGCAGCAGCAGAATGAGACCAAGCATCACTCCACCCGATTGGGTCGGGCGGCGGTCACCCGATCGGGTCAGGGGACATGCTTGCTCGCCCGATGGGATCGGGCAAACCTCGCCCGATCGGGTCCGCAACTTTCATACCCGATCATAAATACTTCGCCCGATCGGGCCATTTCTGCCCGATCAGTGCACGGAAACCTCCTTTGACTCCTTGGCTCTCTAATCTTCACGTTTAGGGGTCTTGGGACCTCCTAAACTATCCATAAAGCTCGTGAGCCATCCTACGTGCCTCGTAACATCTCGTAAAGCCGTGGTTGCTTCCAAAAGGCTCGGGAATAAGGAGATAACTCCATAAAACCTGCAATTCAATACTAAAACACGAAACCACAACTACATACGATAGTTAGCACAAAATAGCTCCCAAGAGCTCCAATGACGCCCAAATTAGCTTGTAAATAAGGGAGAAAACTCTATATAAATACGTGATATCAAACTCCCCCAAGCTAAACCTTTGCTTGTCCTCAAGCAAACAACACATGAACATGGAATAGATTATCTCACCCCAAAGATAAAAACAAATCAAAGCTCAAAACATTTTCAAGACTAAGAATCGTTCAAACAGGCATAATTCAAGTTTGGCTCATCAAATCCATCCAACCACCAATCATTCAAGCAATTTATCAAACTCAAGCATCCACAAAGCATACAAGTCCTGAAAGGGCACTCACAAGGGTGTCACTCCTCTCCATTTTGTGGCAGGCAAAGAGTGTGCCAGAACACTCACCAGCCCGACCATAAGTACCCTTCCCACTCACACTCTCATGTGTTTAAGAAGGTTCAATGACGCTCATCCTAGTCAAGTCGACTCAATTAGCAGAAGTATTCTTTAACTTTGACAAACTAACTCGAAATCAATCAAATGAACATTACAGACACGAGCTCAAGAGGACTTTATAGGGTTGTAATGGGGCTTAGGTGAGAGGTAGGGGATACTTTTGGGTAATGTGGTGGAAAAACCAAGAAAGGGGGAGCATAAAACATTCAAACAAAGCCTAAGATGGCCTTCACAACTCCCAACAATCACCATAAAACCATGTAAAATAACCCAACTCTCATAAATCAATGAAAAGCGCATAACAAACCCAATTTTCTAGCAATGGAGGGCGAATATTCTTTTATGAACGTACGTGAATGAAAGAACTAGAATTCTTTTGAATTTTCATTTCATTTTTCTTTCATTTTTCTGAACTTCATTCACGCAACTCTAAACTTGCTTTTTTTTTCTTTTCTCTTTCTCACTCTCAAACCACAGCAAATACACTTTCAAATTCCTCAAAAACCAAACTAAACCAACAAACCAATCTCAAACTCAACCCATACAAAAGCTCCCCTAAGCTAGGCTTGGAATAATATCAAGTGAAGGCTTTTGGCTCGTAATAGGGGTTTAAGTAACACGAAATAAGTCATTAGGCTCAGCGGGGCTAGGGAGGATAAAAGTATATCAAAAATTCACTCTGAAGCTCAAGAATAAGACAAAAGAACGCCTCTATAACAGCACATGCTACAAGTCATCTAAAATCAGACAAGTACGAAGTCAAAGTCAAGATCAATCCACGAAAGAGGAACTAACACACAAGAATAGACTGGATAATAATATGAATCCAATAGGCTACAAAGAGGCCTCACAGTCTAACCCATTCAGGTATGCAGCACAAAGTGGTCTAATATAATCCAGAAATGCTCGAAATCATAACAATCAAACATCAAATCATAGCCTCAAGATCCCAAATGCCCAGCTATGCAGAAAACAAAGTCAAATCAATTTCAAATAGAGCACAACAAGGGGCACAGGGAGGCAACTAAACCAGTCATGGGAACCATATTTTTTTTTGATTTTTTTTCATTATTTTTTAAAGCAGTAAATCTATCCTAGAAAGCAGTAAAAGAGATAGGGAATACAAACAGAACTCCTCCCCCAAGCTGAACTTGGCAGTGTCCTCAATGCCAAAAGGTGATAAGGACTATGCTAAGAGGAAAAACAATGTTAGTACCCTCACTCTCGCTCACAAAAAGAAGGAAAATAAAAAGAAAAGAAAAAGGGAAAGAAAAATACGAGTTGCCTCTCGCACAGCGCTGGTTTATAAAGGTCCCGCACGACCATAATCCTCCCTCTCTCAAATAGGAGGGGCTTGGCAATGAGTGCCACCCTCATCAAACATCTTTCTCCTCCAAATGTTCTTGACAATGCCTCCAAACGGTGAGACAATCTTAGGTGGAATTGGAACCTTCTCCACACCTACTTCATCCAGAACCTCATCCCTGCAACAAGATTGTTCAAGCATTTAAAAATCACTTTATCATCACCAACACTCAGAGTTAAAGACCCAGACTTGACATCAATAACAGCACCAGCAGTACACAAAAACGGCCTACCCAAGATAATAGGAATCTGGGCATCCTCATCCATATCTAGCACCACAAAATCAACAGGAATATAGAATTTCCCTACCCTAACAGGAATGTCCTCTAAAACACCTAGAGGGTATTTTATAGAACGATCCGCCATCTGTAAAGTGATTTGTGTGCATTTAAGGGCGCCCATGTTCAGTTTCTTATAAACAGACAATGGCATAACAGAAACAGAAGCACCTAAATCACACAAAGCCTTATCAAAAAAAATAGGTCCAAGATGGCAGGGTATAGAAAAACTACCAGGATCTTTTAACTTTGGTGGGGTTTTATTTTGAATAAAAGCACTACACTCTTCAGTAAGAGCGACACGTTCTACCCCACCAAAGTCTCTTTTGTTAGTAATCATGTCTTTCAGAAATTTGGCATAAACAAGCACTTGGGTAATTAAGTCTGTGAATGGAATCGTTACCTCAAGGTTCTTGACCATAGACAAGAACTTACCAAACTGCTGATCGACCTTGGATTGTTGCATCCTGTGAGGAAAAGGTAGCCTTGGTGTAAAAGGCGTTTCAGAAACCTTCTCCTTTTTCTTCCCTGTCTGTTCAGCTTCTGCAGACAAATCGACTTCAGACGTCGAATTCTTTCTTTTTCCTTCCTCTACCACCCTCTTCTTCCCTGCAGTTGGGGTAACCTCATCAATGGGCACTGGAGGGGAATCATATGCAATGCCACTACGAAGAGTGATGGCATTCACATGTTCTATCTGAACTGGTTGCCCTGGCAATTGTCCCTGCTACCTCTGTGCATTAGATTCTGCCAACTGAGCAACTTGAGCCTCGAGAAGTTTGATGTGCTTCTCTTGGGCCCTCCTTGTTTCCTCATTTGCCTTTTGCATAGACAATATCAGTTTCATCAGTTCAGAATTGCTAGGCTCTTGTGGGTTGTTTTGTGGAGGTGGGGTGTGGAAATTTTGTGGAGTTTGGAAGTTATTAGGATGATGGAAGTTTTGTGGTGGTGGTCTTTGGAAATTTTGTGGGGTTTGATGGTATGAAGGTTTAGGGTAGTTTTGTGGAGGTGGAGGTTGATGGTTTTGTGGGTTTTGGTAGTTATGTGAAGGGGGGAAGGTTTGTGGTCTTTGTTGGAAGGCATTGGCCTGCTCCATCTGAAATTGACTGAACTGACAGTCATGCCCAAAGTGACCCTGAACACCACATACCTCGCAGTAAGATGAGGTAATGGGTGCTACTGCAGACATAACATTGATACTCATGGGTGGAGGTGTCGGACTAGAAGACTTCATTAGCTGCTGAGTTAGTTGCGCCATCTGAGATGTAAGCAATGAAATAGCGTCAACTTCAAGTACCTTCTTAGTCAAACTCCTAGATGATGAATGGTCATTGGCTGCAAGATTTGATATGAATTCATAACCCTCATTAACTCCCTTGTCTAAAAACACTCCTCCTGACTCCTCCTGCAGACGAATAAACAATACACTTCGTCTGAGGCTGCAGAGCATTGTAGAATGTCTGCGTCAAGAACCATTTGTCCATATTATGGTGTGGACACTCTCTCTGTAGATCTCTAAACCTGGCCCACGCTTCCCTTAATGTTTCATCAGGCTCTTGGGAAAACGTGGCCAGTTTATTTCTGATTTCTGCTGTTTTAGTAGGTGGGTAATACTCTCTCAGAAATGCAGCAGAAATCTCACTCTATTCAGTTTCCTGCACATCGTTCAACCACTTCTGGGCTCTATCCCTCAATGAGAACTCGAACAACATGACCTTTAGTTGCTCTGGAGTGACGCCGGCATGTTTAACGGTTCGACAAAGTTGTTGAAACCGTTGCAGATGATTTGCCGGATCTTCAGTAGGATGCCCACCAAACTGATTTTGCTGGACCATGCTGATGAGTCCAGGCTTAATCTCAAAATTGTTAGCGGCGATGATGGGCATTGGTGGTCCAGTAGAAAGACCATCGGGGTTGGGCACCCCATATGACTTCAGTGATTTTGACATAACTGAATTCAAGGTGTCTGTGCCAGAGGTGTTCAGCTGAACAGACTGCTTTTCTTTCTGCTTTATCTTTCGAATCTGCCTGATTGTCCTATCAAGATAGGGGTCCGCTGGAATGGGGGAACCGTTTCTTTGGGACCTGGGCATACAAAAGAAACAAAAAGCAGCAGTAAAGGGTACCTCGATTGAAACAATGAAGTTCCAATGAGGTACAGAGAAGTAGACCAAATAATTAAATAAAAACTTAAGAGAACTAGCCGTCTCCCCGGCAACGGCGCCAAAATTTGATAGGTTTTAGTCGTGTCACCTAATAAAAAATAAACCTACAGACCTCTAACTAGGTAGTCAGTTGAAGCAGGGTCGAATCCAGAGGGAGACAGAGTTTCTAAATCAATATTCAACCAATTCAGCTACTCCAGATGAAATCAGGGAAGAAATTAATTAAACTAATGAATAGACTACAGAATACGGAATAAATTGAGGATTTAACTATGGAATAAAAACCTAGGGTATTAGGTCGGTCCACCATGCTTATACCAATCAAACAAGGTCAACAACTATCAAAACCTAAGTCAAGAGTCGGGGGATTAGAGCCTATGTTGATCTATGGTTAAGACTCAACGCTCATAGTTCAACATACGCCGCATGTTCACTAACGTAATCAGAACTACTGACGTGTCCTAGGCCTCTAGTCGTAAGACGGATCTGTGCAAACAACTATTAACCACAAGCAACCAACGAAACTGCGCAATAACGTTAATTACTCAATAAAGAACAAATCACATCACAATCACCCTAATCAAAACCCTAGAAATCTATAAGAGTCTAAATCACAATCATGGTATAAACATGGCTTTCCTATCTAACACCCTAGAAAGAGACTACTCAGACATGATCGAATTGGCAACAACAAAACTAATTGGAAACCCTAAGAATTGCATCATGAAAAATTAAATAAATAAACTAAGCAATCAAAGTAATTAAAGAGATAAAGAGTAAGGAAGAGTACCAATTGACGGAAAGCAGGAACTTTTATTGAAATCGAAATAGGTTTGATCACCTCTAAATTAATCTAAAGTGTTTGAATTGAACTAAGAACAATGAAGAATAAAACTAGTCTAAAGCTAATGAAAGATGAATAAAAAATCAATAAAAAATGAGGAAGAAGGTATTTATAATACCCCCTCAAGTTAACTCAAAACGGAAACAAAAAGAGAAAATCCGCGTAATTAAGCGCCAGACCCGATCGGATCCGAGGCATGCACCCGATCGGTCCGCGGTACAAAATTCATTGGTTTGCGTCTTGGGCCTTCGCGTAGCAGCAGCGCAGCATCAGCTTAATATTACGGCCCACCCGATCGGGCCTTGGGCAGCCACCCGATCGGGCCAGGCGACGAAATGGGCCAGCAAGTTTCTCTCGAAAGCAGCAGCAGAATGAGACCAAGCATCACTCCACCCGATTGGGTCGGGCGGCGGTCACCCGATCGGGTCAGGGACATGCTTGCTCGCCCGATGGGATCGGGCAAACCTCGCCCGATCGGGTCCGCAACTTTCATACCCGATCATAAATACTTCGCCCGATCGGGCCATTTCTGCCCGATCAGTGCACGGAAACCTCCTTTGACTCCTTGGCTCTCTAATCTTCACGTTTAGGGGTCTTGGGACCTCCTAAACTATCCATAAAGCTCGTGAGCCATCCTACGTGCCTCGTAACATCTCGTAAAGCCGTGGTTGCTTCCAAAAGGCTCGGGAATAAGGAGAAAACTCCATAAAACCTGCAATTCAATACTAAAACACGACACCACAACTACATACGATAGTTAGCACAAAATAGCTCCCAAGAGCTCCAATGACGCACAAATTAGCTTGTAAATCAGGGAGAAAACTCTATATAAATACGTGATATCAAACTCCCCCAAGCTAAACCTTTGCTTGTCCTCAAGCAAACAACACATGAACATGGCATAGATTACCTCACCCCAAAGATAAAAACAAATCAAAGCTCAAAACATTTTCAAGACTAAGAATCGTTCAAACAGGCATAATTCAAGTTTGGCTCATCAAATCCATCCAACCACCAATCATTCAAGCAATTTATCAAACTCAAGCATCCACAAAGCATAGAAGTCCTGAAAGGGCACTCACAAGGGTGTCACTCCTCTCCATTTTGTGGCAGGCAAAGAGTGTGCCCGAACACTCACCAGCCCGACCATAAGTACCCTTCCCACTCACACTCTCATGTGTTTAAGAAGGTTCAATGACGCTCATCCTAGTCAAATCGACTCAATTAGCAGAAGTATTCTTTAACTTTGACAAACTAACTCGAAATCAATCAAATGAACATTACAGACACGAGCTCAAGAGGACTTTATAGGGTTGTAATGGGGCTTAGGTGAGAGGTAGGGGATACTTTTGGGTAATGTGGTGGAAAAACCAAGAAAGGGGGAGCATAAAACATTCAAACAAAGCCTAAGATGGCCTTCACAACTCCCAACAATCACCATAAAACCATGTAAAATAACCCAACTCTCATAAATCAATGAAAAGCGCATAACAAACCCAATTTTCTAGCAATGGAGGGCGAATATTCTTTTATGAACGTACGTGAATGAAAGAACTAGAATTCTTTTGAATTTTCATTTCATTTTTCTTTCATTTTTCTGAACTTCATTCACGCAACTCTAAACTTGCTTTTTTTTCTTTTCTCTTTCTCACTCTCAAACCACAGCAAATACACTTTCAAATTCCTCAAAAACCAAACTAAACCAACAAACCAATCTCAAACTCAACCCATACAAAAGCTCCCCTAAGCTAGGCTTGGAATAATATCAAGTGAAGGCTTTTGGCTCGTAATAGGGGTTTAAGTAACACGAAATAAGTCATTAGGCTCAGCGGGGCTAGGGAGGATAAAAGTATATCAAAAATTCACTCTGAAGCTCAAGAATAAGACAAAAGAACGCCTCTATAACAGCACATGCTACAAGTCATCTAAAATCAGACAAGTACGAAGTCAAAGTCAAGATCAATCCACTAAAGAGGAACTAACACACAAGAATAGACTGGATAATAATATGAATCCAATAGGCTACAAAGAGGCCTCACAGTCTAACCCATTCAGGTATGCAGCACAAAGTGGTCTAATATAATCCAGAAATGCTCGAAATCATAACAATCAAACATCAAATCATAGCCTCAAGATCCCAAATGCCCAGCTATGCAGAAAACAAAGTCAAATCAATTTCAAATAGAGCACAACAAGGGGCACAGGGAGGCAACTAAACCAGTCATGGGAACCATATTTTTTTGATTTTTTTTCATTATTTTTTAAAGCAGTAAATCTATCCTAGAAAGCAGTAAAAGAGATAGGGAATACAAACAGAACTCCTCCCCCAAGCTGAACTTGGCAGTGTCCTCAATGCCAAAAGGTGATAAGGACTATGCTAAGAGGAAAAACAATGTTAGTACCCTCACTCTCGCTCACAAAAAGAAGGAAAATAAAAAGAAAAGAAAAAGGGAAAGAAAAATACGAGTTGCCTCTCGCACAGCGCTGGTTTATAAAGGTCCCGCACGACCATAATCCTCCCTCTCTCAAATAGGAGGGGCTTGGCAATGAGTGCCACCCTCATCAAACATCTTTCTCCTCCAAATGTTCTTGACAATGCCTCCAAACGGTGAGACAATCTTAGGTGGAATTGGAACCTTCTCCACACCTACTTCATCCAGAACCTCATCCCTGCAACAAGATTGTTCAAGCATTTAAAAATCACTTTATCATCACCAACACTCAGAGTTAAAGACCCAGACTTGACATCAATAACAGCACCAGCAGTACACAAAAACGGCCTACCCAAGATAATAGGAATCTGGGCATCCTCATCCATATCTAGCACCACAAAATCAACAGGAATATAGAATTTCCCTACCCTAACAGGAATGTCCTCTAAAACACCTAGAGGGTATTTTATAGAACGATCCGCCATCTGTAAAGTGATTTGTGTGCATTTAAGGGCGCCCATGTTCAGTTTCTTATAAACAGACAATGGCATAACAGAAACAGAAGCACCTAAATCACACAAAGCCTTATCAAAAAAAATAGGTCCAAGATGGCAGGGTATAGAAAAACTACCAGGATCTTTTAACTTTGGTGGGGTTTTATTTTGAATAAAAGCACTACACTCTTCAGTAAGAGCGACACGTTCTACCCCACCAAAGTCTCTTTTGTTAGTAATCATGTCTTTCAGAAATTTGGCATAAACAAGCACTTGGGTAATTAAGTCTGTGAATGGAATCGTTACCTCAAGGTTCTTGACCATAGACAAGAACTTACCAAACTGCTGATCGACCTTGGATTGTTGCATCCTGTGAGGAAAAGGTAGCCTTGGTGTAAAAGGCGTTTCAGAAACCTTCTCCTTTTTCTTCCCTGTCTGTTCAGCTTCTGCAGACAAATCGACTTCAGACGTCGAATTCTTTCTTTTTCCTTCCTCTACCACCCTCTTCTTCCCTGCAGTTGGGGTAACCTCATCAATGGGCACTGGAGGGGCATCATATGCAATGCCACTACGAAGAGTGATGGCATTCACATGTTCTATCTGAACTGGTTGCCCTGGCAATTGTCCCTGCTGCCTCTGTGCATTAGATTCTGCCAACTGAGCAACTTGAGCCTCGAGAAGTTTGATGTGCTTCTCTTGGGCCCTCCTTGTTTCCTCATTTGCCTTTTGCATAGACAATATCAGTTTCATCAGTTCAGAATTGCTAGGCTCTTGTGGGTTGTTTTGTGGAGGTGGGGTGTGGAAATTTTGTGGAGTTTGGAAGTTATTAGGATGATGGAAGTTTTGTGGTGGTGGTCTTTGGAAATTTTGTGGGGTTTGATGGTATGAAGGTTTAGGGTAGTTTTGTGGAGGTGGAGGTTGATGGTTTTGTGGGTTTTGGTAGTTATGTGAAGGGGGGAAGGTTTGTGGTCTTTGTTGGAAGGCATTGGCCTGCTCCATCTGAAATTGACTGAACTGACAGTCATGCCCAAAGTGACCCTGAACACCACATACCTCGCAGTAAGATGAGGTAATGGGTGCTACTGCAGACATAACATTGATACTCATGGGTGGAGGTGTCGGACTAGAAGACTTCATTAGCTGCTGAGTTAGTTGCGCCATCTGAGATGTAAGCAATGAAATAGCGTCAACTTCAAGTACCTTCTTAGTCAAACTCCTAGATGATGAATGGTCATTGGCTGCAAGATTTGATATGAATTCATAACCCTCATTAACTGCCTTGTCTAAAAACACTCCTCCTGACTCCTCCTGCAGACGAATAAACAATACACTTCGTCTGAGGCTGCAGAGCATTGTAGAATGTCTGCGTCAAGAACCATTTGTCCATATTATGGTGTGGACACTCTCTCTGTAGATCTCTAAACCTGGCCCACGCTTCCCTTAATGTTTCATCAGGCTCTTGGGAAAACGTGGCCAGTTTATTTCTGATTTCAGCTGTTTTAGTAGGTGGGTAATACTCTCTCAGAAATGCAGCAGAAATCTCACTCCATTCAGTTTCCTGCACATCGTTCAACCACTTCTGGGCTCTATCCCTCAATGAGAACTCGAACAACATGACCTTTAGTTGCTCTGGAGTTACGCCGGCATGTTTAACGGTTCGACAAAGTTGTTGAAACCGTTGCAGATGATTTGCCGGATCTTCAGTAGGATGCCCACCAAACTGATTTTGCTGGACCATGCTGATGAGTCCAGGCTTAATCTCAAAATTGTTAGCGGCGATGATGGGCATTGGTGGTCCAGTAGAAAGACCATCGGGGTTGGGCACCCCATATGACTTCAGTGATTTTGACATAACTGAATTCAAGGTGTCTGTGCCAGAGGTGTTCAGCTGAACAGACTGCTTTTCTTTCTGCTTTATCTTTCGAATCTGCCTGATTGTCCTATCAAGATCGGGGTCCGCTGGAATGGGGGAACCGTTTCTTTGGGACCTGGGCATACAAAAGAAACAAAAAGCAGCAGTAAAGGGTACCTCGATTGAAACAATGAAGTTCCAATGAGGTACAGAGAAGTAGACCAAATAATTAAATAAAAACTTAGAGAACTAGCCGTCTCCCCGGCAACGGCGCCAAAATTTGATAGGTTTTAGTCGTGTCACCTAATAAAAAATAAACCTACAGACCTCTAACTAGGTAGTCAGTGGAAGCAGGGTCGAATCCAGAGGGAGACAGAGTTTCTAAATCAATATTCAACCAATTCAGCTACTCCAGATGAAATCAGGGAAGAAATTAATTAAACTAATGAATAGACTACAGAATACGGAATAAATTGAGGATTTAACTATGGAATAAAAACCTAGGGTATTAGGTCGGTCCACCATGCTTATACCAATCAAACAAGGTCAACAACTATCAAAACCTAAGTCAAGAGTCGGGGGATTAGAGCCTATGTTGATCTATGGTTAAGACTCAACGCTCATAGTTCAACATACGCCGCATGTTCACTAACGTAATCAGAACTACTGACGTGTCCTAGGCCTCTAGTCGTAAGACGGATCTGTGCAAACAACTATTAACCACAAGCAACCAACGAAACTGCGCAATAACGTTAATTACTCAATAAAGAACAAATCACATCACAATCACCCTAATCAAAACCCTAGAAATCTATAAGAGTCTAAATCACAATCATGGTATAAACATGGCTTTCCTATCTAACACCCTAGAAAGAGACTACTCAGACATGATCGAATTGGCAACAACAAAACTAATTGGAAACCCTAAGAATTGCATCATGAACAATTAAATAAATAAACTAAGCAATCAAAGTAATTAAAGAGATAAAGAGTAAGGAAGAGTACCAATTGACGGAAAGCAGGAACTTTTATTGAAATCGAAATAGGTTTGATCACCTCTAAATTAATCTAAAGTGTTTGAATTGAACTAAGAACAATGAAGAATAAAACTAGTCTAAAGCTAATGAAAGATGAATAAAAAATCAATAAAAAATGAGGAAGAAGGTATTTATAATACCCCCTCAAGTTAACTCAAAACGGAAACAAAAAGCGAAAATCCGCGTAATTAAGCGCCAGACCCGATCGGATCCGAGGCATGCACCCGATCGGTCCGCGGTACAAAAATTAATTGGTTTGCGTCTTGGGCCTTCGCGTAGCAGCAGCGCAGCATCAGCTTAATATTACGGCCCACCCGATCGGGCCTTGGGCAGCCACCCGATCGGGCCAGGCGACGAAATGGGCCAGCAAGTTTCTCTCGAAAGCAGCAGCAGAATGAGACCAAGCATCACTCCACCCGATTGGGTCGGGCGGCGGTCACCCGATCGGGTCAGGGACATGCTTGCTCGCCCGATGGGATCGGGCAAACCTCGCCCGATCGGGTCCGCAACTTTCATACCCGATCATAAATACTTCGCCCGATCGGGCCATTTCTGCCCGATCAGTGCACGGAAACCTCCTTTGACTCCTTGGCTCTCTAATCTTCACGTTTAGGGGTCTTGGGACCTCCTAAACTATCCATAAAGCTCGTGAGCCATCCTACGTGCCTCGTAACATCTCGTAAAGCCGTGGTTGCTTCCAAAAGGCTCGGGAATAAGGAGAAAACTCCATAAAACCTGCAATTCAATACTAAAACACGAAACCACAACTACATACGATAGTTAGCACAAAATAGCTCCCAAGAGCTCCAATGACGCACAAATTAGCTTGTAAATAAGGGAGAAAACTCTATATAAATACGTGATATCAAGGCTATTCTATAGCCAAGATTTATCAGGGGATTGAACAGATGGGGATCAAAGTACCATGGTCTGGTACAGTTTGGAACAGACTGGCTATGCCTAAACATAGCTTCTTATGGTGGCTGGTGATCCAACAAAAACTCCCTGTGAGAGAAAGATTGGCTAGATTTGGCATTTGTGATTCACAGAGATGCTGCATATGTGTACTCCATGAGGAGAGCCACCAGCATGTCTTTTTTGGTTGCCAGTTTGCTAGGAAAATATGGCAGGAAATTTGCTCCTGGCTAGGCTTGCACAAGGTGTTTGATAACATGAAACAGTTGTTGTGTTGGCTTAGGAGAGGAAGACAGTGCTCACTTGTGCAGCAGCAAGTCTTCAAAGCTACTACAACAGGGCTTCTATATTGCTTATGGGGTGCTAGGAACCAATCTTTTTGGTGATGTAAAACCCCCTCAGTGTTATACATAGTGCAAAGAATCAAATTTTTTGTTAGTCAAAGATCACACATGCTTTATACTTGTAAATTGAAAGGAAGAGATAGGAAATAGTTACAAGATCTTGGTAACTAAGTTTCTTTTTACTTTGTGCCTATGAGTTGGGGATTGTCCCTTCCTAAAAGGTGTTAGGATGTAAACACAGTTGGGTGATATATCAATTCTTTATTTACTCAAAAAAAAAAAAAAAGGTTTCAAAAAAACGTTTTCAGATTGAGACAAAATTTTTGTGGTAGGTTTTAATGACCAAAAATATATGAAATACCAAATACGGGGCAAAACGGCCATCGTATGAGGTCGTTTTGAGTCACTTATGCTCTGTAACGGCACTCATTCCACGTTGATGGAAAAAAGGTTTCAAAAAAAGGTTTGTAGATTGAGACGAAATTTTTGTGGTAGGTTTCAATGACCAAAAAAATATGAAATACCAAATATGGGGCCAAACGACCGTCGTATGAGGTGGTTTTGAGTCACATATGCTACGTTACGATACTCTGTCCACGTTGATGGAAAAAAAGGTTTCAAAAAAACGTTTTCAGATTGAGACGAAATTATTGTTGTAGGTTTCAATGACCAAAAAAATATGAAATACCAAATATGGGGCCAAACGGCCGTCGTATGAGGTGGTTTTGAGTCACATATGCTCCGTAACGGCACTCAGTCCACGTTGATGGAAAAAAGGTTTCAAAAAACGGTTTTCAGATTGAGACGAAATTTTAGTGGTAGCTTTCAATTACCAAAAAAATATGAAATACCAAATATGGGGCAAAACGGCCGTCGTATGAGGTGGTTTTGAGTCACATATGCTCCATAACGGCACTCAGTCCACGTTGATGGAAAAAAAGGTTTCAAAAAAACGTTTTCAGATTGAGACGAAATTTTGGTGGTAGGTTTCAATGACCAAAAATATAGGAAATACCAAATACGGGGCCAAACGTCCATCGTATGAGGTCGTTTTGAGTCACATATGCTCCGTAACGGCACTCAGTCCACGTTGATGGAAAAAAAGTTTTCAAAAAATTTTCAGATTGAGACAAAATTTTTGTGGTAGGTTTCAATGACCAAAAAAATATGACACACCAAATATGGGGCCAAACGGCCGTCGTATGAGGTGGTTTTGAGTCACATATGCTCCTTAACGGTAATCATGGAGAAAAAGGTTTCAAAAAAAGTTTCTAGATTGGGACAAAATTTCGGTGGTAGTTCTCAATGACCAAAAAAATATGAAATACCAAATTGTGGGCCAAACGGCCGTCGTATGAGGTGGTTTTGAGTCACATATGGTCCTTAACGGCACTCAATCCACATTGATGGAAAAAAAGGTTTGAAAAAAAAAGTTATCAAATTGAGACGAAATTTTTGTGGTAGGTTTCAATGACCCAAAAAATATGATATACGAAATATGGGGCCAAACGGCCGTCGTTTGAGGTGGTTTTGAGTCACATATTCTCCGTAACGACACTCAGTCCACGGTGATGGAAAAAAAGGTTTCAAAAAAAAGTTTCCAGATTGAGACGAAATTTCGGTGGTAGGTTTCAATGACAAAATTAATATGAAATACAAAATATGGGGCCAAACAGCCGTCGTATGAGGTGGTTTAGAGTCACATATGCTCCTGAACGGGACTCAGTCCACGTTGATGGAAAAAAAGGTTTCAATAAAAGAAGTTTTCAGATTGAGACGAAATTTTTGTGGTAGGTTTCAATGACCAAATAAATTTGAAATACCAAATATGGGGCCAAACGGCCGTCGTATGGAGTGGTTTTGAGTCACATATGTTTCGTAACGAGGCTCAATGTTGATGGAAAAAAAGGTTTTAAAAAAAAAGTTTTCAGATTTGACGAAATTTTTATGGTAGGTTTCAATGACCAAAAAAATATGAAATACCAAATATGGGGCCAAACGACCGTCGTATGAGGTGGTTTTGAGTCACATATGCTCCGTAACGACACTCAGTCCACGTTGATGGAAAAAAAGGTTTCAAAAAAACGTGTTCAGATTGAGACGAAATTATTGTTGTAGGTTTCAATGACCAAAAAAATATGAAATACCAAATATGGGGCCAAACGGCCGTCTTATGAGGTGGTTTTGAGTCACATATGCTCCGTAACGGCACTCAGTTCACGTTGATGGAAAAAAGGTTTCAAATAAAGGTTTTCATATTGAGACGAAATTTTTGTGGTAGGTTTCAATTACCAAAAAAATATGAAATACCAAATATGGGGCCAAACGGCCGTCGTATGAGGTAGTTTTGAGTCACATAAGCTCCGTAACGGCACTCAGTCCACGTTGATGGAAAAAAAGGTTTCAAAAAAACGTATTCAGATTGAGACGAAATTTTGGTGGTAGGTTTCAATGACCAAAAAAATATGAAATACCAAATATGGGGCCAAACGGCCGTCGTGTGAGGTGGTTTTGAGTCACATATGCTCCGTAACGGCACTTAGTCCTCGTTGATGGAAAAAAAGGTTTCAAAAAAGAAGTTTTCAGATTCAGACGAAAATTTTGTGGTATGTTTCAATGACCAAAAAAATATGATATACCAAATATGGGGCCAAACGGCCGTCGTATGAGGTGGTTTTGAGTCACATGTTTCGTAACGAGACTCAACGTTGATGGAAAAAAAGGTTTCAAAAAAAGTTTTCAGATTTGACGAAATTTTTGTGGTAGGTTTCAATGACCAAAAATATATGAAATACCAAATACGGGGCCAAACGGCCATCGTATGAGGTCGTTTTGAGTCACTTATGCTCCGTAACGGCACTTAGTCCACGTTGATGGAAAAAAAGGTTTCAAAAAAAAGTTTTCAGATTGAGACAAAATTTTTGTGGTAGGTTTCAATGACCAAAAAAATATGACACACCAAATATGGGGCCAAACGGCCGTCGTATGTGGTGGTTTTGAGTCACATATGCTCCTTAACGACAATCATGGAGAAAATGGTTTCAAAAAAAGTTTCTAGATTGGGACAAAATTTCGGTGGTAGTTCTCAATGACCAAAAAAATATGAAATACCAAATATGGGGCCAAACGGCCGTCGTATGAGGTGGTTTTGAGTCCTATATGCTCCGTAACGGCACTCAATCCACGTGGTTGGAAAAAAAGGTTACAATGACCTCCTCTCTTTTTCTCTCTCTTTGAGCTCCCGTTGGTGATGGCAAACACAAGGAGTAGGCAGGGGAAGGGGGGTGAAATCTGCTGGTGGCAATGCTAATCAAAGCAGCAAATCCAAGAAAAAACCACCAAATGCTTCAAATAAGCAACCCAAATCACAATTTGATGATCATCTTCAATCAATTTCAAGAAAAGAGGGTAAAGTAGCAATGGAGAACTGGCAATCAGATTTTGATGGCTCATCATCTAGTAGTTAATTTGATTCAGATGGAGACTACGCAAGTCCAAGAATCCAGTTACCAATCAAAAGAAGTCCGATTACCACTTCTGTACCCATTACTAGAGCTATGATCAATACTGGAGGTAATAAGCTTGAGAGTAATTTGATCAATGTTGGTTCTAATCTGGTTGATTTAAACCTAAATGCTAGTATAACAACTAGATCATCAATTGATGTTGCTGATAATGATCATACTACTAACCCACAAAACTCAATACGCAAAAGTCAATTGTTGACTATTACAAACCCTGATCATAATTCTGCTGTATTGAATGATTATGTGATTTCTATGAACTGTCTGGATGATTCTAATGCTGCTGCACAACTGAAACCCGTTCTTGAATGGGAGGATGTTAAGGAGGAGGTAGAATTTTGGAGTACAACAGTTGTATGTTTTGTCATAGGAGCAAAACCCCCTGTCCAGGTGTTCGAGGGATTTCTTAAGAGAATCTGGGGAAATCTAGGAATTGGTGTTATTGCACCTATTGCAAATGGAGGATACTTGGTGAGATTTAAAGACTTGAAGGCTGTTGAAACCACCACTAGTGCAGCCTATTTTTTTGACAATAAACCATTAACAGTGAGACAATGGGATCCAGATGCTAGTATGGAGGAATGTGCTACTCCCACAGTTCCTATTTTAATCCAATTGCACAATCTCAGTCTGAAATTCTGGGGGAAAAGGAGCCTTAGCAAGATTGTGGGTGTGATTGGTACCCTCAGGAAGGTTGACACCTATACTGAGATGAAGCAGAGGACTAAGTTTGCTAGAGTTATGGTGGATGTTCAGCTTGATCAAGATTTTCCAGACCAAATCTCATTCATCAATGAGAAGGGTGTGGAAATGGTTCAGGAGGTTTATTATGTGTGGAAGCCTACTAAATGCCTAGTATGCAAGAAGTATGGGCATGCTAGAGAGGATTGCTGGCATAAGGAGAAGCCTGCCAAGGTTTGGAGGCCTAAACAAACTACCAAGATCAGTGTAGCTCAAAGAGTGGTGGATGAGGATGGCTTCATCTGCATCACCAAGAAGGGGGGTGCTTCAACTCAGCCTTCACCTGCAAAGAACAAAGCTACACCAGTGGCTGGACCATCTACTGAACACAGCAACTTTTTTAAGGTTCTTGGACAGAATTCAATTGGTGCACAGTAGAAAAGTACAGACAAGGATAGGGTGCAGGGGCTGACAACCCCTATCCCTAATGGATAGTATCTTGATATGGAATACCAGGGGGCTTAATAGTTTTAGCAAACAGGACTTTGTGAGGGATTTCCTCACTAAACAACATGCTAAACTAATATGCCTCCTGGAAACTAAGGTCAAGGCTAACCACATTGGTTCCTTGTACCTCAATATATGTCCAGGTTGGTGTATCACTTCTAACCTCCCTTGGCATGGTAAAGGAAGAATGGTGGTGGCTTGGGACCCTAGTGTTTTTCAAGTTGATATCAAAGAGTGCACAGCTCAAATGGTGCATTGTAGAATAAAACCAGTGCATTCAACAGCTTTTTTCTGTACCTTTGTGTATGCTTTTAACAAAGGTGAAGAGAGGAGGCCTTTACGGAGGGACCTATGCAGATTGGCCAGCACTGTGAAGGGGCCTTGGGTATGGGGTGGTGACTTCAATGTCATCCTTAATGAGGATGAGAAGACAGGAGATGTGCACACAAAGAGGGAAATGCATGACTTCATGAAGTGTGTAGAGTTCTGTAGCATGGAAGACATCAAGTTCAGTGGCAGACGGTTTACTTGGAACAACAAACAAGATGAGCATAGTAGGGTAATGACCAAGATAGATAGGGTGATGGCCAACCCCTCTTGGCTGTCATCCTACACAAACTCAGAAGTCACTTTCCTTCTTGAGGGGGATTTTGACCACAGCCCAGCACTACTAAGAAGCTACACAGAAGTTTAGGGTACAAACCCTTCAGATTTCTCAATATTTGGTGTGAACAGGATGGGTATCATGATTTGCTTAAGAAATTTTGGGCAAAGCCAGTGCCAGGGTATGCTATGTTTTAGATTTATGAGAAGCTCAAACAGCTCAAACCTCTTTTGAGGAGGTTCAACAACGATCATTTGGGGGATGTAGTTGGTAATATGAGACAAGCTGCCATAGTGTATGAGGAGGCTCAGGAGGATATGCATAACAATACTGGTGATCATCTGATTGTGCAAAAGGAATACATAGCTGCACAACAATTCAAGAAAGCTAAAAGTGAATATCTTAGTTTTTTGAAACAAAAAACTAGGGAGGAGTGGATCACTTTTGGAGATGATAATACTGCAGTATTTCATCAAGCTGTCAAAGCTAGTAATCACAAAAACAGAATTAACACTGTACAGAATGCAGATGGTGATTGGATCCTGGATCCTAAACTTGTTTGTGAAAAGTTCATTCAACGTTTCTCAAGCTTCATGAGTGATACCCATACTGTCTCTAAGATCAAGCCAAGAGTTATACTTCAGGGTGAGGTCCTCTCTGAGGATATGCAGAAGATGCTAGGCTTGGATGTTACAGCAGAGGAGATTAAAAAGGCTTTATGGTCCATACCTGAGAACAAAGCACCTGGCATGGATGGGTATGGAAGTTTATTCTTCAAGACAAGTTGGGATACTACAGGCTCTGACTTGGTAGCTGCTGTCAAAGAATTCTTTCATACAGGTGTTATGCTGAAGGTGTTGAATACTACCTCAATTTCACTAGTGCCAAAAGTGAATTATCCTACACAGGTCTATGAATATAGACCTATTGCTTGTTGCACTGTGGTGTACAAGTGTATCTCTAAATTGCTTCTTCCAGGCTTAAAAATGTCCTCCCCTACATTGTCTCACAGAATTAGGGAGCCTTTATTAGTGGAAGAAGCATCATCAACAACATCCTAGTTTGCCAAGATCTTGTTAGACACTATGCTAGGAAGAATGTGCCTTCTAGCTGCTTAATGAAGATAGATTTGCAGAAAGCTTATGACACAATTGAATGGGATTTCTTACAAGATCTTATGACTGCTCTTAACTTCCCAAGTCACTTCATCAAAGTGATCATGGCCTGTATCTCTACAGCTAGCTTTACCTTGCTCATTAATGGTACAAGCCAGGGGTTTTTCAACTCTAAGAGGGGTTTGAGGCAAGGGGACCCTGTTTCCCCACTATTATTCACCCTTTGTAAGGAGTATTTGACTCGAACTTTGAAGTATATGGGAAGCAGGAAGGACTTCAAGTTTCATCCTAGATGCAATGATCTAAAGCTCAATACATTATGCTTTGCTGATGATTTGTTAGTTTTCTGCAAAGGGGAAATCAAGAGTGCCAGGTTAATTATTCAAGGCCTTAAACATTTTGAGCTTATCTCAGGGTTGGTTGCTAATAAAGGCAAGTCTGAACTGTATTGTGCTAACATGGCTGCTGGTGATGTGGAATCTCTGATTCTGAAATCAGGTTTCAAGAGGGGTAATTGGCCTTTCAAATATCTGGGGGTTCCAATTTGCAATAAAAAACTAAGTACTGGTGACTGTGATCAACTCATCAAAAGAGTTATGCACAGGATTACAAGATAGCAAACCAGGCACCTCTCCTTTGCTGGGAGACTTCAACTGGTTAATTCTGTACTTATGAGTATTTGCACCTACTGGATGCAGATCATGATCTTCCCCAAGGCTGCCATCCAAAGAATCAATCAGTTGTGTAGAAGATTTCTTTGGGAAGGCAAAACAGAAGGGGTCAAAGCTGGATATGTAAAGTGGGATACAGTTTGCAAACCCAAGAAGCTTGGAGGTCTGGGGGTTAGAAATTCGGCCCTCTTGAACAAAATTGCTGTAGGCAAAATAGCTTGGCAGTTGGCTGACAAAAAGGATACACTCTGGGTGAAATGGGTTCATAGTGTATACCTCAGAGGAAATGATTGGTGGGGGTACAAACCCTCCACCAATGGGAGCTGGGTATGGAAACAGATCTGCATGATGAAAGAGGAAATGCAAGACTGGCTGCTACAGTCTTGGTGGCCAATTGGAGGCTATTCTATAGCCAAGATATATCAGGGTATTGACCAGATGGGGATCAAAGTGCCTTGGGCAGGTACAGTCTGGAACAGATTGGCTATGCCTAAACATAGCTTCTTATGGTGGCTAGTGATCCAACAAAAACTTCCTGTGAGAGAAAGATTGACTAGATTTGGCATCTGTGAATCACAGATGTGCTGCATATGTGAACTCCACCAGGAGAATCATCAACATGTGTTCTTTGATTGTCAGTATGCTAGGAAGATCTGGCAGGAAATTTGCTCTTGGCTAGGCATACATGTTTGATAGTATGCATCAGTTGCTGTGTTGGCTTAGGAGAGGCAGGCAGTGCTCTCATGTGCAGCAGCAGATCTTCAAAGCAACTGCAGCAGGACTGCTATATTGCTTATGGGGTGCTAGAAACCAGACCTTTTGGTTGCAAAAAACTCCTTCAGTGTTATACACAGTACAAAGAATTAAATTTTTTGTTAGTAAACGATCATACTTGCTTTATACTTGTAAATTGAAAGAAAGATATAGGAAATGGTTACAAGGTCTTTGTAACTAATTTATTTTCATGTGCCTGAGAGTTGGGGATTGTCCCATCCTAAAAGGTGTTAGGGTGTAAACACAGTTTGGTGTTATATCAATTCTTTATTTACTAAAAAAAAAAGGTTACAAAAAAACGTTTTCAGATTGAGACGAAATTTTTGTGGTAGGTTTCAATGACCAAAAATATATGAAATACCAAATATGGGGCCAAACGGCCGTCATATGAGGTGGTTTTGAGTCACATATGCTCCGTAACGGTACTTAGTCCACGTTGATGGAAAAAAGGTTTCAAAAAAAGGTTTTCAGATTGAAACGAAATTTTTGTGGTAGGTTTCAATGACCAAAAAAATATGAAATACCAAATATGAGGCCATACGGCCGTCGTATGAGATGGTTTTGAGTCACATATGCTCCGTAACGGCACTCAGTCCAGGTTGATGGAAAAAAGGTTTCAAAAAAACGTTTTCAGATTGCGACGAAATTTTGTTGGTAGGTTTCAATGACCAAAAATATATGAAATACCAAATACGGGGCCAAACGGCCATCGTATGAGGTCATTTTGAGTCACATATGCTCCGTAACGGCAATCAGTCCTCGTTGATGGGAAAAAGGTTTCAAAAAAAAGTTTTTAGATTGAGACAAAATTTTTGTGGTAGGTTTCAATGACAAAAAAATATGACACACCAAATATGGGGCCAAACTGCCGTCGTATGAGGTGGTTTTGAGTCACATATGCTCCTTAACGACACTCATGGCGAAAATGGTTTCAAAAAAAGTTTCTAGATTGGGACAAAATTTAGGTGGTAGTTCTCAATGACCAAAAAATATGAAATACCAAATATGGGGCCAAACGGCCGTCGTATGAGGTGGTTTTGAGTCACATATGTTCCGTAACGGCACTCATTGAAAGTTGATGTAAAAAAGGTTTCAAAAAAACGTTTTCAGATTGAGATGAAATTTTGGTGGTAGGTTTCAATGACTAAAAATAAATGAAATACCAACTACGGGGCCAAACGGCGATCGTATGAGGTCGTTTTGAGTCACATATGCTCCGTAACGGCACTCAGTCCACGTTGATGGAATAAAAGGTTTCAAAAAAAAAGTTTTCAGATTGAGACGAAATTTTTGTGGTAGGTTTCAATGACCAAAAAAATATGAAATACTAAATATGGGGCCAAACGGCCGTCGTATGAGGTGGTTTTGAGTCACATATGCTCCTTAACGGCACTCATTGAAAAAAAGGTTTCAAAAAAAGTTTCCAGATTGGGACAAACTTTTGGTGGTAGTTCTCAATGACCAAAAAAATACGAAATACCAAATATGGGGCCAAACGGTCGTCATATGAAGTGGATTTGAGTCACATATGCTCCGTAACGGCACTCAGTCCACGTGCATGGAAAAAAGGTTTAAAAAAAAGTTTTCTGATTGAGACAAAATTTTGGTGGTAGGTTTCAATGACCAAATAAATATGAAATACCAAATATGGGGCCAAACGGCCGTCGTATGAGGTGGTTTAGAGTCACATATGCTTCTTAAGGGGACTCAGTCCACGTTGATGGAAAAAAAGGTTTCAAAAAGAAATTTTCAGATTGAGACGAAATTTTTGTGGTAGGTTTCAATGACCAAAAAAATATGATATACCTAATATGGGTCCAAACGGCCGTCGTATGAGGTGTATTTGAGTCACATATGTTTCGTAACGACACTCAACGTTGATGAAAAACAAGGTTTCAAAAAAAAGTTTTCAGATTTGACGAAATTTTTGTGGTAGGTTTCAATGACCAAAAAAATATGAAATACAAAATATGGGGCCAAACGGCGGTCGTATGAGGTGGTTTTGAGTCACATATGCTCCGTAACGGCACTCAGTCCACGTTGATGGAATAAAAGGTTTCAAAAAAAGTTTTCAGATTGAGACGAAATTTTTGTGGTAGGTTTCAATGACCAAAAAAATATGAAAAACTAAATATGGGGCCAAACGGCCGTCGTATGAGATGGTTTTGAGTCACGTATGTTCCTTAACGGCACTCATGGAAAAAAAAGGTTTCAAAAAAGTTTCCAGATTGGGACAAAATTTTGGTGGTAGTTCTCAATGACCAAAAAAATATGAAATAACAAATATGGGGCCAAACGGCCGTCATATGAGGTGGTTTTGAGTCACATATGCTCCTTAACGGCACTTAGTCCACGTGGATGGAAAAAAAATTTCAAAAAAAACTTTCCAGATTGAGAAGAAATTTTGGTTGTTGGTTTCAATGACCAAATAAAAATGAAATACCAAATATGGGGCCAAACGGCTGTCGTATGAGGTGGTTTAGAGTGACATATGCTCCTGAACGGGACTCATTCCACGTTGATGGAAAAAAAGGTTTCAAAAAGAAGTTTTCAGATTGAGACGAAATTTTTGCGGAAGGTTTCAATGACCAAAAAAATATGATATACCTAATATGAGTCCAAACGGCCGTCGTATGAGGTGGTTTTGAGTCACATATGTTTCGTAACGACACTCAACGTAGATGGAAAAAAAGGTTTCAAAAAAAAGTTATCAGATTTGACGAAATTTTTGTGGTAGGTTTCAATGAGCAAAAAAATATGAAATACCAAATATGGGGCCTAACGGCCGTCGTATGAGGTGGTTTTGAGTTACATATGCTCCGTAACGGCACTCAGTCCACGTTGAAGGAATAAAAGGTTTCAAAAAAAAGTTTTCAGATTGAGACGAAAATTTTGTGGTTGGTTTCAATGACCAAAAAAATATGAAATACCAAATATGGGGCCGAACGGCCGTCGTATGAGGTGGTTGTGAGTCACATATGCTCCTTAACGGCACTCATGGAAAAAAAGGTTTCAAAAAAAGTTTCCAGATTGGGACAAAATTTTGGTTGTAGTTCTCAATGACCAAAAAAATATGTAATACCAAATATGGGGCCAAACGGCCGTCGTATGAGCTGGTTTTGAGTCACATATGCTCCGTAACGGCACTTAGTCCACGTTGATGTAAAAAAGGTTTAAGAAAAAGGTTTTCAGATTGAGACGAAATTTTTGGGGTATGTTTCAATGACCAAAAAAATATGAAATACCAAATATGGGGCCTAACGGCCGTCGTATGAGGTGGTTTTGAGTTACATATGCTCCGTAACGGCACTAAGTCCACGTTGAAGGAATAAAAGGTTTCAAAAAAAGTTTTCAGATTGAGACGAAAATTTTGTGGTAGGTTTCAATGACCAAAAAAATATGAAATACCAAATATGGGGCCAAACGGCCGTCGTATGAGGTGGTTTTGAGTCACATATGCTCCTTAACGGCACTCATGGAAAAAAAGGTTTCAAAAAAAGTTTCCAGATTGGGACAAAATTTTGGTGGTAGTTCTCAATGACCAAAAAAATATTAAATTCCAAATATGGGGCCAAACGGTCGTCATATGAAGTGGATTTGAGTCACATATGCTCCGTAACGGCACTCAGTCCACGTGCATGGAAAAAAAAGGTTTCAAAAAAAAGTTTTCAGATTGAGACGAAATTTTGGTGGTAGGTTTCAATGACCAAATAAATATGAAATATCAAATATGGGGCCAAACGGCCGTCGTATGAGGTGGTTTAGAGTCACATATGCTTCTAAACGGGACTCATTCCACATTGATGGAAAAAAAGGTTTCAAAAAGATATTTTTAGATTGAGACGAAAATTTTGTGGTAGGTTTCAATGACCAAAAAAATATGATATACCTAATATTGGTCCAAACGGCCGTCGTATGAGGTTGTTTTGAGTCACATATGCTCCTTAACGACACTCATTGAAAAAAAGGTTTCAAAAAAAGTTTCCAGATTGGGACAAAATTTTGGTGGTAGTTCTCAAAGACCAAAAAAATATGAAATACCAAATATGGGGCCAAACGGCCGTCATATGAGGTGGTTTTGAGTCACATATGCTCCGTAACGGCACTCAGTCCACGTGGATGGAAAAAAAAGTTTCCAAAAAAAGTATCCAGATTGAGACAAAATTTTGGTTGTTGGTTTCAAGGACCAAATAAATATGAAATACCAAATAAAGGGCCAAACGGCCGTCGTATGAGGTGGTTTAGAGTGACATATGCTCCTGAACGGGACTCATTCCACGTTGATGGAAAAAAAGGTTTCAAAAAGAAGTTTTCAGATTGAGACGAAATTTTTGTGGTAGGTTTTAATGACCAAAAAAATATGATATACCTAATATGGGTCCAAACGGCCGTCGTATGAGGTGTATTTGAGTCACATATGTTTCGTAACGACACTCAACGTTGATGGAAAACAAGGTTTCAAAAAAAGTTTTCAGATTTGACGAAATTTTTGTGGTAGGTTTCAATGACCAAAAAAATATAAAATACCAAATATGGGGCCAAACGGCCGTCGTATGAGGTGGTTTAGAGTCACATATGCTTCTTAAGGGGACTAAGTCCACGTTGATGGAAAAAAAGGTTTCAAAAAGAAATTTTCAGATTGAGACGAAATTTTTGTGGTAGGTTTCAATGACCAAAAAAATATGATATACCTAATATGGGTCCAAACGGCCGTCGTATGAGGTGTATTTGAGTCACATATGTTTCGTAACGACACTCAACGTTGATGAAAAACAAGGTTTCAAAAAAAGTTTTCAGATTTGACGAAATTTTTGTGGTAGGTTTCAATGACCAAAAAAATATGAAATACAAAATATGGGGCCAAACGGCGGTCGTATGAGGTGGTTTTGAGTCACATATGCTCCGTAACGGCACTCAGTCCACGTTGATGGAATAAAAGGTTTCAAAAAAAAGTTTTCAGATTGAGACGAAATTTTTGTGGTAGGTTTCAATGACCAAAAAAATATGAAAAACTAAATATGGGGCCAAACGGCCGTCGTATGAGATGGTTTTGAGTCACGTATGTTCCTTAACGGCACTCATGGAAAAAAAAAGGTTTCAAAAAAAGTTTCCAGATTGGGACAAAATTTTGGTGGTAGTTCTCAATGACCAAAAAAATATGAAATAACAAATATGGGGCCAAACGGCCGTCATATGAGGTGGTTTTGAGTCACATATGCTCCTTAACGGCACTTAGTCCACGTGGATGGAAAAAAAATTTCAAAAAAAACTTTCCAGATTGAGAAGAAATTTTGGTTGTTGGTTTCAATGACCAAATAAAAATGAAATACCAAATATGGGGCCAAACGGCTGTCGTATGAGGTGGTTTAGAGTGACATATGCTCCTGAACGGGACTCATTCCACGTTGATGGAAAAAAAGGTTTCAAAAAGAAGTTTTCAGATTGAGACGAAATTTTTGTGGAAGGTTTCAATGACCAAAAAAATATGATATACCTAATATGAGTCCAAACGGCCGTCGTATGAGGTGGTTTTGAGTCACATATGTTTCGTAACGACACTCAACGTAGATGGAAAAAAAGGTTTCAAAAAAAGTTATCAGATTTGACGAAATTTTTGTGGTAGGTTTCAATGAGCAAAAAAATATGAAATACCAAATATGGGGCCTAACGGCCGTCGTATGAGGTGGTTTTGAGTTACATATGCTCCGTAACGGCACTCAGTCCACGTTGAAGGAATAAAAGGTTTCAAAAAAAGTTTTCAGATTGAGACGAAAATTTTGTGGTTGGTTTCAATGACCAAAAAAATATGAAATACCAAATATGGGGCCGAACGGCCGTCGTATGAGGTGGTTGTGAGTCACATATGCTCCTTAACGGCACTCATGGAAAAAAGGTTTCAAAAAAAGTTTCCAGATTGGGACAAAATTTTGGTTGTAGTTCTCAATGACCAAAAAAATATGTAATACCAAATATGGGGCCAAACGGCCGTCGTATGAGCTGGTTTTGAGTCACATATGCTCCGTAACGGCACTTAGTCCACGTTGATGTAAAAAAGGTTTAAGAAAAAGGTTTTCAGATTGAGACGAAATTTTTGGGGTAGGTTTCAATGACCAAAAAAATATGAAATACCAAATATGGGGCCTAACGGCCGTCGTATGAGGTGGTTTTGAGTTACATATGCTCCGTAACGGCACTAAGTCCACGTTGAAGGAATAAAAGGTTTCAAAAAAAGTTTTCAGATTGAGACGAAAATTTTGTGGTAGGTTTCAATGACCAAAAAAATATGAAATACCAAATATGGGGCCAAACGGCCGTCGTATGAGGTGGTTTTGAGTCACATATGCTCCTTAACGGCACTCATGGAAAAAAAGGTTTCAAAAAAAGTTTCCAGATTGGGACAAAATTTTGGTGGTAGTTCTCAATGACCAAAAAAATATTAAATTCCAAATATGGGGCCAAACGGTCGTCATATGAAGTGGATTTGAGTCACATATGCTCCGTAACGGCACTCAGTCCACGTGCATGGAAAAAAAGGTTTCAAAAAAAAGTTTTCAGATTGAGACGAAATTTTGGTGGTAGGTTTCAATGACCAAATAAATATGAAATATCAAATATGGGGCCAAACGGCCGTCGTATGAGGTGGTTTAGAGTCACATATGCTTCTAAACGGGACTCATTCCACATTGATGGAAAAAAAGGTTTCAAAAAGATATTTTTAGATTGAGACGAAAATTTTGTGGTAGGTTTCAATGACCAAAAAAATATGATATACCTAATATTGGTCCAAACGGCCGTCGTATGAGGTTGTTTTGAGTCACATATGCTCCTTAACGACACTCATTGAAAAAAGGTTTCAAAAAAAGTTTCCAGATTGGGACAAAATTTTGGTGGTAGTTCTCAAAGACCAAAAAAATATGAAATACCAAATATGGGGCCAAACGGCCGTCATATGAGGTGGTTTTGAGTCACATATGCTCCGTAACGGCACTCAGTCCACGTGGATGGAAAAAAAGTTTCAAAAAAAGTATCCAGATTGAGACAAAATTTTGGTTGTTGGTTTCAAGGACCAAATAAATATGAAATACCAAATAAAGGGCCAAACGGCCGTCGTATGAGGTGGTTTAGAGTGACATATGCTCCTGAACGGGACTCATTCCACGTTGATGGAAAAAAAGGTTTCAAAAAGAAGTTTTCAGATTGAGACGAAATTTTTGTGGTAGGTTTTAATGACCAAAAAAATATGATATACCTAATATGGGTCCAAACGGCCGTCGTATGAGGTGTATTTGAGTCACATATGTTTCGTAACGACACTCAACGTTGATGGAAAACAAGGTTTCAAAAAAAAGTTTTCAGATTTGACGAAATTTTTGTGGTAGGTTTCAATGACCAAAAAAATATAAAATACCAAATATGGGGCCAAACGGCCGTCGTATGAGGTGGTTTAGAGTCACATATGCTTCTTAAGGGGACTAAGTCCACGTTGATGGAAAAAAAGGTTTCAAAAAGAAATTTTCAGATTGAGACGAAATTTTTGTGGTAGGTTTCAATGACCAAAAAAATATGATATACCTAATATGGGTCCAAACGGCCGTCGTATGAGGTGTATTTGAGTCACATATGTTTCGTAACGACACTCAACGTTGATGAAAAACAAGGTTTCAAAAAAAAGTTTTCAGATTTGACGAAATTTTTGTGGTAGGTTTCAATGACCAAAAAAATATGAAATACAAAATATGGGGCCAAACGGCGGTCGTATGAGGTGGTTTTGAGTCACATATGCTCCGTAACGGCACTCAGTCCACGTTGATGGAATAAAAGGTTTCAAAAAAAAGTTTTCAGATTGAGACGAAATTTTTGTGGTAGGTTTCAATGACCAAAAAAATATGAAAAACTAAATATGGGGCCAAACGGCCGTCGTATGAGATGGTTTTGAGTCACGTATGTTCCTTAACGGCACTCATGGAAAAAAAAAGGTTTCAAAAAAAGTTTCCAGATTGGGACAAAATTTTGGTGGTAGTTCTCAATGACCAAAAAAATATGAAATAACAAATATGGGGCCAAACGGCCGTCATATGAGGTGGTTTTGAGTCACATATGCTCCTTAACGGCACTTAGTCCACGTGGATGGAAAAAAAATTTCAAAAAAACTTTCCAGATTGAGAAGAAATTTTGGTTGTTGGTTTCAATGACCAAATAAAAATGAAATACCAAATATGGGGCCAAACGGCTGTCGTATGAGGTGGTTTAGAGTGACATATGCTCCTGAACGGGACTCATTCCACGTTGATGGAAAAAAAGGTTTCAAAAAGAAGTTTTCAGATTGAGACGAAATTTTTGTGGAAGGTTTCAATGACCAAAAAAATATGATATACCTAATATGAGTCCAAACGGCCGTCGTATGAGGTGGTTTTGAGTCACATATGTTTCGTAACGACACTCAACGTAGATGGAAAAAAAGGTTTCAAAAAAAAGTTATCAGATTTGACGAAATTTTTGTGGTAGGTTTCAATGAGCAAAAAAATATGAAATACCAAATATGGGGCCTAACGGCCGTCGTATGAGGTGGTTTTGAGTTACATATGCTCCGTAACGGCACTCAGTCCACGTTGAAGGAATAAAAGGTTTCAAAAAAAAGTTTTCAGATTGAGACGAAAATTTTGTGGTTGGTTTCAATGACCAAAAAAATATGAAATACCAAATATGGGGCCGAACGGCCGTCGTATGAGGTGGTTGTGAGTCACATATGCTCCTTAACGGCACTCATGGAAAAAAGGTTTCAAAAAAAGTTTCCAGATTGGGACAAAATTTTGGTTGTAGTTCTCAATGACCAAAAAAATATGAAATACCAAATATGGGGCCAAACGGCCGTCGTATGAGCTGGTTTTGAGTCACATATGCTCCGTAACGGCACTTAGTCCACGTTGATGTAAAAAAGGTTTAAGAAAAAGGTTTTCAGATTGAGACGAAATTTTTGGGGTAGGTTTCAATGACCAAAAAAATATGAAATACCAAATATGGGGCCTAACGGCCGTCGTATGAGGTGGTTTTGAGTTACATATGCTCCGTAACGGCACTAAGTCCACGTTGAAGGAATAAAAGGTTTCAAAAAAAAGTTTTCAGATTGAGACGAAAATTTTGTGGTAGGTTTCAATGACCAAAAAAATATGAAATACCAAATATGGGGCCAAACGGCCGTCGTATGAGGTGGTTTTGAGTCACATATGCTCCTTAACGGCACTCATGGAAAAAAAGGTTTCAAAAAAAGTTTCCAGATTGGGACAAAATTTTGGTGGTAGTTCTCAATGACCAAAAAAATATTAAATTCCAAATATGGGGCCAAACGGTCGTCATATGAAGTGGATTTGAGTCACATATGCTCCGTAACGGCACTCAGTCCACGTGCATGGAAAAAAAGGTTTCAAAAAAAAGTTTTCAGATTGAGACGAAATTTTGGTGGTAGGTTTCAATGACCAAATAAATATGAAATATCAAATATGGGGCCAAACGGCCGTCGTATGAGGTGGTTTAGAGTCACATATGCTTCTAAACGGGACTCATTCCACATTGATGGAAAAAAAGGTTTCAAAAAGATATTTTTAGATTGAGACGAAAATTTTGTGGTAGGTTTCAATGACCAAAAAAATATGATATACCTAATATTGGTCCAAACGGCCGTCGTATGAGGTTGTTTTGAGTCACATATGCTCCTTAACGACACTCATTGAAAAAAAGGTTTCAAAAAAAGTTTCCAGATTGGGACAAAATTTTGGTGGTAGTTCTCAAAGACCAAAAAAATATGAAATACCAAATATGGGGCCAAACGGCCGTCATATGAGGTGGTTTTGAGTCACATATGCTCCGTAACGGCACTCAGTCCACGTGGATGGAAAAAAAAGTTTCCAAAAAAAGTATCCAGATTGAGACAAAATTTTGGTTGTTGGTTTCAAGGACCAAATAAATATGAAATACCAAATAAAGGGCCAAACGGCCGTCGTATGAGGTGGTTTAGAGTGACATATGCTCCTGAACGGGACTCATTCCACGTTGATGGAAAAAAAGGTTTCAAAAAGAAGTTTTCAGATTGAGACGAAATTTTTGTGGTAGGTTTTAATGACCAAAAAAATATGATATACCTAATATGGGTCCAAACGGCCGTCGTATGAGGTGTATTTGAGTCACATATGTTTCGTAACGACACTCAACGTTGATGGAAAACAAGGTTTCAAAAAAAAGTTTTCAGATTTGACGAAATTTTTGTGGTAGGTTTCAATGACCAAAAAAATATAAAATACCAAATATGGGGCCAAACGGCCGTCGTATGAGGTGGTTTAGAGTCACATATGCTTCTTAAGGGGACTAAGTCCACGTTGATGGAAAAAAGGTTTCAAAAAGAAATTTTCAGATTGAGACGAAATTTTTGTGGTAGGTTTCAATGACCAAAAAAATATGATATACCTAATATGGGTCCAAACGGCCGTCGTATGAGGTGTATTTGAGTCACATATGTTTCGTAACGACACTCAACGTTGATGAAAAACAAGGTTTCAAAAAAAGTTTTCAGATTTGACGAAATTTTTGTGGTAGGTTTCAATGACCAAAAAAATATGAAATACAAAATATGGGGCCAAACGGCGGTCGTATGAGGTGGTTTTGAGTCACATATGCTCCGTAACGGCACTCAGTCCACGTTGATGGAATAAAAGGTTTCAAAAAAAAGTTTTCAGATTGAGACGAAATTTTTGTGGTAGGTTTCAATGACCAAAAAAATATGAAAAACTAAATATGGGGCCAAACGGCCGTCGTATGAGATGGTTTTGAGTCACGTATGTTCCTTAACGGCACTCATGGAAAAAAAAGGTTTCAAAAAAGTTTCCAGATTGGGACAAAATTTTGGTGGTAGTTCTCAATGACCAAAAAAATATGAAATAACAAATATGGGGCCAAACGGCCGTCATATGAGGTGGTTTTGAGTCACATATGCTCCTTAACGGCACTTAGTCCACGTGGATGGAAAAAAAATTTCAAAAAAAACTTTCCAGATTGAGAAGAAATTTTGGTTGTTGGTTTCAATGACCAAATAAAAATGAAATACCAAATATGGGGCCAAACGGCTGTCGTATGAGGTGGTTTAGAGTGACATATGCTCCTGAACGGGACTCATTCCACGTTGATGGAAAAAAAGGTTTCAAAAGAAGTTTTCAGATTGAGACGAAATTTTTGTGGAAGGTTTCAATGACCAAAAAAATATGATATACCTAATATGAGTCCAAACGGCCGTCGTATGAGGTGGTTTTGAGCCACATATGTTTCGTAACGACACTCAACGTAGATGGAAAAAAAGGTTTCAAAAAAAAGTTATCAGATTTGACGAAATTTTTGTGGTAGGTTTCAATGAGCAAAAAAATATGAAATACCAAATATGGGGCCTAACGGCCGTCGTATGAGGTGGTTTTGAGTTACATATGCTCCGTAACGGCACTCAGTCCACGTTGAAGGAATAAAAGGTTTCAAAAAAAAGTTTTCAGATTGAGACGAAAATTTTGTGGTTGGTTTCAATGACCAAAAAAATATGAAATACCAAATATGGGGCCGAACGGCCGTCGTATGAGGTGGTTGTGAGTCACATATGCTCCTTAACGGCACTCATGGAAAAAAAGGTTTCAAAAAAAGTTTCCAGATTGGGACAAAATTTTGGTTGTAGTTCTCAATGACCAAAAAAATATGAAATACCAAATATGGGGCCAAACGGCCGTCGTATGAGCTGGTTTTGAGTCACATATGCTCCGTAACGGCACTTAGTCCACGTTGATGTAAAAAAGGTTTAAGAAAAAGGTTTTCAGATTGAGACGAAATTTTTGGGGTAGGTTTCAATGACCAAAAAAATATGAAATACCAAATATGGGGCCTAACGGCCGTCGTATGAGGTGGTTTTGAGTTACATATGCTCCGTAACGGCACTCAGTCCACGTTGAAGGAATAAAAGGTTTCAAAAAAAAGTTTTCAGATTGAGACGAAAATTTTGTGGTAGGTTTCAATGACCAAAAAAATATGAAATACCAAATATGGGGCCAAACGGCCGTCGTATGAGGTGGTTTTGAGTCACATATGCTCCTTAACGGCACTCATGGAAAAAAGGTTTCAAAAAAAGTTTCCAGATTGGGACAAAATTTTGGTGGTAGTTCTCAATGACCAAAAAAATATTAAATTCCAAATATTGGGCCAAACGGTCGTCATATGAAGTGGATTTGAGTCACATATGCTCCGTAACGGCACTCAGTCCACGTGCATGGAAAAAAAGGTTTCAAAAAAAGTTTTCAGATTGAGACGAAATTTTGGTGGTAGGTTTCAATGACCAAATAAATATGAAATATCAAATATGGGGCCAAACGGCCGTCGTATGAGGTGGTTTAGAGTCACATATGCTTCTGAACGGGACTCATTCCACATTGATGGAAAAAAAGGTTTCAAAAAGATATTTTTAGATTGAGACGAAAATTTTGTGGTAGGTTTCAATGACCAAAAAAATATGATATACCTAATATTGGTCCAAACGGCCGTCGTATGAGGTTGTTTTGAGTCACATATGCTCCTTAACGACACTCATTGAAAAAAAGGTTTCAAAAAAGTTTCCAGATTGGGACAAAATTTTGGTGGTAGTTCTCAAAGACCAAAAAAATATGAAATACCAAATATGGGGCCAAACGGCCGTCATATGAGGTGGTTTTGAGTCACATATGCTCCGTAACGGCACTCAGTCCACGTGGATGGAAAAAAAAGTTTCCAAAAAAAGTATCCAGATTGAGACGAAATTTTGGTTGTTGGTTTCAAGGACCAAATAAATATGAAATACCAAATAAAGGGCCAAACGGCCGTCGTATGAGGTGGTTTAGAGTGACATATGCTCCTGAACGGGACTCATTCCACGTTGATGGAAAAAAAGGTTTCAAAAAGAAGTTTTCAGATTGAGACGAAATTTTTGTGGTAGGTTTTAATGACCAAAAAAATATGATATACCTAATATGGGTCCAAACGGCCGTCGTATGAGGTGTATTTGAGTCACATATGTTTCGTAACGACACTCAACGTTGATGGAATACAAGGTTTCAAAAAACAGTTTTCAGATTTGACGAAATTTTTGTGGTAGGTTTCAATGACCAAAAAAATATAAAATACCAAATATGGGGCCAAACGGCCGTCGTATGAGGTGGTTTAGAGTCACATATGCTTCTTAAGGGGACTAAGTCCACGTTGATGGAAAAAAAGGTTTCAAAAAGAAATTTTCAGATTGAGACGAAATTTTTGTGGTAGGTTTCAATGACCAAAAAAATATGATATACCTAATATGGGTCCAAACGGCCGTCGTATGAGGTGTATTTGAGTCACATATGTTTCGTAACGACACTCAACGTTGATGAAAAACAAGGTTTCAAAAAAAAGTTTTCAGATTTGACGAAATTTTTGTGGTAGGTTTCAATGACCAAAAAAATATGAAATACAAAATATGGGGCCAAACGGCGGTCGTATGAGGTGGTTTTGAGTCACATATGCTCCGTAACGGCACTCAGTCCACGTTGATGGAATAAAAGGTTTCAAAAAAAAGTTTTCAGATTGAGACGAAATTTTTGTGGTAGGTTTCAATGACCAAAAAAATATGAAAAACTAAATATGGGGCCAAACGGCCGTCGTATGAGATGGTTTTGAGTCACGTATGTTCCTTAACGGCACTCATGGAAAAAAAGGTTTCAAAAAAGTTTCCAGATTGGGACAAAATTTTGGTGGTAGTTCTCAATGACCAAAAAAATATGAAATAACAAATATGGGGCCAAACGGCCGTCATATGAGGTGGTTTTGAGTCACATATGCTCCTTAACGGCACTTAGTCCACGTGGATGGAAAAAAAATTTCAAAAAAAACTTTCCAGATTGAGAAGAAATTTTGGTTGTTGGTTTCAATGACCAAATAAAAATGAAATACCAAATATGGGGCCAAACGGCTGTCGTATGAGGTGGTTTAGAGTGACATATGCTCCTGAACGGGACTCATTCCACGTTGATGGAAAAAAAGGTTTCAAAAAGAAGTTTTCAGATTGAGACGAAATTTTTGTGGAAGGTTTCAATGACCAAAAAATATGATATACCTAATATGAGTCCAAACGGCCGTCGTATGAGGTGGTTTTGAGCCACATATGTTTCGTAACGACACTCAACGTAGATGGAAAAAAGGTTTCAAAAAAAAGTTATCAGATTTGACGAAATTTTTGTGGTAGGTTTCAATGAGCAAAAAAATATGAAATACCAAATATGGGGCCTAACGGCCGTCGTATGAGGTGGTTTTGAGTTACATATGCTCCGTAACGGCACTCAGTCCACGTTGAAGGAATAAAAGGTTTCAAAAAAAGTTTTCAGATTGAGACGAAAATTTTGTGGTTGGTTTCAATGACCAAAAAAATATGAAATACCAAATATGGGGCCGAACGGCCGTCGTATGAGGTGGTTGTGAGTCACATATGCTCCTTAACGGCACTCATGGAAAAAAAGGTTTCAAAAAAGTTTCCAGATTGGGACAAAATTTTGGTTGTAGTTCTCAATGACCAAAAAAATATGAAATACCAAATATGGGGCCAAACGGCCGTCGTATGAGCTGGTTTTGAGTCACATATGCTCCGTAACGGCACTTAGTCCACGTTGATGTAAAAAGGTTTAAGAAAAAGGTTTTCAGATTGAGACGAAATTTTTGGGGTAGGTTTCAATGACCAAAAAAATATGAAATACCAAATATGGGGCCTAACGGCCGTCGTATGAGGTGGTTTTGAGTTACATATGCTCCGTAACGGCACTCAGTCCACGTTGAAGGAATAAAAGGTTTCAAAAAAAGTTTTCAGATTGAGACGAAAATTTTGTGGTAGGTTTCAATGACCAAAAAAATATGAAATACCAAATATGGGGCCAAACGGCCGTCGTATGAGGTGGTTTTGAGTCACATATGCTCCTTAACGGCACTCATGGAAAAAAGGTTTCAAAAAAAGTTTCCAGATTGGGACAAAATTTTGGTGGTAGTTCTCAATGACCAAAAAAATATTAAATTCCAAATATTGGGCCAAACGGTCGTCATATGAAGTGGATTTGAGTCACATATGCTCCGTAACGGCACTCAGTCCACGTGCATGGAAAAAAAGGTTTCAAAAAAAGTTTTCAGATTGAGACGAAATTTTGGTGGTAGGTTTCAATGACCAAATAAATATGAAATATCAAATATGGGGCCAAACGGCCGTCGTATGAGGTGGTTTAGAGTCACATATGCTTCTGAACGGGACTCATTCCACATTGATGGAAAAAAAGGTTTCAAAAAGATATTTTTAGATTGAGACGAAAATTTTGTGGTAGGTTTCAATGACCAAAAAAATATGATATACCTAATATTGGTCCAAACGGCCGTCGTATGAGGTTGTTTTGAGTCACATATGCTCCTTAACGACACTCATTGAAAAAAAGGTTTCAAAAAAAGTTTCCAGATTGGGACAAAATTTTGGTGGTAGTTCTCAAAGACCAAAAAAATATGAAATACCAAATATGGGGCCAAACGGCCGTCATATGAGGTAGTTTTGAGTCACATATGCTCCGTAACGGCACTCAGTCCACGTGGATGGAAAAAAAGTTTCCAAAAAAAGTATCCAGATTGAGACGAAATTTTGGTTGTTGGTTTCAAGGACCAAATAAATATGAAATACCAAATAAAGGGCCAAACGGCCGTCGTATGAGGTGGTTTAGAGTGACATATGCTCCTGAACGGGACTCATTCCACGTTGATGGAAAAAAGGTTTCAAAAAGAAGTTTTCAGATTGAGACGAAATTTTTGTGGTAGGTTTTAATGACCAAAAAAATATGATATACCTAATATGGGTCCAAACGGCCGTCGTATGAGGTGTATTTGAGTCACATATGTTTCGTAACGACACTCAACGTTGATGGAAAACAAGGTTTCAAAAAAAAGTTTTCAGATTTGACGAAATTTTTGTGGTAGGTTTCAATGACCAAAAAAATATAAAATACCAAATATGGGGCCAAACGGCCGTCGTATGAGGTGGTTTAGAGTGACATATGCTCCTGAACGGGACTCATTCCACGTTGATGGAAAAAAAGGTTTCAAAAAGAAGTTTTCAGATTGAGACGAAATTTTTGTGGTAGGTTTCAATGACCAAAAAAATATGATATACCTAATATGGGTCCAAACGGCCGTCGTATGAGGTGGTTTTGAGTCACATATGTTTCGTAACGACACTCAACGTTGATGGAAAAAAAGGTTTCAAAAAAAAGTTTTCAGATATGAAGAAATTTTTGTGGTAGGTTTCAATGACCAAAAAAATATGAAATACCAATATGGGGCCAAACGGCCGTCGTATGAGGTGATTTAGAGTGACATATGCTCCTGAACGGGACTCATTCCACGTTGATGGAAAAAAAGGTTTCAAAAAGAAGTTTTCAGATTGAGACGAAATTTTTGTGGTAGGTTTCAATGACAAAAAAAATATGAAATACAAAATATGGGGCCAAACGGCCGTCCTATGAGGTGGTTTTGAGTCACATATGCTCCGTAACGGCACTCAGTCCACGTTGAAGGAATAAAAGGTTTCAAATAAAAGTTTTCAGATTGAGACGAAAATTTTGTGGTAGGTTTCAATGACCAAAAAAATATGAAATACCAAATATAGGGCCAAACGGCCGTCGTATGAGGTGGTTTTAAGTCACATATGCTCCGTAACGGCACTTAGTCCACGTTGATGTAAAAAAGGTTTAAGAAAAAGGTTTTCAGATTGAGACGAAATTTTTGGGGTAGGTTTCAATGTCCAAAAAAATATGAAATACCAAATTTGGGGCCAAACGGCCGTCGTATAAGGTGGTTTTGAGTCACATATGCTTCGTAACGGCACACAGTCCACGATGATGGAAAAAAAGGTTTCAAAAAAACGTTTTCAGATTGAGATGAAATTTTGGTGGTAGGTTTCAATAACCATAAATAAATGAAATACCAAATACGGGGCCAAAAGGCCATCGTATGAGGTGGTTTTTAGTCACATATGCTCCGTAACGGCACTCAGTCCACGTTGATGGAATAAAAGGTTTCAAAAAAAATTTTAAGATTGAGACGAAAATTTTGTGGTAGGCTTCAATGACAAAAAAAATATGAAATACTAAATATGGGGCCAAACGGCCGTCGTATGGTTGGTTTTGAGTCTCATATGCTCCTTAACGGCACTCATGGAAAAAAAGGTTTCAAAAAAAGTTTCCAGATTGGGACCAAATTTTGGTGGTAGTTCTCCATGACCAAAAAAATATGAAATTCCAAATATGGGGCCAAACGGTCGTCATATGAAGTGGATTCGAGTCACATATGCTCCGTAACGGCACTCAGTCCACGTGCATGGAAAAAAAGGTTTCAAAAAAAAGTTTTCAGATTGAGACGAAATTTTGGTTGTTGGTTTCAAGGACCAAATAAATATGAAATACAAAATATGGGGCCAAACGGCCGTCGAATGAGGTGGTTTAGAGTGACATATGCTCCTGAACGGGACTCATTCCACGTTGATGGAAAAAAAGTTTCAAAAAGAAGTTTTCAGATTGAGACGAAATTTTTGTGGTAGGTTTCAATGACCAAAAAAATATGATATACCTAATATGGGTCCAAACGGTTGTCGTATGAGGTGGTTTTGACTCACATATGTTTCGTAACGACACTCAACGTTGATGGAAAAAAAGGTTTCAAAAAAAAGTTTTCAGATTTGACGAAATTTTTGTGGAAGGTTTCAATGACCAAAAAAATATGAAATACCAAATATGCAGCCAAACGGCCGTCCTATGAGGTGGTTTTGAGTCACATATGCTCCTTAACGGCACTCAGTCCACGTTGAAGGAATAAAAGGTATCAACAAAAAGTTTTCAGATTGAGACGAAAATTTTGTGGTAGGTTTCAATGACCAAAAAAATATGAAATTCCAAATATAGGGCCAAACGGCCGTCGTATGAGGTGGTTTTGAGTCACATATGCTCCTTAACGGCACTCATGGAAAAAAAGGTTTCAAAAAAAGTTTCCAGATTGGGACAAAATTTTGGTGGTAGTTCTCAATGACAAAAAAAATATGAAATACCAAATATGGGGCCAAACGGCCGTCGTATGAGGTGGTTTTGAGTCACATTTGCTCCGTAACGGGCACTTAGTACACGTTGATGTAAAAAAGGTTTAAGAATTTTTTTTCAGATTGAGACGAAATTTTTGGGGTAGATTTCAATGACCAAAAAAATATGAAATACCAAATTTGGGGCCAAACGGCCGTCGTATGAGGTGGTTTTGAGTCACATATGCTCCGTAACGGCACTCAGTCCACGATGATGGAAAAAAAGGTTTCAAAAAAACGTTTTCAGATTGAGATGAAATTTTGGTGGTAGGTTTCAATGACCAAAAATAAAAGAAATACCAAATACGGGGCCAAACAGCCATCGTATGAGGTCGTTTTGAGTCACATATGCTCCGTAATGGCACTCAGTCCACGTTGATGGAATAAAAGGTTTCAAAAAAAAGTTTTCAGATTGAGACGAAATTTTTGTGGTAGGCTTCAATGACCAAAATAATATGAAATACTAAATATGGGACCAAACGGCGGTCGTATAAGGTGGTTTTGAGTCACATATGCTCCATAACGGCACTCATGGAAAAAAAGGTTACAAAAAAAGTTTCCAGATTGGGACAAAATTTTGGTGGTAGTTCTAAATGACCAAAAAAATATGAAATTCCAAATATGGGGCCAAACTGTCGTCATATGAAGTGGATTTGAGTCACATATGCTCCGTAACGGCACTCAGTCCACGTGCATGGAAAAAAGGTTCCAAAAAAAAGTTTTCAGATTGAGACGAAATTTTGGTGGTATTTCTCAATGACGAAAAAAATATGAAATACCAAATATGGGGCCAAACGGCCGTCATATGAGGTGGTTTTGAGTCACATATGCTCCGTAACGGCACTCAGTCCACGTGGATGGAAAAAAAAGTTTCCAAAAAGAAATTTTCAGATTGAGACGAAATTTTTGTGGTAGGTTTCAATGAAAAAAAAAATATGATATACCTAATATTGGTCCAAACGGCCGTCGTATGAGGTGGTTTTGAGTCACATATGCTCCTTAACGACACTCATTGAAAAAAAGGTTTCAAAAAAAGTTTCCAGATTGGGACAAAATTTTGGTGGTAGTTCTCAATGACCAAAAAAATATGAAATACCAAATATGGGGCCAAACGGCCGTCATATGAGGTGGTTTTGAGTCACATATGCTCCGTAACGGCACTCAGTCCACGTGGATGGAAAAAAAAGTTTCAAAAAAAAGTTTCGAAATTGAGACGAAATTTTGGTTGTTTGTTTGAAGGACCAAATAAATATAAAATACCAAATATGGGGCCAAACGGCCGTCGTATGAGGTGGTTTAGAGTGACATATGCTCCTGAACGGGACTCATTCCACGTTGATGGAAAAAAAGGTTTCAAAAAGAAGTTTTCAGATTGAGACGAAATTTTTGTGGTAGGTTTCAATGACCAAAAAAATATGATATACCTAATATGGGTCCAAACGGCCGTCGTATGAGTTGTTTTTGAGTCACATATGTTTCGTAACGACACTCAACGTAGATGGAAAACAAGGTTTCAGAAAAAAGTTTTCAGATTTGACGAAATTTTTGTGGTAGGTTTGAATGACCAAAATAATATAAAATACCAAATATGGGGCCAAACGGCGGTCGTATGAGGTGGTTTTGAGTCACATATGCTCCGTAACGGCACTCATGGAAAAAAAAGGTTTCAAAAAAAGTTTCCAGATTGGGACAAAATTTTGGTGGTATTTCTCAATGACGAAAAAAATATGAAATACCAAATATGGGGCCAAACGGCCGTCATATGAGGTGGTTTTGAGTCACATATGCTCCGTAACGGCACTCAGTCCACGTGGATGGAAAAAAAAGTTTCAAAAAAAAGTTTCCAGATTGAGATGAAATTTTTGGGGTAGAATTCAATGACCAAAAAAATATGAAATACCAAATATGGGGCAAAACGGCCGTCGTATGAGGTGGTTTAGAGTCACATATGCTCCGGAACGGGACTCGGTCCACGTTGATGGAAAAAAAGGTTTCAAAAAGAAGTTTTCAGATTGAGACGAAATTTTTGTGGTAGGTTTCAATGACCAAAAAAATATGATATACCTAATGTGGGTCCAAACGGCCTTCGTATGAGGTGTTTTTGAGTCACATATGTTTCGTAACGAAACTCAACATTGATGAAAAACAAGGTTTCAAAAAAAGTTATCAGATTTGACGAAATTTTTGTGGAAGGTTTGAATGACCAAAAAAATATGAAATACCAAATATGGGGCCAAACGGCCGTCCTATGAGGTGGTTTTGAGTCACATATGCTCCGTAACGGCACTCAGTCCACGTTGAAGGAATAAAAGGTTTCAAAAAAAAGTTTTCAGATTGAGACGAAAATTTTGTGGTAGGTTTCAATGACCAAAAAAATATGAAATACCAACTATAGGTCCAAACGGCCGTCGTATGAGGTGGTTTTGACTCACATATGCTCCTTAATGGCACTCATGGAAAAAAAGGTTTCAAAAAAAATTTCAAGATTGGGACAAAATTTTGGTGGTAGTTCTCAATGACCAAAAAAATATGAAATACCAAATATGGGGCCAAACGGCCATCGTATGAGGTGGTTTTGAGTCACATATGCTCCGTAACAGGACTTAGTCCACGTTGATGTAAAAAAGGTTTAAGAAAAAGGTTTTCAGATTGAGACAAAATTTTTGGGGTAGGTTTCAATGACCAAAAAATATGAAATACCAAATTTGCGGCCAAACGGCCGTCGTATGAGGTGGTTTTGAGTCACATATGCTCCGTAACGGCACTCAGTCCACGATGATGGAAAAAAAGGTTTCAAAAAAACGTTTTCAGATTGAGATGAAATTTTGGTGGTAGGTTTCAATGACCAAAAATAAATGAAATACCAAATACGGGGCCAAACGGCCATCGTATGAGGTCGTTTTGAGTCACATATGCTCCGTAACGGCACTCAGTCCACGTTGATGGAATAAAAGGTTTCAAAAAAAAGATTTCAGATTGAGACGAAATATTTTTGGTAGGCTTCAATGACGAAAAAAATATGAAAAACTAAATATGGGGCCAAACGGCCGTCGTATGAGGTGGTTTTGAGTTACATATGCTCCTTAACGGCACTCATGGAAAAAAAGGTTTCAAAAAAAAGTTTTCAGATTGAGACGAAATTTTGGTCGTAGGTTTCAATGACCAAATAAATATGAAATACCAAATATGGGACCAAACGGCCGTCGTATGAGGTGGTTTAGAGTCACATATGCTCCTGAACGGGACTCGGTCCACGTTGATAGAAAAAAAGGTTTCAAAAAGAAGTTTTCAGATTGAGACGAAATTTTTGTGGTAGGTTTCAATGACCAAAAAAATATGATATACCTAATGTGGGTCCAAATGGCCGTCGTATGAGGTGTTTTGGAGTCACATATGTTTCGTAACGACACTCAACATTGATGGATAACAAGGTTTCAAAAAAAGTTTTCAGATTTGACGAAATTTTTGTGGTAGGTTTGAATGACCAAAAAATATAAAATACCAAATATGGGGCCAAACGGCCGTCGTATGAGGTGGTTTTGAGTCACATATGCTCCGTAAAGGCACTCAGTCCACGTTTATGGAATAAAAGGTTTCAAAAAAAAGTTTTCAGATTGAGACGAAATTTTTGTGGTAGGTTTCAATGACCAAAAAAATATGAAATAATAAATATGGGGCCAAACGGCCGTCGTATGAGGTGGTTTTGAGTCACATATGTTCGTTAACGGCACTCATGGAAAAAAAAGGTTTTAAAAAAGTTTCCAGATTGGGACAAAATTTTGGTGGTAGTTCTCAATGACCAAAAAAATACGAAATACCAAATATGAGGCCAAACGGCCGTCATATGAGGTGGTTTTGAGTCACATATACTCCGTAAGGGCACTCAGTCCACGTGGATGGAAAAAAAAGTTTCAAAAAAAAGTTTCCAGATTGAGACGAAATTTTGGTTGTTGGTTTCAAGGACCAAATAAATATGAAATACCAAATATGGGCCAAACGGCCGTCGTATGAGGTGGTTTAGAGTGACATATGCTCCTGAACGGGACTCATTCCACGTTGATGGAAAAAAAGGTTTCAAAAAGAAGTTTTCAGATTAAGACGAAATTTTTGTTGTAGGTTTCAATGACCAAAAAAATATGATATACCTAATATGGGTCCAAACGGCCGTCGTATGAGGTGGTTTTGAGTCACATATGTTTCGTAACGACACTCAACGTAGATGGAAAACAAGGTTTCCAGATTGAGACGAAATTTTGGTTGTTGGTTTCAAGGACCAAATAAATATGAAATACCAAATATGGGGCCAAACGGCCGTCGTATGAGGTGGTTTAGAGTGACATATGCTCATGAACGGGACTCATTCCACGTTTATGGAAAAAAAGGTTTCAAAAAGAAGTTTTCTGATTGAGACGAAATTATTGTGGTACGTTTCACTGACCAAAAAAATATGATATACCTAATATGGGTCCAACCGGCCGTTGTATGAGGTGGTTTTGAGTCACATATGTTTCGTAACGACACTCAACGTTGATGGAAAAAAAAGTTTCAAAAAAAGTTTCCAGATTGGGACAAAATTTTGGTGGTAGTTCTAGATGACAAAAAAAATATGAAATACCAAATATGGGGCCAAACGGCCGTCCTATGAGGTGGTTTTGAGTCACATATGCTCCGTAACGGCACTCAGTCCACGTTGAAGGAATAAAAGGTTTCAAAAAAAAGTTTTCAGATTGAGACGAAAATTTTGTGGTAGGTTTCAATGACCAAAAAAATATGAAATACCAAATATAGGGCCAAACGGCCGTCGTATGAGGTGGTTTTGAGTCACATATGCTCCTTAACAGCACTCATGGAAAAAAAGGTTTAAAAAAAGTTTCTAGATGGGGATAAAATTTTGGTGGTAGTTCTCAATGACCAAAAAAATATGAAATACCAAATATGGGGCCAAACGGCCATCGTATGAGGTGGTTTTGAGTCACATATGCTCCGTAACGGCACTTAGTCCACGTTGATGTAAAAAAGGTATAAGAAAAAGGTTTTCAGATGCAGACGAAATTTTTGGGGTAGGTTTCAATGACCAAAAAAATTTGAAATACCAAATTTGGGGCCAAACGGCCGTCGTATGAGGTTGTTTTGAGTCACATATGCTCCGTAACGGCACTCAGTCCACGATGATGGAAAAAAAGGTTTCAAAAAAACGTTTTCAGATTGAGATGAAATTTTGGTGGTAGGTTTCAATGACCAAAAATAAATGAAATACCAAATACGGGGCCAAACGGCCGTCGTATGAGGTCGTTTTGAGTCACATATGTTCCGTAACGGCACTCAGTCCACATTGATGGAATAAAAGGTTTCAAAAAAAAGTTTTCAGATTGAGACGAAATTTTTGTGGTAGGCTTCAATGACCAAAAAAATATGAAAAACTAAATATGGGGCCAATCGGCCGTCGTATGAGGTGGTTTTGAGTTACATATGCTCCTTAACGGCACTCATGGAACAAAAGGTTTCAAAAAAAAAGTTTTCAGATTGAGACGAAATTTTGGTCGTAGGTTTCAATGACCAAATAAATATGAAATACCAAATATGGGGCCAAACGGCCGTCGTATGAGGTGGTTTAGAGTCACATATGATCTTGAACGGGACTCATTCCACGTTGATGGAAAAAAAGGTTTCAAAAAGAAGTTTTCAGATTGAGACGAAATTTTTGTGGTAGGTTTCAATGACCAAAAAAATATGATATACCTAATGTGGGTCCAAATGGCCGTCGTATGAGGTGTTTTTGAGTCACATATGTTTCGTAACGACACTCAACATTGATGGAAAACAAGGTTTCAAAAAAAGTTTTCAGATTTGACGAAATTTTTGTGGTAGGTTTGAATGACCAAAAAAATATAAAATACCAAATATGGGGCCAAACGGCCGTCGTATGAGGTGGTTTTGAGTCACATATGCTCCGTAACGGCACTCAGTCCACGTTTATGGAATAAAAGGTTTCAAAAAAAAGTTTTCAGATTGAGACGAAATTTTTGTGGTAGGTGTCAATGACCAAAAAAATATGAAATACTAAATATGGGGCCAAACGGCCGTCGTATGAGGTGGTTTTGAGTCACATATGTTCGTTAACGGCACTCATGGAAAAAAAAAAGGTTTGAAAAAAGTTTCCAGATTGGGACAAAATTTTGGTGGTAGTTCTCAATGACCAAAAAAATATGAAATACCAAATATGAGGCCAAACGGCCGTCATATGAGGTGGTTTTGAGTCACATATGCTCCGTAAGGGCACTCAGTCCACGTGGATGGAAAAAAAAGTTTCAAAAAAAAGTTTCCAGATTGAGACGAAATTTTGGTTGTTGGTTTCAAGGACCAAATAAATATGAAATACCAAATATGGGCCAAACGGCCATCGTATGAGGTGGTTTAGAGTGACATATGCTCCTGAACGGGACTCATTCCACGTAGATGGAAAAAAAGGTTTCAAAAAGAAGTTTTCAGATTGAGACGAAATTTTTGTGGTAGGTTTCAATGACCAAAAAAATATGATATACCTAATATGGGTCCAAACGGCCGTCGTATGAGGTGGTTTTGAGTCACATATGTTTCGTAACGACACTCAACGTTGATGGAAAAAAAGTTTTAGGATTTGAAGAAATTTTTGTGGAAGGTTTCAATGACCAATAAAATATGAAATACCAAATATGGGGCCAAACGGCCGTCGTATGAGGTGATTTAGAGTGACATATGCTCCTGAACGGGACTCATTCCACGTTGATGGAAAAAAAGGTTTCAAAAGAAGTTTTCAGATTGAGACGAAATTTTTGTGGTAGGTTTCAATGACCAAAAAAATATGTTATACCTAATATGGGTCCAAACGGCCGTCGTATGAGGTGGTTTTGAGTCACATATGTTTCGTAACGACACTCAACGTAGATGGAAAACAAGGTTTCCAGATTGAGACGAAAATTTGGTTGTTGGTTTCAAAGACCAAATAAATATGAAATACCAAATATGGGGCCAAACGGCC
>CANSGD010001208.1:0-112989 GCA_947645195.1 Patellifolia procumbens
AAGCCACTTGAGGCGTAGCCCCTTGAGGATGGTTTTCCGAGGTTTTCTAGCAACCGCTGGACACTGTAGTTATTTAAAGCCTCAGCATATGAGATGGAGTCAAGTGCGGAATGATATTCTATCTGATTTCTATATTGTTAGTAAGGAATGAGGAGTTTTTAAATTTAAGGGTGAAAAGAGCGCCGCTTCTTATCTAGCATATGAAGCAGGGTTTAACCTGCGAACTAAGATCCAGTGGCTCTGAGTTACTCAACATAATGGGTGCTATTATGTCCCCCTGAATCGAAGGTATATTTTGAACACGAGGGTGTTGTCTAACAATAGTTGCTTTTCTGTGGAGAATTTTTATTTGGCTCCAGAGTGGACAATTGGATTTTGCAGGTCTGTAATGCGTCAAACTGAGTTGTGATCGTACTTCATTTGGAAGTGAGCACAAAGTGACGGAGAAGAAGTGGTTGGGACTTCAGTAGGCGTATGATTGAAAAATGATCCGTTAATACATTATCTGTATTGGCAAAAGCAGTTAACTTTTGCAATCTGGTAGTTTTCTATGATATTGTTCCAGAAGAGATTTTGGCAAGCTTCATTTGGAAAAAATAAGATATTGGCAAACTTTATTGCATTGATTTTCTTAGATTAAGTGAGACATGTCTGTCCCACTGTGCTAGTCTTTTAGTTAGTCTAGACTCTAGTATTAAAACTTTTTTCTTAAAAGAGAGAAGACCAAGTTAATGCAGGGTTTTGGATTTTAGGCAGATTAAGACCTATTCCTGCCTCTGTGACCTTTTTTTGGGAGATGCTCCTACCTTTTTGACTTTTCTTTCTATTAATCTATTTTTGTGTAATAGTGACATGTTCTAATTGTGTTGATTGCTTGGGAATTTGTTGTGAGAAATGCCATGGGGTGTGGATCCACTATAGGGCCCATACTTGCTACAGGTATTGGGATCCGAACTGTTGATTGTGGCATTGCTCAGCTTTCCATGCACAGGTATCAAGTTGTTCTTTTCTGCTTTAGCAAGAGGGCTCATGTTGGCTGATAACTTGACCAATTTAGATGTGACACTAGCAAACATTTTCCTAGGGGAGAGCTGGAAATTGGAAATAATCTAGGAAAATAATTAGATGGCTAAGACTTGTTGAGTGCATGTTTTAAATCCTTTGAAACATTTCCCTAATCCTTAGTAATAAGTAAAATTGCATTTACCTCACTTTCCTAATATAGGCTTACCAATCAATATATATCCTTGTAGCGAAGAAAATTGCTAGGAAATAAAGTGATTTCCAACATATGAAGAAAGTTTCAAATGCTGGCTTCCATTTCCTTTACCAAGAAGAAAGCTCTAGAGTTTGTCCATGCGGTTGATTAAACTCGGTGTGCAGCTTGCTATCATTAATAGTCCATTTGAAGTGTGTGATTAGTCGCAGAATCGAAAGCTAAGGTCTGAACTATTGGATATTGGGGTTAGTTTATTTAGTGAGAAAGTGGAGAGAATTGTATTTGAGAGAAGGAGACGTTTAATGATTGAAATGCATAGATTTGGTTGGCTGGAAATGCTTCAGAGTACATGGTATATATAGGTGAGCATGCAACCTTTTACATTCTAGGATGCATGCATTAAACTCCTAGATACATAGTTCAAGAATAAGCTAGAACTTATCTTTATTAGGTTCATGTTTCTAAGGATACAATGTATTAGAAAATTCGTGAACTTAGGCTCTAATTCTAAGTGCTGGAAATTTAGGGAAATTATGGGAAAAGTCTCAATATTTCAACACTTAACCGCATAAATGAATTAGGGATCTTCATTTATAGAACAAGGAACTATGTGTAACTTATAAAGCCTTGACTACAAGCTAAATAGTAACAAGTTATTTTGATGTTCTTAGTTTAATTCTGGTTTGGGTTAGGCTCCGTTCTTTTGGACTGGATTAATTGAAAAACATTTCAGTTCAGCTGAATTCAGCTCCATTAATTTCAGTTCAGTTATTGTTCAGTTCAGCTCTTGGTTAAACTCAAAACATTTCGGTTCAGTTCATTCCAGTACAAAAGAACAAAGCCTTAGTTCAATTTAGGTCATATTCGAGTTATGAGGCAATTGGTCGGATTGGGGTGGTTCAAGTCCGAGCGATAATGAGATTTTGCATTGAGTTTCTTTTCACAAAATCGATCAATATTAGGGATGCTTGGTTCAAATAATTGGAATGGTATGGATTGCAGTCTCATACCATGGGGGTATGGATTGAAAACCCCATACCAAACTCAAGTTGTTTAGTTTAATTTTGGAATGGATTTTATATCTCATTCTTTTATTTGTTTCAATTATGAATTGGAATGGGTTATTGATTTTTTTATATTATAATAGAATTAAATTAAAAAACTCAAAACCCCAGCCCGTTCCCACCCAGTTTTGTGCATTAGGGCATCATCATCAAATGGATAGGCATTAGGGCATCATCATCCAATTGTAACAAAACAAACCAATTGCATCATCATCAAAATGCATCACATCAGCGCGTCATCATCCAAGTCTAATGAAAACGAATTTTACACTTTTATTTGGCAATTGGAGACTTCATACCATCTTTCCCCACTTCTTAATCGAAGAACCATTACTAAAAAAGGCAATCGAAGAACCAAAACTGAAAAAGGCAATCGAAGAACCTTTGATGCGAAGTAATCAAGTACATAAAAGAGAGAGACTGCGGCACAAGAGATCGAAGCGAGATCGACGGCGGTTGGTGGTGTTCTTGGTCACTGTGTTAGCGGTGTGGTGGTTTTGGGTGGTCGGCGGTTGGTGGTGTTTTGGGTTCTGGTTTGGTGATTGGTGGTGGGTGCTGGCCTGCTGAGTTTCCGGAAATTATGGTGGCTTATGTGCTGGAGTTTTTCACTCATCTTCTTTAGTTAGGGTTTCATACTAGGGGGAATGGAGTTTGAATCTTTAGGGGGTAGATGAGTATGAGATTCCATGGGGATGGGGTTAGAACCCCTTTGGTATGAGATTCTAGGGGAAAAAGGTCCAACCAAACATTCAAATGGTATCACATCCATTTCATACCATTCCAAAAGGCCCAATCAAACATCCCCTTAGTCCTGTTTATTTTTGGCATGGTTTAACTTGCATTGGTTGATTACGGTTTGCCAAAATCGAGCTGTCCTGCTCCAAATACGGCTTGGGTCTTCTGGTAATTCAGATAACATAATTAGGTGTAGCTACGTGTATAAACATTTGCAACTCTTTATTTAAAATTTGATAATTGTAATGTATGTTTTGCCATGTCTTTCGTGATAGTAATTATGAGTAGCTGACGCTAAATGCTTGTTCTTTTGCATGTAGTGTGAGGGAGATATGTGGGAAGGAAGATGTAGACATTGCTTATAAGCATTTCAAAGCATTTTACCAAACATTTTCCAGCATTGACAGACAATTATCTGTTGATTAGTAAGTCAATTTTTGGAAGTTTTTTTTCTTTCACTATTGTGTATGGAGTATGCTTTCCTCATTTGGCTGGCTGATGAAGTGTTCACTGCTCATTCAGTCCATAATTTAATGAATTTCTGTACATTTAATCTGTTTCAAAGTCTCCCTTTGGGGCAGCAGTAGCCTTGACGGGAGACATTACAGAGAATCATTTTACTAATTCCTCATTTATTATTGTTTCAGACAGACATTCAAATGAATGAATTATCTTAATATGGGCAATCAAATGTGCTTGATTCCTCCATGATAACATTTCAAGGAACCCTGCTTTGAGACTGCTTGTTCATATAAGAATACAATGGGAAGAACTATTCTGGGAAAGGGGTGTTACGGACTGTATAATACACCATGTGTGCTTTTATTATTTTCCTGATTTTTCGATTTGGTTTCAATTAGGCTTTATTATACTTTTCATCATTAATTTTGTTTACAGGAGGCTGATATACTTTAGGTAAAGATATTAACAAGACATGTTTTAATAGTACAGGGCGATTATACTAGTATGGAATGATTTTGGACATTATGTCATTATATTTGCCTGGGCACTGTCAAAAAGTGCCTTATCAATATCTTCACCATGACTTTAATCTTTTGAGCCTTTTCTTGAAAGTGGGCTCCCAGATTTTAGGTTGTTTTGTGTTGCAATCAATACTTGCAGTTATTGTGTACTTCCAATGTTGGGGAACTACATTTCACGTCAAGTTTCTGTAGTTTTGACATCCCTCCCGCTTTTACTGGTGTAGGAAAGAAAGAAAAAGAAAAAGAAATAGGAAACGGAAAAGAGGGCTTTGTTATTATTGTTATTCAGTACCAATTTGTTTTCCTTTTGGAGTGTCACATCATTGTTTATCAGCAATAAATGGCTCTCTGCCAAATGCAATCTACACTTTCATGTAGATTATGAAGCAACCTAGCCGGTGAGAAGTCAACTTCTTCATTGCACCAACTATCTGACAAGTCTTAACGTTCAATTTTCTAACAAACTCGTTGTCTTTTTAAGAGAGTATGTTTTTGGAAGCTTATACGTGTCCTCCATCAAAAGCTCTCAATTTCTATGATGGAAACTGCGACTCCTGAACCTCCAAATGCAGATTGCAATTCCACAGTCGATGTCTCTCGGCCTTTTCCCTCAGTCAAAGAGGCCGTTGCCATTTTTGGAAAACGGGTTTTCCTTAGAGAAATCCCGTCGCCTCCTAAACCCCCAAGTTGTGGTATCGGGAAAGTTATATCACCTTCATCTGAGCTTACACCTAGTTCAGAAAAACCTTCTGGTTTTTCTCTGGAAAATTGTTCATCGAGTTCATCTGAATCCGTGGGAAGTCCCCGTAAACCTGCGAGCTTTACTAGCAGAGAAACTGTTGACTCCTCTGTGTACCAACCTACACCAAGTCCTCAAACTCCCGAAAATGTGAACCCTTCAAGGTTTTCAACGGGAAAGGTTGTATCACCATCTCCAACCATTTCTAGCAAAGAAATTACATCTTTGTCTATTAACGAACCTGCATCAAGTCCTCTGAATCTGAAAAATGATAATCATGGGAAGATAATACATGGGAATGATTTAGTGATGATGCTGATGATATTAAAGAGACTAGAAAGTGAGTTGCAGGAAACAAAGATGGAAGTGAAGCTTCTGAAGGAGAGAGAAGCAGAAACTGAGGTGGCATTGGCTTCCTTAAATGCGGAGCTCCACAAGAATATGTCAAAGATTGCCAAAGTTGAGTTTGCTGAAGCAACAAAATCAGCAGCTAAACCGGCAGCGGCAACCACATTGGCTGATGAAGGACAGAGAGAGACGGGTTCAAGAGACCAGGAGAGGAAAAAAATGGAAGTGATGGTTAAAACTGTGGATTCTCCAACGTTAGCCCAGATATTGAGCATTAGTGACTATGATTGCTATTTTGGGGACAAGAAGGTAAAGAAATCCATGAAGAAGAAGCCAATTATTCCATTGGTGACTGATATCTTTGCATGGAGGAAGAGATCACCACCAAGCAATTATCCCACTCGTCCTTTATTTTCTTGGCAATGAGTCTTATGCTTCACGGTTTAGCATAAATTAGTGTTCTGATTGTGAGATCAAGTTAGACACTCGGCAATATTAAAAAAAAAAAAATTAGCAAAATAAAAATGAAAGAGAAGGGTGGAAAAATATCTTATGTAAATCTTTCTGGATTGTTTTCCTGTACATGACAATGTCTTGTTTTATTGTGGTTCTTGCTTTTGTTAAAATTTGATGTAGACTAAATTATGCAATATTACAAAATAAAGGTTCGGGAACAGGAAAGCAAACTACTAGGGCAGTTACAATCTGAAAGAAGATTACATAAACCACTAATACGAGCTTTTCTTTGCTCTGATACTGATTTCAACACCATTAAAAGAACTAGGGGATTTATTTTGGAAAAATTAATAGGAATAATTCAAACTATTGCCTATCTTTCATAAACAATCCCACCTTTGATAATTTCCAAAATAATCTCAAACTATAATCCTCCCTTTCCAGAGCAATCCCTCTTGACATGGAACCTGTGTTAAACAGGTTGAACAGACCACGTGTCGTAGTGACATTGGCCAAAAACATAGAAAAAATCTTTTAAAACCCTCTCACCCAGCCACCAACCCCTTCCCCTCCCCATCCACCACCACGTTGCCCATTCCCACCCACCACTACCCTAAAAAACCACCACCCACACACCGAAAACCACCCCTGATCCACCAAAACCACCCTAAAATAACCTAGACCCACCCTAAACCACCCAGACCCACCTCAAACAACCACCACCGCCCGAAACCACTTAAACCACCCCCCACCACCGAAAACCATCATAAAACAACCCCACCACTCATAACCACCCTAAAACAAACCCACCAATCAAAACCACCCTAACCCCCCACCACCCGAAACCACCCTAAAACGACTCTCCACCCACCCACCCCCCCCCTAAAACCCAAAATCACCTTAAAACAACCACCACTACCTGAAACCACCCCAAAACCAACCCTCACCATCTGAAACCGCCCTAAAACAACACCCCGCCACCCGAAACCACCCTGCGGCGTCGTGGTTGTGGTTGTGGTTGTGGCAGTGGGGGGTGGTTTTCGGTGATTGTAACAGTGGGGGCGAGGAGGGCTGATTTCTTTTTTAAAAGATTGCTTTAAAAAAATTAACAAACTAACCAATCACAATGCGCCACGTGGCATTGTTGACCTGTTTATCTAGTTATCACTTTACCTAGGACAAATATATGTAGATATCCTAAATACTTGAGATTTTTTTGGAAATTACTATAGGTGTGATTATTTATGGAAGATGGGTAATAGTTTAGTTTATTTTTGTTAATTTCCCATTTTCTTTTGGCGCTAATACCTACCATCAAGTTCTATGATTCTGCATGGAGTATTTGACACCAAAAGTAGGCGCAAATTAGATGGTGCATGGAGGAGCACTATGAGCATGGTGCTCCATGCCCATGTCATCATGTATGTTAGCATACTCGCAATGTACATAAGACTTTTGCCAGTGTACAAAAAAGAAAAACATTCCCAATGTACATTAACCTTCCAAATGGTTCATTAGATTCATTTTTTTCCCCCAATTTTGAAAACACACATTTTGAATTCATTTGACCCCCAATTATTATTAAATATGTTCATTTACTAATTTCAATTGTTCATTGTAAAACCAACTCAATTTCAATTTCAAAAAAGTTTTTGTTCCAATTAACTTCGACATATGTTATTTTATATAAATTTTTTGTTCATTATGATTATCATATATGTTTGTTTATTGATTTCAAACGTTCATGGGAAGATCAATTCAATTTCCAATTAACTTTGACATATGGTTTTTTTTATATATAAATCCATTGTATAACCATAATGAACATTAGTATTATGTAAAAACATATAATTGAAACTAAAACTTTTTTGAAATTGAGTGTGATTTTACAATGAACATTTAATATCAATAGATGAACATTTTGGATAACCATAATGAACAATAAGGTTATATAAAAAAACATGCAAATGTTACTCTAATATACATCAGGCGTATAATGAACATCAATTCAAATGAAGAGAACATCATCTATATTTCCAATGAACATTTCTAAAAATATTATAGAGGAGAGATAAATAAGGCGAGAGAGATTTTGGGGGCAAAATGAATTCAAAATGTGTATTTTCAAATGAGGAGAAAAAATAAATGAATTTCATGTACATTTTTTGGGGGGGGGTATCGACATCGGTGTTCTTTAATATAAATCTAATGTTCAATACATTATAAATTGGAAATTTTACATAATTGCGAATTTATAAGAATGTGAATTTGACTTGATTTTGTGATGTATACTTATTATCAATGATTGAATATTTCGAATGACTTAAAGTGAACATTTGCGTAACATAAAAGAACATATGTTCAAGTTACTGTGAACGATTTTTTTAAAGAAAATTGAGTTTATTTTATGATGTACATATGATATTTATTAATTGAACATTTTTAATATCGAGAATGAACATTAGTGTAAGGTTAGTGAACAAATTTCAAGTTTAGTGGCGCCAATTAATATATTGAATTTAAAACTTTTTACTTGTGTGGAGCACCATACTGACTTACATTATGATGTCAGCATGGAGCACCATGAGCATGGTGCTCCTTTGTGCGCTATCTACTAATTGAAAAGTAGGACCTAAGTTTGGTTTTTTCTTAGTTTTGTTTTTGGTTCTTATTCTTCTTTACTCACTCATGCAAAAGGATTCCTCGATCTTCAAATAGTGTATTTGTGAAAAGTCTTTAGAAAATGGGCTATCGAATAAAGGGGAGAAGATGAGGTTATTCTATGGACTTTTTCTTGATAAGCTAGAGACAAATTGGCCATAAATCTCCCTCATCTTTCTTACTATCACACTCAACTTATGATGCTAGCATACCTAGAAAAATCCCCTTGAAACATACGAAAAACTTTGAAAGAAATCCAAGCAAACTCATTTTTTTGGTGCATGAAATACTTAGGGGACCCTAATGGTGGACCCTAATGGTGAACCGTAAGCTACTCTAAAAGAGAAAAACGTACAATGTGGGATATTCAAAGACATCGAAAGTCTGCCTTTTGTTGTAATGTGATGTCTTTGCTTAGAAATGTAATCTACGACTGAATTTGCTTCTCTAAAAATATGATGCACTGAAGTCGAATGGATATAGGTGAGGAGGTGACGAGTATCATGTATAAGGGTCTGAATGCACCCAAGGATCTCAAAGTTTCCTTTTAGCATGTTCAAGAAGACGAGGTTGTCTCCTTCAATCATAAGATCTGTGAATTCCATATCTTTGGCTTGAAGCAATCCACTGCGGAGGTCTGTAGCTTCAGCAATCAAAGGAGAAGGACAAAGCCAGCGGCAACAGGTGTCTGGATTTGAGGAGCCATCAAAATTCAGCTAATAAAGTTGGGGGAGGAGGTCTCCTGTATACGTGGATAGTCTTATGTGAGCTGCAAGGGGTGGAGGTGGGGAAATATGAGTTACTGCCTATGTAATTGTGCAAGTTCCATCAGATATTGAGTATTTCTCTCTATATAGTATTCGAGTAATTTGGTATGTTTCATTCTTAAAGATGATTGCGTTTCTTGCCTTATAAAGGCTCCATAGTAGCAAAAAGAATTTGGGCACTGTTTTATGCCGTGTTGTTTAATAACTCTGAACACTTCGTGCATCTAGGATGGTTATTCCCCAGATGTCTTTAACCATGGCATATCGCCAAAAGTACGGGCCTGGATGTAAGACATAAATAAGTCATTCATGGATTCCGCTGAAAACTGACAGCGAGACAAATAAAAGGAACTTGTAGTTGTCTACGTTCGAGATTTTCCCGTGTGGATAAACCATTCGGAAGTAGTTACCAAACAAATAGTTTAATTTTCTTGTAAATGTCTATATTCCATATACTTCCTCCGTTTTTTTACTCGCACCATTTCTATCTTTCACACTATTCACACATGTCCACTTAAATCAATATTGTGACTTATATGTAAGAAAAAATATAGTCATATGAGATCTTGTTAGATTCGTCTCGATGTATAGATTATTAAAATCTAATTTGCATAATTTTTTATTGTGTATAACTAAAGATATTTAACATCTAAATTGTGCATTGGGTTGCGTAAACAGGATCAATGGTGCGAGTATTAAAAAACGGAGGAAGTATAACCATACAACCGCTTTGGAGGTTGAAAAAAGGTTGGGTTATGGACTAGCCAGGTGGCAGACTTAATCGTAAGTTTCCCTGAGGAAGTAAGACCCAACAAAGGGTGTCTTTTTGTGGTTGTGAAGGAAGGGGAAAGGAAATTTCTCAACATTTCAGAGTTCCATGTCGTGTTCAGTTGAAGGACCTCACTTACTTTAAGGTCTAAAGTAGGGATGGTGGATGTATATTAAGGATTTCGATAACACTAGTTTATCCACACCAGTTGTCTAACAAGAAGAATATATCTAAGACAGACCCTACTTTCCATTGAATCCCCAATCGAATTAGTCTCGCATTTGCAAAATTGTTCTCCGGGTTAGGGAGTCACTTGTCTTGGGTTGGTAGTTAAAGAAGGAGCTATGTTATAAGTATTTTTTACGCATCATTTCTGCCCATTTATTGGAGGGATAAGTCAGAATTTTCAACCTAGTTTGGCTAGCATGCCTTGGTTCATATGCTTTGTCTTTCGAGGACCTAAACCACCCATAATCTTGGGTTTGCAAATTTTATCCCATGATATCACAAAAGATCTGAACCTATGCTCCAAAAGTTTCATCTTATTAGAGATATTGTAGGGAGAGAGGATGCGACGATTTATGAGGTTCATACAGATTGCATATCGTTGATCCATTTACTAAACCTCTGCCACATCCCAAGCATTAGGTCATACTAGGGATATAGACATGAAACATATGGAAGAATGGCTTTAGATTGTTTACCAGTTCTTGTATAGAATTGTAAAGACATTGATTTATTTGGTCACGTTTATCGATCAATAACAATCCATTTCTTATTTTATTGTGGTTTAATGTTAGATAAAATATCCAAGTACCTCGCACTTTTAAGTAGGATCATCGAAATTGTTTTTTGGTAATGGGAGCCCTATTATGTGAGTTGAAATACAACCTATTGAAAGTCCCTAGTCTAATAATTAAATTGGATATAAAAGATTTATTATAAGGCTAACATGTAATGGGATGATAGTTTAGTTCCATTTGCTCTACAAACACAGGGACGTATAAATAATTCAATGGATATATAATGATTTATTGCGACATGAACAAATGAGGTTCTAAATGTAGAATCTCTTTACATTATCTAGTGGATTCCTTATACATGAGCTTGACAATTAACCATGATACGGTTGGTTTAACTCTGACATTGTTAAATATCGCATCGTAAAAGAGGATATAAAGGAGCTGATTAACTCAATAAAGAATTGAGTGGGAGCATTGGTTGCACAAGAATGGTGTAAGCCCTGTTTCAAGAGCAAATTTGTTAATATTTAATTATAATTATTAGCTTAATTAAGTACCGAAAAACATCGTGTTTTTTTGCACGAATTATCAAGAGATTAAATAATATTTACTGGATTAATTATATTAAATTATATTTAATGGAATTACTTTTGGGTTGTATTGAACTCTATATTAATTTAAGAAATGTGCTTGAAAAGTAAATACACATATGAACAGATATATGCGTGTAAGGATAAATATATTTAGGAAAGGATGAATTTGATTAATTAGATAAAGTAGAAAAAAAAAAAGAAATGAGGTCAAAGTGAGCGTGGCATTTGGACAGAAAGGAAGGGGCTTAGGTGGCAGTAAGTGAAAGAATAAGGGGGATGATTGATATTATGTTATTATATAGATTTTTTTCCCCTATTTTTGAGTTAAAATGTGTGTCAATTGTGCTCTTAGAAGCTATTTTGTGCTAACTTCTCTACCTGGTTGCGGTTTTATGGTTTTATGTTTAATTGTAGGTTTGATGGAGTGATTTCCCTACTTTCTGCTACTTTGAGACATCTACACTAGACTAGATGAGTTTAGAGTCACCATTATCGAGATTTGAAGGTCCGAGGTCGTGTGTCGTAGGCCTTGGGTGCATTTGGTTCAAGAAGCCAAGAGATGTTGAAATTAAAGATGGACGATGCCATCGTGCATAAACCGTCCGATTGGATGGAAGGTTATTTATGTTACTGTTGTTGGGAGAAATGGGCAAATTTGGCCCCTTCGAAAAGACGGAAGGCCCGCCCGATCCCATCAAGCAGGTTTACAACTATCCAGTTGCCAGAAATTGAAGAGAAGCATTTCTCCCGATTGGGCGACGACTCTGAAGGCTTTAATGACGTGCGTTTTGTGGTCGATTTAAGTCTTTCTTCTATCCTAATTAGACTTTAGTATAAATAGCTAGCTTAGTTTATTTCAGAGACATCTTGGATCATTGTTATTTTTATTTAGCCCTACTTCTTTGAGTATTAGTTTTCTCTCTTGTGATTGAAGGGTTGGTTTCAGTATTTGCTTTTTCAATAAAGTTCATTGATTCATACTCAATTGTGGTAATTCCTTTCTTTTGTTCTAATTCGTTCTTGCTTAAGATTGATTTCAATTATGCATTGTTATTATTGTTAAGCATGAATTTTTGCATAGAACTTGTTGTTGCCTTCAAAGTCATGAGTGAGTATATTTTTATTCTAGGGTTTTACCGAGGGAAGCCATGTTTATACCATTATCATGATTTAATTTCATTTTAGTACTTGATAAGTGGGATCCAGGCTCATTAATTATGAGTAGTTTCAGGTCATTTAGATGCATATCGGGCCATGTAGCTCCCATTTACTTCCCTTTTGCATCCTTATTCGTTGTTTGCAGGTCTTGCATTAGTTTTAGTGCATTTGCATCTAGATAGGATGCATGTAGTTCATTGCATATGCATTTGTATTGCCCCCTCCCCTATCTAATCTCCCCTTTGAGTGTTTTTTGATAGATTTGCAAGGAAAAAAGGTAAGAACAGGGGAGCGAGCGCTCCGTGAAAGAGAATTTGACGCAAAAGAGGCAGGACCGACCTTTGAGCGGGCGCTCCAAGGATGGATCGGGCGCTTCAAGGATGGAGCAAGCGCTCCATTGTTTTTGCAGCGGGTCGCTCCACTGCACTTTCGGACAGTTTTGGACGATTTCAGACGACTTCGGTTACTTTTGGACATTGTCGGTTTTGTGTTTTACGGCTTTACCTTAGTATTTTGGGGGCATTTAAGCTTGTTTTTCTAATAATAAAAAAATTAAGTTTTAATTTCAGAATTTTTATTAGCTTAATTAATGAGATTCTAGAGTGAGAAGTTACATTTCTAGTGAGAGAAAGTAGATTTAACTTTGAATATTGAGGATTTAAACCTTTATCAATGGAGATTTTTGGTTGATTTTCATTTATATTTGAGTATTGCTTATTCCCTTTATCTTTACTGCTTTAATACTTAGTTTTATTTTAATTAAGAATTGATTAGTTGTTGGTTAGCTTTATTAGAATGATTTTCACCATTATTGATCTTCCATTGTTGCTTCAATCTTTTTATTTCATCTTTTCCATGGCTAGTGAGTAGTTCTATTGACCATAAAAGTCAAGCTTAGGGGGTTGATTTAGGGAAGATTGTGTTTCCTAGCTTATTTTATTGCCATATTTAATTGATTGATCACCATTTAAACTTGATTTGGAAATCTAAGGTAAAGGATTGATAAATAAAGCCTTGGATTGACCTTAGGCTAGTCAATAGGTTGACTTCACCATGAGAATAGGTGATTGACTTCCTAGGAATTCATTTGGATCACTATGGGTTGTGGAAATATTTGATTGATTTATTTACCATGAGAATATGTGAAATTGGTTGATTAGGTCCTCTTAATTAACTTAAGAAAGTAATTACGAAACATTTGAGTGACTTGGTCCCTCTAATCGACCCTATTGAATCCCCTTGACTTGTCAAATTGGTAAATACATGGTTAGCTTGTGAATCTTCCCTAGCTAGTGTCCCTTTTATATAGTTTAAATCAAATCACTTAGTTTGTTGCTAGTTATTTAGTTCATAATTTCTTAGTCAATCATTAATATCGAAAAACTCACCAAAAATAGATTTATCTCGCTTAGTCGCATCCAAACCTTGATTAATCTTTCCATCCTCGTGGATTTGACCCTTTCTTACCCTATATTAGGTTGAGTTAGGTTACTAATTTGGCACGTGCAACGACCGTGTTAGTACTTAGGTTGTGATTAGAGCAATTATAGTGTGATTTGTTCTTGAATCCGTGATTTATGTTAGTGGTCAATTTCCTTAATTACGTCTGGCTAATAATTGTTCGTACAGACCAGTCTTACTTTTGAGGCCTAGAGCACACTAGTAATTCTGATTATGTTTGTGATCGTACTGCATATGTTGAATTACGAGCGTAAGACTCGACCATAGGATTGACACTTGTTCTAATTGCTCGACTCTCGACCTAGGTATTATTAATTTTTTTTTGAAACAGGTATTTTTAATTATTGAACCTCTTTGATTGATATAAACATGAAGTAGTTATCTATAAACAATAACTCTGAAAACTGTTCTCCCTGTGGATTCGACCTGTAGTTGCAAAGTCTCTGCTAACAACAGACATCGTGCACTTGCGGTATACATTTTAAAACACATCAAGTTTTTGGCGTCGTTGCCGGGAAGATGGCTAGTTTTGTAGTTTTTGTTGGATTATATAGACTACTTCTTTTGCCTCATTGGAACCTCCCTATTCCAATTGAGAAAATTCTCATGGTCGTTATTGTTTCCTTTTTATGTCCAGGTACAAAAAGAAAGTCCACATCCTTTTTGGAGATCTAGAAACTGAAGAAGTGCTACGGCACCTGTAATCCCCCGTAATTTTATTAATTTTATAAATATATTTAAAGTATATTTATAATCATTTTCATATTTATTTCATTTAATTATTTAAGTGTTGACTATTTTGGAAGTCAAATGATTGTTTAAACGTTTTAAATAATCATCATTATTTATTGAGTTGGATTCAAAAGATTGAATATTTTATTAAATGTTTTGGGTTATGTTTAAAATGATTTTTAATGTTGGGTAGAGGAGCCCAACCCGTTTACTTAAGTTTGATGATCAACTTAAGCCCTAACCCAAAGGCTAAACCTATTCACCTTAGGTTTCTAAGAAAAATACCTCTCCAAACCAAAAGTTTGCACACTCACTCTTTTGCTCTCCTCTAATCGGCACCTTACTCCATCTCTCACTCGTCCCTCCGGCATCCGACCACCCACACTCACTCTCCCTTTCGTGGTATTTTCTAGCGAGCCCAACACCACACGCCACCCACTCCTGCTTGTCTTGCGTGCATGCAGCCAACAGCACCACCGCACCTCTCCCTCGCCTCTCGTCCGCAGCAGCAGCAGCCACGCACCACCAGCCCGCACACGCGCCTCCTCTCGCGTGCTTTTCTTCTTCCGTTCTTCCGATATTCGTGTTTTTTCTTTGGTTATTTCTTAACCCTTATCCTCTAATTAATGTTTAACTAAAGTATTAATATTAAAGTAATTATTTTTATGAGTTTTAATATTAAAGTTGTGATTTTTATGAGTTTTAATATGTTTTATAAACAAAGTTGGAAACTTTATTGTTTGAAGTAAAAATCTGATTTTTATTTATTATGAATATGAGTTATAATTTCAGATTTATTATTTATTGTTTAAATTGACTTTCAAGTATGAAAGTAATAGTTTTTGAGGTTTTTTAAAGCCTAGACTTATATTATTATATTAAAGGTTGTTAAAGGTTGAAACTTTAATTTTTTATAGTATTTTAAAACGAGTTTTCTAGCGCTTTAAAATAATTTATATTGCTGTGAATTAATTAGGATATTAATTCATTGTTATGTTATTATTTGGGTAGGCGGAAAATTTACTTTAGGCGACTTCTAGAGTTTTAAAGTGGCCTCTCACTTTGTCTACACAAGGTACGTACATGTCCTTATGTGTTAGACTAGTATCATGTCCTTATGTGTTAGACTAGTATCATGTCCTAAGGATTAGGATTATTTATAATATCATGTATAGGGAACCTTTTTATGGTTCATACGGGGCTATTGAATTGGAATTACGTGTTGTTGAGCATGTTAATTACCTTTATGTTTATTACATGATTGAATGGAGGTAAGATTCAAGCATATTGTTTGGAAGTATTTATATTTTGATCCATCGTGTGATGTGGATTAATCATCTTTTATAATTGGATTATGGATTTTGGTATTGTTTCCCTTTATGGATATTTTATTATTTCTCAAAGGCCGAGGATTTCGTGAGTAAGTTGGACTATTATTGATTATGGATATTTTATTACTTTTCGATGATCGAGGACTTTGTGAGTAAGTTGAATTATTATTGGCTATGATTATTTTACTACTTTGCAAAGACCGAGGGCTTTGTAGGGTATGTATATCTATTGTCATTGGACATTCGATTGTTGATTTGTGTCAATAAATAAATCGAAGGATTAATTCTTGGTCAATTGAAATTGTTTGATCACATTATTTAATGCTAAGATAAAAGAGGAATATTTTTTGTATCCATGTTATGTGTTGGTTGCTCTGTTGGAGTCCAACATTGAATAACTGATTAATACTTAAAGTGGAAAGAGAATAGCAATAGCTTTAGACTTGTGTACGTCTGAAGTTCTAGACTAGTATGAGTTAGAGTTCATGGTGGTAGCTATGGTTGTTAATGAGCCGAGTCGAGCCGAGCTTGGGGTCTCTCAAGCTTGGATCGTTATACTTTGCTCGAGCTCGAGCCGAATCTCGGGCTTTTTCGAGCTTAGATTATCAAGTCCAAGTTACACAAAACTCGAGTTGGGTTCAAAAATTATAACAAAATAAAGTATATTTATAAGATATAATATATTATAACTGAGTTTAATTAGTTTTCCTAGAGTTAGTATAAATTTTATACTAATATTTGAGTCACTATGTGTAACACCCCGTCCAAACCGAACCCTTTTAATGTTAATAAAACTCGTTTGAGGGGAAATCAACGAGGGTTCGATTCGGATGGAGCGTTACCGCCACACTCAACTCCTTGGAATTAAGTGCAAGGCTAAGTAACTAAAACATATTCATTCCAAACTTAATAAAAGATCCTTACAACCAAATTAAGCTAGTTCGTTTAAATACTAAATACTACGAGTTTTAGAGTTCCAGCGGAAGCAAAATATTAAACTAGGTGGATGACAACTTATAGTTGATCTCTCATAATTCCCCTCGATCACCCACCTGCAAATAAACATTGAAAAAGACAAGAGAGCCAAGCTCCCAAAAATCAGAAAAACTGAGTAATTCCAACTTCATCCCGTAAAAATACTTAACTTAAAATAGTTGAAAGTAATATATGAGTCAAGTTGAAAAGCATAACACGTATGTACAATTAATAAGCACGTAAGTAACACTAACTTCACATTTCAATATTATCCAATTACTTAAATAGAAGGAAGATAACGCTAGTAAGCCGGGACTAGTCCCGTTATCCACTTACTATAAGAACAAACAAGATATCTATGAGTATAGGCCGGGACTTGTCCCGTTATCCACCTATCACAATAACAGAACGTGAGTATAGGCCGGGACTCGTCCCGTTATCCACCTACCTCAATAACAGAAAGTGTGTGTATAGGCCGGGACTCGTCCCGTTATCCACCCACCACGATAACAAAACAAGTGAGTATAGGCTGGGACTCGTCACGTTATCCACCTATCTCAATAACAGAATATGTGTGTATAGGCCGGGACTTGTCCCGTTAACCACCTATCACAATTATGGTCAATCCAACGTCATAACTTTAATTCATACACATTGTTTCAACATTCCTTTTGTAACCACGATTATCACTCGGTTCCATTTCTAAAATCCACACATTAATTAGTTGTCATAAGTTCTTACACATAGTCATGATTTTCTATTTTCCATTTATAATGTTTCCATATTGATAATCCCATAGAATAATAGAGTAAATAACAACAACAACAATAACAACAACAACAACAATAAGAATAATAATAATAACTTCACTCATATAAATAATCGTTTAATAATAATATCCTTTAATACTAATATCCTTTAATAATAATAATAATAATAATAATAATAATAATAATAATAATAATAATAATAATAATAATAATAAAAAATAATAAAAATTACAATAACGGTAACAATAACAGTAACAATAACAATCATTTTATTGTCGTATTAATTTATCGTTCATAGCTCGTAATCCATAATCCAAGATTCATACTCATAATCCGTAAATAGAATTCATAATAATAATCCATATTCACAATCTATAATTATAATCCTCCTTTAAAATTCATAGTCATACTTCGATTCACATAGTCACGTAATTAATTCACATAATCTCAAGGTTAAATCGTTTTATTTTACGGAATCTACTTGTGGATGACCATTGGTAATTACCTCTTGAAGCGTGCTTGAAACTAAGTCACGGACGAATCAACACTCTTGGAAATCCTCGTCTACGCAATCGGAGTCTACAATTAAGCGAAATCTAAAAATTAGTTTCCTAAATAACCCCTTATGATTTATAAATAAATAACTTGAATAATTTGAATAACTTAAAGAAACTCATTATTTAAAGAAGTTTATAAATCGAAGTTTATGTTTCTCGAATTTATTTATAAAAATTATTTTAAGTACTTAAACATTATTCAAACTTTAATATTTATTTAACTTAAACGCTATAAATAATTTAAACAAACATAGAAAATCAACTTTAATATTTTCATTATTTTATTTTAGAAACTTAGAAATATTTTTAAGTTATGAAAAAGTTAATATAAACATTAATAGTAATAATAAACTTAAAATGAAAGTTTTATTTTAATTAAACAAAATAACTAACAAAGAAAGATAGGTCATTTTAGAGTGTTGGGCTAACTTAGAATTAAAAATCTGATTTGAGATGGGTCAATGTACGTGAGTAAGGAGGCTTTTTGTTATTTGGCTTTAAGTAAAAAAAAACAAAAGAAACATGAGAAGGGAATAAAAGAAAGAAACAGTAGAAGAGGAAGGAAGGAAAAACAGAGGGGGTGGCTGCCAGACTATTGCGCCGGTTTCCGGCGACCCTGGGTGGCGGTGGGAGGCGACCGGCGGTGGCTGCTGGGCTGGGCGGTCAAGGAGGGGTGGCGTTTTTTTTGTGGTGGCTGGGCTGCGTTGCTTGGGGCAGCAACGAGTAAAGGGGGGGAGCTGTGTCTGCTGCGCTGCTGCGTGGCAGCAGCGGCTGCCGCTACTTGGCGGCGGCGGTGGTCGCTGCTGCTGCGCGCGGTGGTGGCGGTGGTTCGGTCGACGGAGGGAGATTTGTGGTGGTTTAAGTGGTGGAGCTTGAGGTGGTGTTAATGGTGATTTTATTATTTTATTTTTCAAAATTAAAATCAGAAATATAGAGGGGAGAAAGAAGAGAGTGAAGCAAACCTTGAGTGATGTTTGCTTGATTATTTGAGTGGGTTGAGTTGGGTATTTATAGGAGGGGAAAAATCTGATTTTTTAGTTTTAATGGTCAAGCACCATTGGTGAGGGTAGTAGGGAGGTTGAAGAGAGGTTGCTTCTTTGACTCACTTGTGTAAGTGAATCAGATTTTTTAGTGAAAAATCTGATTTCTTGCAAGTGGGAAAAATCTGATTTTGCAAGTGGGGTTTATGTTTTGCTTGAGATTTTGGAGAAACCATTAATGGTTGTTGGGTGAAGGAGGAAGGTGATGATGGAGGGTGATAAGTGATAAGTGGTGATGGATAAGCTATGAGAGTGATAAGGGCATAAGTTGTAATTTTAAAAATCAAGCTTTAAAAAGTTGTACATCAAAATGTTTATACTAGTACATGAAGTAACATTTTAATGAAATAAATATTTAAAATAGTTGTTTAAAATAATTTTAATACTAGCTAATTAAATTAATAATGAAAATAATACTATATCAAAATAATTAGTGTGTTTAAAATAATTAGAAATAAAATCGTAATAAAAATCAATACTTTAATAAAACTCAAAATTTTTAATTAACACGTATTTTCGCTAATAATATAATTTATAAAGTAATTAATACGTTTTAAAACTAATAATATAGTTTAGAAATTCGGGGTATTACACTATGTTAAAAAATATAACTAAAAAAAATATTTCGAGCCTGTTTACGAACTTCTCGAGTCGAACATGGCTGTGCTCGGCTTGTGAAAATTTTGAGTCGAACTCGAGCAGCCCGCGAACAGGCTAAGGTCATTAACACCCCTAGTGGTAGCCCATGGCTTTTCTTGGGGTCGGATTGATCACTGTACCCTATTTTATTTTTAAAGGTTCCTCGATATTGTGGCTGGTCAAGGGGTTATAGAGTCGCGCCCGTAATTCGTCTTCTATTTTGAAGGCTGGTTTTGGTTGGACAACTCGATCCATTGTCTATTCAATTTACTAAATAATTATTATGTTGTATGTCTTGTGGAGTCAAGTCTTTTTTAAGAGTTGAAGTCTTGAGGTATATTTATTGATCATATTTTGTTCAATAGTATCATATTAGGTTTCGTGTTTTATTTTATTATGTATGTACTCTCAGCTTTGCTGATTCTGTGCTTTTTTTGTGTGTCGATCATTGCTGTGCCTTTTGATCCTGTCATGACCCTTTATTAGTTAGAAGTAATCAATTGAGTATTTTCCTACAGGTTTGAAGCTTTGATGCATCATTAGTATTACTCATTTGGGACTTGGGAAGCATTGATGAGAGATCACTTTCTTACTTTTATTGCTTCTTGCATTTATTTGACTTTCGTCAAGTTACTTTATGGATTATTTACTTTAAATATTTTAAGTTGGTTTTGAATTATCCTTCGAGGTTTGGATAATGGTTTGAAAATTACTATGGTTTAAGTATTTAATAAAGTTTTTATTTAATGTTTTTCGCTCCAACACTCTGAGTAAGCCGATACGTCACACGAGCGATAATGCCTTGATAATTCTCTATTTTAGTTGGGAAAATATATGTTTTATAAATAGACAATTGTCGGGGTGTTACAAAGTGGTATCTTGGAGCTTAAGATTTTATTGGCCTTTTATGCCAAAACTATTTTTAGGCGCTTAGCTAGCTAGCTATTTTCAAAGTTATTATTACTTATTCATTTCTTAAATTTCTTTTGAAGAATTCGAGGTCTGCTTTTGAAAAAGGTTCGAATCTGATTTTGATGGTAATTTTTATTTTCGAATTTATTTAATTTTTCGATTATTTCTATTTCTTTTTCGATTTTCTTTAGTATTTTCAAAAAAATCAATTAATTATTTACTTTTATTAATTTTCACTTTCGGAAATTGGTCCGAAAATTCTATTGATTTGTCTGAAATTTTTTTTAATTATTTTTCGGTAGTATTGAGTATTTTTCGAAAATTTTAACAGAATTTCGAAAATCATTTTGTCTTGCTTATTATTTTATCTGAGTGAGATAGGTAGTTTAGGATGGGCACATGGGATAATGCCATGTCTTCCGTTGCACCCATTACCTTATCTTCCTGCGAGGTATGTGGTGTTCAGGGTCCTTTTGGGCACGATTGTCAGTCCAGTCAACATCAGATGGAGCAGGCAAATGCCTTCCAACAAAGACCACAAAATTTCCTCCCTCCATATAACTACCAAAATCAACATAAATTCAACCCCCACCACAAAATCATTCTAAACCATCATTCTACCGAGACCCCCTGGTTTTCAGAGACCTCCACCACAAAACTTTTATCACCCCAAAAACTTCCAAACCTCACAAAATTTTCAAACCCCACCTCCACAAATATCCCCACAAGAACCTACTACGTCTGAATTGATGAAGCTAATGTTGTCTATGCAAAAAACTAATAAGGAGGCACAAAGAGCTCAAGAGAGGCATATGCTGGATCAAGAGAAGCACATCAAACTTCTCGAGACTTAGATTGCCCAATTAGCAGGAAACAATGGTCAGAGGCAGCAGGGACAATTGCCCGGGCAACCCATTCAAAGGGAGCAAGTGAATGCCATTACTCTTCGTAGTGGCATTACTTATGACGCTCCTCCATTACCCATTGATGATGATGCCCCGACTAAGGGGAAGAAGGTGTTAGAGGAAGGAGAAGAGAAGAGTTCGACGTCTGAGGTCTAATTATCTGAGGAAGTTGAACAGACATGGAAGAAAAAGGAAAAGGTCTCTGAAACGCCTTTTACACCAAGGTTACGTTTTCCTCACGGATGAAGAAATCAAAGGTCGAACAACAGTTTGGTAAGTTCTTGGCTATAGTCAAGAACCTTGAGGTAACGGTTACTTTCACTGAATTAATAACTCAAGTCCCTGTGTATGCTAAATTTCTGAAAGACATGATAACTAAGAAGCGAGACTTTGGTGGGGTAGAATGTGTTGCTCTTACTGCAGAGTGTAGTGCTTTTATACAGAATAAAACCCCACCTAAGATGAAAGATCCGAATAGTTTTTCTATCCCCTGCCATCTTGGACCTATTTTTATTGACAAGGCTTTGTGTGATTTAGGTGTTTCTGTTAAGCCTTTATCTGTTTATAAAAAACTGAATTTGGGAGCACTTAAATGCACACAAATCACTTTACAGATGGTTGATCGTTCTATAAAATACCCCCTAGGTGTTTTAGAGGACGTTCCTGTTAGGGTCGGGAAATTCTACATTCCTGTTGATTTTGTGGTACTTGATATGGATGAGGATGCCCAGATTCCCATTAATCTGGGTAGACCATTTTTGTGTACTACTGGTGATGTTATTGATGTTATGTCTGGGTCTTTAACTCCGAGTTTTGGCGATGATAAAGTTTCTTTTAAACTAATCAATGTTGTTAAGGCACCTATGCTTGAACAATCTTATTGCAGGGTTGATATTTTGGATGAGGTGGGTGTAGAGAAGGTTCAAAATGCACCTAAGGTTGCCTCACATTCTGGTGGTACGATCAAGAACATTTGGAGAAGGAAGATGTTTGATGAGGGTTGCACTCACTGCCAAGCCCCTCCGATTTGAGATATGGAGGTATTATGGTCATGCGGGACCTTTATAAACCAGCGTTGTGCAGGAGGCAACCCGTACTTTCCCCTTATTCCTTTTTCTTTTTATTTTTATTTTTTTAGAGTGAAAGAGTGAGAGAACGCTAACGTTGTTTTTCCTCTTAGCATCGTCCTTTTTTTCATCTTTTGGCATTGAGGACACTTCCAAGTTCAGCTTGGGGGAGGATTTCTATTTGTATTCTCTATTTCTTTTAATGCTTTTTAGGATAGATTTATTGCTTTCGAAAAATGATGAAAAAATGAAAAAATATGATTCACATGACTGGTTTAGTTGCCTCCCTATGCCCCTTGTTGCGCTCTTTTTTAAAATGATTTGACTATGTTTTCTGGATAGCTGGGCATTTGTGATTTTGAGGCTATGATTTGAAGTTTGATTGCTTTGATTTCGAGTGAAGTTGAATTATTATATACTACATTGTGTTGCATACCTGAATTGGTTAGACTGTGAGGCCTCTTTGTAGCCTATTTGATTCACATGATTATCCAGTCTGTTTTTGTTTGTTACTTCCTCTTAGTTGATTGATCTTGACTTTGACTTTGTACTTTTCTAATATTCGATGACTTGTAGCATTTGATGTGATAGAAGCATTCTTTTGTCTGATTCTTGAGCCTCGTAGTAATTTTTTGATATGCTTCTATCCTCCTTAGCCCCGCTAAGCCTAATGACCTGTATCGTGTTACTAAAACCCTTATTATGAGCCCATGGCCTTTATTTCGATACTATTTCCAAGCCGAGCTTGGCGGAGCGTTGTTGGGTTGAGTTATGAGATTGGTTCTATGGTTTAGTTTGATTTGGTTTTGAGAAATAAACTAGTTTGTGGCCCCGGTGATGCCTCAGGTTCATTTTTATATTAATTGAGTTAAAATAATATCTTAATTGATGATATTTTTTTATTTTTAAAAATAAAAATTTAAGGGCATAATTTCATAACAAATTAACCAATTTAAAAGGCTCATGAAAGATTGTAATGAAAGAAATTTCTTTACTTTTTCCCAAAGTTAGATTAAAGTAAAAGAAAATGAAGACTAAGAAAATGAAACAATTCATCTCATCTATATTATGCATTTGATTGTAGTTTAATTCTTGATTGTCATTTTAACCCCCACAATGATATTTTTATTGAAGATAAGAAAACGTATTAAAAGTGTGGTAGAGTAGTGATTAAAACTCTTTATTTCACGTGCAGATGTCATGGGTTCAAAACTCCATATTGGTAACCTTTATAATTTAGTCTTTCTTGATTGTCATTTAAACCCCATAATAATGTTTTTATTTGTGATAAGAGAGCATTAAGAGTGTGGTAGTGCAATGGTTAAAAATCTTAGTTTCATATGCGGAGGTCATGCGTTCGAAACTCCATATAGACAACATTTATAATTTATTTTTTCTTTCTTGTTGTCATTTAAACCACATAATAATATTCTTATTTATGATAAGAGAAGCATGAAGAGTGTGGTAGCATAATGGTTAAACCTCTTTATTTCAGATGCGAAGGTCATGGGTTAGAAACTCTATATTGACAACATTTATAATTTTTCTTATGACAATGACATGGATAAAATATAATTGAAAAAGGGGATAGCGCCACGTGGCGGACTGCAATGCTTGCTTACGCTTTTTAATATATATATAGAAGTGTGTTTGATGTGCTTTAAGTGTGAGAAAAAGAAAAGAAAAAGCAAAGTGAGTTGCGTGAATGTTTGGTTCGTAAAATGAAAGAAAATGAAAGAAAAGTTCAAAAGAGTTCAAAGTTCCTTCATTCACGTTGTTTATAAAGAAAATTGTGCTTCACTTTCTATCGATTCATAAGAGTTGGGTTATGTTTTGCGGTCATTTGGTATTGTTGGGCATTGTTTCGGCCATCTTCGACCTTGTTTAAGTGTCTTTGCTCCCCCATTTTCTGTTTTTACACAAAGTTCCTAAAAGTATCCCCTACTTCTTTCCTAAGCCCCATTACAACCCTATAAAGTCCTCTTGAGCTCGTGTTTGCATTGTTTATTGGATTGATTTTGAGTCAGTTTGTCAAAGTTAAAGAGTATGTCTGCTAATTGAGTCGACTAGATTAGGATGAGTGATATTTAACCTTCTTAAACACATGAGAGTATGAGTGGGAAGGGCATCTATGGTCGGGTTGGTGAGTATTCGGGCATGTTCTTTGTCTTTCACAAAATTGAGAGAAGTGACACCTTTGCGAGAACCTTTTCAGGATTTGTATGCCATGTAGATGAGTTAAATTTGATGGTTTGCTTGGATGATTGGTTGTTGGATGGATCTGAATAGCTGAACATGAATTTTGCCTGCTTGAACAATTCTTAGTCTTGAAAATGTTTTTGAGCTTTGAATGTTTATCTTTGGGGTGAGGCAATTTATTCCATGTTCATGTTTTGTTTGCTTGAGGACAAACAAATTTTTTAGCTTGTGGGACTTTGATATCATGGACTTATATAGAGTTTTTCCCCTTCTTTGTGAGTTAAATCGTGCGTCATTGGAGCTCTTCGGAGCCATTTTATACTAATTATCGTATATAGTCGTGGTTTTGTGTTTTCGTGTTGAATTGCAGGTTTTAGGAAGTTTTCTCCCTTTTTCCGAGCCATATTGAAGGAATCACGACTTTACGACTTGTTATGAGGCACGTAGAAGTTATCACAAGCATTATGGATGAATAAAGAGGTCTCGAGACCTCCAAACTTGAAGATCGAGTGCCAAAAGCTAAGAAAGGCTAGAAAGGCGTATCTTGGTCGAGCAAAGGATGGCCCGAGCGGGCCAATTATTTTAATATCGGGTTTTGGAGTTACGGACCCGATCAAGCGGGGCTCACTTATGCATTGTCGTTGCTTGGGCGACAAAACAAGGGAGCTGGCCAAAGTGCATCAGCCCGATCCAATCATGTAACTGCTGCTCGATCGGGCAGGCCCAAGGAGTATGTGTGCTGCTGCTGCTGCAATGAGCCAGGGACGAAGATTGGGCCAAGAGTTCACGCGGCCCGATTGGGTGAAATGTGCCCCAAGGCATCGGGCGAAGCCCAGATCCCTTTGCTGCTATTGTTACGTTGAAAGGAATTTGTTGGCCTGATTTGGGTCAGCAAGATTGGGTGGGCCTTTGGCCCGATCGGGTGGCGGGCACGGAGCCCAAGTTCTATCTTTTTTATTTCCGTTTTTCAATTAGTTTTAGGGGCTATTATAAATAGCTAAGCTTCATTATTTTGAAGGGACACCTTTTTATCTTTTATTCTAGTTTTCATTAGTTTAGTTTTAAGAGCTTTCTATTAGATTAAACACTTAGATTAGTTTCAAAGGTGATTGAACCTTGGATTTATTTCAATAAAGGTTATTGCTTTCCGTCAATTGGTACTATTCTTCTCTCTTAGTCTATTTAGTTATTTCTTAATTGCTTAGTTTGATTATTGAATTGTTTCATGATGCAAATATTAGGGTTTTATTTTAGTTTTGTTATTGTTGATTCAATTATTAGTGAGTAGTCTTATTTCTAGGGATTTATGGAGGAAAACCATGTTTATACCATGAATTACTTTTAATTGCAATTAGTTTCTAGGGCTTGATTAGATTGGTTATTATGTGATTTGTTCATAACGAGTAATTAATGTTATTGCGCATTTTCATTGATTGCTCAAGGTTAATAATTGTTTGCACAAACCCGTCTTACTTTTAGAGGCCTAGTACACATGAGTAATTCTGATTATATTAGTGACCATTCGGCATATGTTGAAATTTGAGCGTTGAGAATTAACCATAGCTTAACACGTGCTCTAATCTCTCGACTCTGGACCTAGGTTTTGATAGTGTTTGATCCTTTTGATTGGTATAAGCATGGTGGACCGAACTAATACCCTATACCTTTAATTCATAGTTTAAATCCCATTTTTATATTGATTTCTTTAGTCTAATTAGTAGTTCAGCTGTTCCTTGTCTGATCATGTCTGAAGTAGCTGTTTAGCTGAATATAAACTTAGAAACTTTGTCTCTCTGTGGATTCTACCCTACTTCCCTTGACTATTGCTGTTAGAGGAATTTTGGATTTATCTTTGATTAGGTGATACGACTTTTTAGCCAATCAATAATCAAGTTCAATATAGGAGATTTTTCATTTTTACATTGTAATTATTGTAAGTCGACGACGTCGTCGACAGCTTAAGTGGAGGAGGATGTTACAATCCAACCTGCCTTTATATGTAATTTCCTTGGTTTATGCTTTCTTATGCTTTAGTTCATGTTTTGGTACTCTTGTATAGGTTTTAAGTTCCATTATTGAGTTACTATAAAACCATTGTTCACTGAAAATATGTACTATCTCACACTTAAGCCTCTTTAGGGGGTAAGAGTGAATGAATGAAACTTGAGACCTCCTATCAGATGTTGCTTGCTTCGTAATATTGTGTTGTTGTTTTGGCCAACTTGGAGTTGGTGCCGCCACTTATTTTAAAGCGCCCACCCAATCTCAAAACAGGTACATCTCGTCGTCGGCCCCGCTCGTGCTCGCCTTGTGCACACAAGCGCCCCGATCGACCCTCTTTTCCTGCTCTTGTCACTACTACAAATTATCACTTGTGCCATGGGTAGAATTGTGGCACAAGTTCCAAACTGTCGTGGTTGTACTATATAGGCATGGAAATTCCACTTTGAAACTCTCGTCGTACAAGTTAGCGTATCTAGAAATTGCCATGGGAAAAACATGGGCGTGGCATAAACTATAGTTTTTGACACGAGAAAACTCGTCGCTACTGTCTGACTTTAGCCAAGAGCAAAATTTGTGTCAAGATTAGAACGTCCGTCGAAAGTTTTAGTACCTCGTGGCAAACAACCTCATTTAGCCACGTGCACATATATGGCAAGGAGCGAACTAATGTGGCTAGAAAACTTACTTAGCTACGAGTATAACTGTGGAAAATTTTGGCCAGCTTTATTAATCGCTAATAGCCAGGTTTACACCTATGGCTTGATACTTGAAATTATATTCTCAGTATAAATCATTAGACTAAGACATTCAAGCCATGTATATAATGTACTGTCGATATTAAAGAAACTTGTAAACATGTCGCTTCAACCGAAGTGAAGAGCTCAAAACTGAAGTCGGAAATGAAATATATTATCACTCAATATTAGAATTACTTTTTTTTTTGAAGTACAATATTAGAATTACTTACATAAACAAAAACTTTTAAATCAAATAAAATCACAATATCCATAATGAAACACATAGTTCAATTATTGTTCTAAAACAATGTAATATCTAATTTATAAATCTTGGTGGCAACGTAACATAATTTGAGCTCCACATGTATGAATTTATGTCTCGTGCATCCAAACTCCCGCATAAGGCATAATACCGAAGTAGGTAAGTAATGAAAAGGAGCAACACAAGTGAAAAAAGGAGAAAAAATACAATGATTAAACAGTAACCAAAAATAGCGTCAAAGAGTCCAATATAAGAACCAAAACAACTCCCACAACAATCTATGACTGCCCTAAACAAAGACCTTCAAACAGCCACAAAACAACAACAAAACAGCAGTGCAGTCATTCCTAAAATAGCATAAAAATCAGCCTAAAAAACTCTCAAACCCATGATAGCCCCAAACAAACACTTCCAAAGAGCCGCAAAACATAGCAACAAAAACAGCACTACAGCACTGCTCACGCTACTATCCTCTATCCTGGAATGCCCACCGATACCAGACACACCCGCTGCCTCTGTTTCTACAGATTTATCTCTTTTATTTATCAATACTGTTGCGACGAGCCACCCTACTGCTAACACCACGTATAGTGCAATATTATCATCTTCATTAAGTGACGCACCTCCTTCATCTGTCCCTGGCCTTGACACACCTCATTCCCGCCCTTACCACACCTCCTTCCTGCCCCTTACAACATAAAAATCAGCCCCAAATAACTCACAAACTTGTACCCCAAAACAGCAAAAATGCAGCTGCAAAGGACAAGAAACTAACATGATTATAGCAAGGTATAACCACCAAAACTCTATTATGATACTAGTTCAAGTAATTCACATACATTTCCTAACTTCAACTAATTAGACAATATCAACCACTGTAACAAAGGACAACAAACACATGTACAAGTAAAATCAACAACCGTATCACAATAAGTAATAAAATACTTGCATACTTACTTTACGATCATGAATTTTCGTTACTGGTAGAATATAGCCCATTAACTTGCAAGATATTTTTGAGGCTTTTCTCCCAAACCTTTTGTTTGCTGCAATTTTAGCATCTACCTCATTCCTAGTGGCTTCAGTTTCTTTCCTTACCAATTCTGCATCCTTTTTAGCTTCTTCGGCTTCTTTTCTAGCATCCATAACTGCTTGCTCCGACGACTTTCGGACTTCAATCAACTCTTGGGCAAGATCAAGTCGTGAAGGCTTCACTCTAAAATGCTTTGTAACACTTTTATTGGGTCCATTATCACGCAAATATCCATTCCTATCTTTCCCAAGCACATCTTGAAATATTTGTTCATCAATTTTTTCAATAACCTCTTGTTCTCTTTGCTCTTTTAATTTCTTCGTCTCATCCTATATGAAAAAACAACAAATTAGTTGGTAAAATTATAAAAGAATAGTTCTATAATGAATACTTAGAAAATAGTTAAAAAAATCATGTACTTACTACTTCATGTAAGTTATTGGCTAAAGTCTCCTCATTTACGTGCTTCTTTGATTTCCTAGCACGAGATTATACCATCACATCAACCCTAGTACATCTCCCTCCACTTTTCTTTTTCTATACGAACGACGATCAAGTCAATAGAAATTTTAGTTAAATGTAAAAAGACGTCACATAGTAGAATATAGGAAAAATTGTATCATACCACCTTTTGTGTATCACTTTTTGTAAATCAACACCTTTTTTTTCCTAAAACTATCACCTTTTGTCTCCATTTTCTCATAAAATTCCCACCAACTAACGATTTTTGTCAATAAATCCGTTAGTGTGGGGCCCGCTTATTACTAACTTAACAAATTACTCGTTTTAGGTTTGAATTATCAACTAATTAGGGATTCTTTACCTAAACAACCAATAACCCTAATTCAATTAAACAATCTACACCCCTAATTTAATCATCTAGGCAAAAATCCTAAATCAATTAAACAACTAAAAACCCTAAATGAATTGAACAAGCAAAATCATAATTGAATTGGACAAGATAACCCTATTTCAATGAAACACTCAAAACCCCTAAATTAAACAACCAAAAACCCTAAATTGATGTTAACAACCAAAACCCTAATTCAATTGACAACATAAACCCTATCTCAGTTAAACAGTGATAACCCCTACTTCAATTCAATAACTAAAATCCTAATTCAATTGAATAATCAAAACCCTAATTTTCGTCAAAAAACCCTAATTTTCATAAAAAAAACATAATTTTCGTATCATTCTTACTTAAAAAATTGCACTTACCTTCTTCAACTCCTTCTCCTCCCAAATGGATTGAAATCTAGTCACTCTTCAATGTCTCCTACTATTTACTTCTTGATATCCAGAAAGAGAAGCAAATCTGATTAATTTAGCTGAGCTTGATTGTCAATTGCATTTAATACGATGAATGTTCAAAGGGGAAATGAGAAATTGGTAAAGTTATGTTGAAGTGGGCCCCACACTAACCGATTTCTTGACGGAAAATGTTACTTGGTGGGATATTATGAAAAAAGTGAGACAAAAGGTGGTAATATAAAAAAAAGTAAAGGTGGTAATTTACAAATTCTGTAACACAAAAGGTGGTAACATACAAATTTTCCTAGAATATAAGATATAAATCTACTTAGAATCTCTTCTTTCAATCGAGGATAACTCTTAGTACCACTATAGTGAGGCATCTTCTGAAAAGACCTGTTGATCCTTGCTTTCTCTCTCTTTTCCTAAAGAAAAAAAATTAAAACACATTCATAGACAACGGATTTGTTCATTTAATATATTTGTAACCTACAAGTAACTTTACCTGAAATTTATGGTCGCTCCAATGCTCAACTAAGTATTTCCAATCTCCTTTGTTCATATCTTGAGGATTATTTTTCATACATCACTCTTACGTTTTGAGCTTCGGATCATCAAAGTATTTAGCCTTCAGTTTGTGCCTACGATCTCTGAATAAACGTTGTGCATGTTTTAGAACAAATTGCTTCCGGTACTCCATATCATTAAATGAGAATTGCTCCTTCAAATTAATCAAAAATAAAATATTTCGTTTTGGCATATGTAGAAGAATAAATATATATAAAGTTATTGTTTAATAATTTTAAATATATTACCAAAATACATGTCCACAAATGGTCTAATGTTTCAGGTTTGAATTCATTCCAACCCTTGACTTGTATGGGATAAATCGTACGATTTGGTACTTGTTCCACCCAAATAGAAAGCAAACAATGATGAATTTGGACCAATTGGAATTCCTTCCTCATCAAATTCAACATTGATTTTCTCCCCCGGAGGTTATGCAATAAGCTTACTACAATATACCACTCTTCTAGTTTTCGTGACGGTACCTAAAAATATTTGAGAAAAAAAATTTATAATCAATAATAATTGGTGATATATATAAAGTATACATATAAATATACGAAGTACACCTTATTGGCATCTAACTAGTTTGAACTGGTTGATACTATAATCTCCTTGGATACTTCTAGAGAGAATATAGGAAAAGAAGTTTGCTATAAAGAAACTATGTTTCCCCTTCTTTACTCATTGATTTTTGCTTTTGTATAATTTTGAGTGCGACTGTAAGTGTGAGTGCGAGTGCATCAGGTGTGTGTGCGCGCGTGTGTAGAGGTGTGTGTGTGCGCGGGTGTAGAAGGGGGGTGTGTGTGCGCGCGCGTGTAGAGGGGTGTGTGTGTGCACATGTAGAAGGGTGTGTGTGTGTGCGAGTGTAGAGGTGTGTGTTGGTGTGTGCAGTAGGGGTGGCAAAGGGTTGCAAGGAAGGCTTCTGTGTTATAAAAGTGATTTTTGTTTTTGGGGAACATTCATGTAAAAGCAGCAGTAAGAAACACACTAGTCATACATTACGAGAAAGTTCGAATTACTATAAGATAACCACATTGACTTATTAAATCATATTCTATATATCAGAGTTGTTGGAGTCTAACATAATTAGATCAACATATTTCCTGAATCTAAAGCCCTAGAATTTGCATGATGAAAAAAATAAAGCACTGTAAAGTAAAGCTAGATGTTAATCTAGGAATGGAAATGCAACATTCAACCAACTCAGCAGGATATACTTTTAAGATTACTTCAGCTTTTAGTAGCTGGAGGTCTGAAGCAGCCAAACCACCTATTTAAATGTTAAGCATTTTGTATTTAATTTTAGGCCTAGTTTTGATTTGTTGTAATTCCTTCATATGAAGCCAGTTATTTCAAAGACACAAGATGATGAAGTTGGTGATCGGAGAACATCCGTTGTTGTTTTCCCTCGATAGCTATTAAGAGAGGCTGAAAAGTTGGTTGCAATGAAAATAATCTCTGGAAGCTTAATTCATACACAGGGTGGATGCAGCGGGTGAGGTTGGTTGTAGGTTTGTTATTCGTGATGGGGTGGGTGATGTGGTTGTTGTAGGGTGTGGCAGATTTGCCTAGCGGCTCACTATAAAGATTAGACTATCATCAACAAATCGAACGTGCATATGAATTGTATAAATGCAAAAATTCCATATCAAATCATGAAAAAAATTAAGCATACTAGAAATATGGTGTTCCCCTTCTACATTTATAAGGGCTCTACTTGGCGAATCACCGTCAATTTCATCAATTTCAGCAGCAGATGCATCACCCAAGCCAATTCCTTTTCATTTGTACATCTTGATCAAAATTTGGCTCCATATTGTCAATAAATATTTTATCGCTTTTTGATTTCTAAATTTGGTAAAAGGATGAAAATAATGAGTCACGTAGATAAAACTGGTTGTTTGAATTTTACTAAAAAAAATTAGATCAAATCGACATAATGCTATAGCAAGCCAATATTGGAATATAGATTCTACTTCTTGGCTCCCATCCCCCTTGCCACCCCTGCGCACTATTATCGTGATCCTCATTCATTTGTTCTTAACTATTAATGGTTGCATTTCATGATTAGTTTATACTTCAGTCCGAAGTTATTAAAATATCAAACCCATACAGTATCAAATAGATCAATCCACAAAAAAATGACCTATTTCCACGATTTCTAAAACCGACGAAAGTGATCTGAATGTTTTTTGTCCCACGACGGCTTGCTGTTGGTTCTTGTTCATTTTCAGAAACTTTCCCATTGACATTGACGGAATGAATTTGCCCTTTTTCTTCTCATCTCTAGCTTCATTAGTCTTAGCCTAAAAAAAATTAATCCTTGCAATAACAAGAACTATTGAGATTTATGTAAAGCATTTGTATTATTATTTTATTGAAATACTTTATTCGAAACCACAACCTTGGCTTCTTTCTCACATTCTTCTTCATTTAAATCATCATCGGGAACATACATCATCATCATCCAAAGTGTCTTTGTTCTTTACTTTTTTTTCTCTTTTCTTTATTATTCTCAACCAAACATGTTAAAGAGGATGCAATACGTCTACTACCCAAGGACTCTAAAACTGAGTTATTGGTTTGAATTGTCATACGCCTCTATTCTTCATACTTATTCAATGGAGTTGTGATACGCTTTGAAACATTAGGTCTTCCACCTCTTGACATTCTAAAATTGATTCAAGAAACAAATAGCCATTAAAATAGTTGGTATTGACACAGTGATAAGTGGACTTTAGGTTCACTTATTTGCATTTAGTTTTAGGTCATTGAGATGCGTTTTAGGCCATATAGTTTTCTTTTCTTCCCCTTTTTCATCCTTTCTCATAGTCACATGCTTTGCATTTAGTTTTGTTTCATTTGCATGTAGTTAGGTTGCATATAGATTATTACATGTGCATTTGCATCCCCCTTCCCCCATCTAAACTCTTCTTGAATTGTTTAAAGTTAGATTTTCAAAGGAAGAGGCTCCAAAACAGGGGAGCGGGCGCTCCAAAAGAGGCAGAGCGGGAGCTCCGTCAAAGAAAAAGTGAAGAAAAGAAGCAGCAGCTTAGAGCGGCCAAGGAGAGTTCCTGGAGCGCGTGCTCCACAGTTCTAGGAGCGGGCGCTCCATGCCCATATTTGCTATTTCGGTCGGTTTCAGTTTTGTATCGGTTGATTTCAGTTTTGTATCGGTTTTATGGACCGTTTCGATTTATTATTTTATGGCTTTGCCCTTAGGCAGTGTTTGTTTAAGGGGATTAGAGGGAGGGATTGGGATTATATATCCCAATGGATAGAATTCCCTTGTTTGTTTGGAGAAATTCCTTAGGGGTGCGATTAAAATTTTAGAATGAAATGACCCATTTACCCTTAATGAAAAGTAAGGAAAAGAAAGAAGGTGGAGGATTAGTAAGGTTATTGAAGTAAAATCATAATTTAATCCCAATCAATTCCCAACTCATACCAAACAAGGGATGGACTTTATTTTATCCTTATCCCACCCATTAATTCCCAATCCCCATCCCTCCTTCTAATCCCCAAACTCCCATTCCCACATACCAAACGCCCCGTTAGTACTTTGGGGTATAAAAACCAATTTTTATAATAATAATAGGGGAAGCTTTTAATTTCAGTTCAAATTAGTTTTAATTAGAGAGTTTTTTAGAGAGAGAAGTGGAACCTAGTGAGAGAAAGTAGATCTAGAAGTTGAATATTGAAGTTTTGAAGCTATTTTAATGGATTTTTTGCATTTGATTACTATCTATCTTTGAGTATTTCTTCTATCTCTTCTCTTTATTTACTTTTATACTTGTTTTACCTTGCTTTAGTATTGATTAGTAGTGATTAGTTGTTATTAGCTTTGTTGAGATGATTTTCACCATTGTTGCTTCAAGCTGTTTATTTATTCCTTTCCATGGCTAGTGAGTAGATTAGTAGCTAGGGGAAGGGGGATGACCTTGCTAATCATGTGTTGACCTTGAAATTCAAGCTTGGGGGTGTGATTTGGGTGAGATTGTGTTGTCTAGCTAATTTCATTGCCTTGTTTATTTGATTGATCACCATTTGAACTTGTTATGGAAATCCAAGGTGAAGGATTGAGAAATGAAACCTTAGATAGACCTTTAACTAGATTTTAGGTCGACTTCACCATGAGAATAGGTGATTGACTTCTTAGGATATCAATCGAATCACTATGAGTTGTGGAAATACTTGGTTGATTAATTTTACCATGAGAATATGTAAAATTGGTTGATTGGGTCCTCCTAATTAGCTCGAGAGAGTAATTAGGAAATATTTGAGTGACTTATTCCCCTAATCGACCATAATGAATCCCCTTGGCTTGAAATTTTGGTTAATTAATTGTTAGCTCGTGAATCCCCTATCCCTAGTGTCCTCTTAATATAGTTTAATTCGAATCATTTTGTCTATTTGTCAGTTTCTTAGTTCCTAATTTCTTAGTTGTTCACTAATCTCAAAAACCCCCAAAAATAGGCTTAGCTCGCTAAATCGCATTCAACCCTTGATTAATCCTTGCTTCCTCGTGGATTCGACCCTTTCTTGCCCTATATTAAGCTAAGTTAGATTATTAATTTGGCTCGTGCAACGACCGTGTCACACAGGCACAAAAATGTACATACCATAAATAGCACACAGTTGCCAATCTTTAAAAATAGGCACAGATATTGAAATAGAAACAGGAGACTAGAAGACAACATTCCACCAAAAAAGTAAGAAACAAAGAAACAGATGGACCAGAATCCTAGTGTTTGGGCCTAACTAAAAATGGACCTTCAAGGGTGAAAGTTTGACAAGTCTCACGGTGGATTCTAATGTTGTGGAGTCCAAATATGTGTAGAGGTTGTCGCCAACTCAATCCTTGTGTTTAAATCATTTTGATTGGGTTGCGGGAAAAAACTCAAATTAAAAGTAGATCACCAGGAACTAGCCTGCCCTGATTCCATATTGAAGTTTGCAGCCATGCTAAACTTCGGCATTTGAATTAAGAAGGAAAAGAGAAACTAAGAAACTAAGATGGAGTAATGAAATTGATCATCAGAATTTTAGAGAGAATAAATATGAGAGATGAAACTCTTATTACAAGCTACTGGGTCTCTATTACAGTGATTACGTAAAGAATGAAAAACTCTAGGTAGATTTGAACCATTTTTTCAAAATCTTATTACAAGCTACTGACACTCAACATCAAGCAAGTTCGTGTTCTTTGTACAGTGTTTATATAAACACTATAATAGAGACTCAGTAGCTTGACGCTAAAGAAGATTAGTGTGTTAATGGGATTGGGAAGTGGGTAATGCAATGGGACAACATAAATTCCTTCTTCTTTTAGTTCAAACCTCTGCAGTTTTCAGCTAAGTTCATGACATTAGACCCACTTTTTTAGCTCAAACCACCTTATTTTAATTTCAGCTTGTTTAATTCGACAGTTGTTGAAGTGGATTTAAGACCATCTACGAGTTGTTTCTTTAGAGGTACAAGAGGGTAAGGATGATAAAATAGCGATAGGAAAGAGTCACGTTGTTTTAAGGGGAATGAAAATTACAACAGAGAACAGATGAGGAATGTCAAAACTGCAAATTACCACCAATGAAACCAAAGGTCATACCCCCCACCCCCAAAACAAAATAAAAATAAAAATAAAGAGGTTGCAGTAAATAAGAAATATTGGAGTGTAAAAGTTAATCAGATCTAGAAAAACAACATAAAAAGTGTAGTGATTTGATTGATGGTTGGTTTGCCCCCTTCCCCTAGATCGACTTTATTTATCTTTTGCTGATTATTTTCCAAAATCAACAAAAAGTGGCGATTTATCTCCAAATTAAACAGAATTTGATAAGTACAATAAAAGTCAAACAAGTAATTTAGAAAATGAGAGAAGAAGTGAACCTTGTTTGGAAAGATTGTCCAACAAATTAAACTGAATGATAAGGAGCAGGGCATGAGATGGCGGCAATGGTTGAACGCTCACACTTCACAGTAGCGGTGGTGACAAATTTCACAAAGTGGTTGATGTAATCAACTAGAGAGGTGGGGAATAGTGGAGTGGGAACCTCAATTGTGGGTGAGATAACTGTTAACGTAGTGGCAAAAAAATTGGAGCCAAATTGTTTGCGCCTTTTAGACTGAATACTTTTGCTTAAATATTTTATTTTTGAATAAAAACGTAAGTGCATCATGTAACAAGGTGGTCCATAAATTTTAAATCAATTATTCTATTATTTTGTAATACTACCGTCCGTTTATTTCAACCTATTTGCAGTCATTATTTTAAAAAACAAGTTTAATAAGGTTTAATAAGGTCGAAAAAGGTCTACTAAAGTTTTACTTAATAAGGTCTAATTTGGTCTGATAAGATTTCACCTAATAAGGTCTAATTATGTCTAATAAGGTCTTATTAGGTCTAATAAGGTTTCATCTAATAAGGTCTAATAAGGTTTCATCTAATAAGGTCTAACAAGGTTTCATCTAATAAGGTCAAACAAAGTTTGATAAGATCGTCTAATAAGGTCTAATCTAACAAGGTCAAATAAGATTGTCTAATAAGGTTTCACCTAATAGGTCTAATAAAGTTTGATATGATCGTCTAATAAGGTTTGATCTAATAAGGTCGAATAACATTGTCTACTAAGGTTTCACCTAATAAGGTCTAATATAAGGTTTCATCTAATAAGGTCGAATAAGGTTTGATAAGATCGTCTAATAAGGTCTAATATGGTCGAATAAGATTGTCTAATAAGGTTTCACCTAATAAGGTCTAATAATGTTTCATCTAATAAAGTCTAAAAATGTTTTATAAGATCGTCTAATAAGGTCTAATAAGATTTCACCAAATAGGTCTAATAAGGTTTGATATGATCGTCTAATAAGGTCTGCTCTAATAAGGTCGAATAATATTGTCTACTAAGGTTACACCTAAGAAGGTCTAATATAAGGTTTCATCTAATAAGGTTTGATAAGATCGTCTAATAATGTCTAATAAGGTCGAATAAGATTGTCTAATAAGGTTTCACCTAATAAGGTCTAATATAAGGTTTCATCTAATAAGGTCGAATAAGGTTTGGTAAGATCGTCTAATAAGGTCTAATATGGTCGAATAAGATTGTCGAATAAGGTTTCACCTAATAAGGCCTAATATGGTCGAATAAGATTGTCGAATAAGGTTTCACCTAATAAGGCCTAATAAGGTTTCATCTAATAAGGTTTGATAAGATCGTCTAATAAGGTCTGACTTAAAGTGCGTAAATATTTAAGTACTTGATCATCACCATCAAAAGGCAATTCTGCGACCTAGTTCAAACAAAACAGGATTCATCATCAATGTGTGATTAAAATATAATAAGAAACAAATAGTCAACTATTGACATACCTGATCACAAAACCAATCGACTAAATTTTTGTCCCGAACACCGCCCTTTTCATACTCCCTGAAAAATAAAAAAATTGTAATGCAATTTACATAATTTTTAGGGAAAATCAATTAATATGATTATACAAAAAGGTTAGTCTCTACTCTATGTATGTTGTTGCTTTGTCACAATTCTTCAGCGCACACTCCCGGCACTGAGCTAATTATTCTTCTGTCAAATATCTACTTTTTCTCTTACCTAAAGGACTCCACACGAGGCAAATATTGATAGACCTTTATAGCCATCATCAACGACATCTGCATTTCTCTCTGGTTGATTAAATTTTGTTTCAATGTCATATAAACACTTCGAACAAAAAAACATACACTCCTCGACAAAAAAGCCTTCTGCAATGGAACCGTCTGGCCGATATTTTTTTCGAACATAAATATTATTTGTGTAAAAGCCTGGAAAGGTAAGAGCATAATCGTATGAACAAAAGTTATATTTAGCAAAATAAAACTAATAACTACAACATACAAAAAGAATACCTTTCAATCAGGTACATCCATCGATATTGTTGACAGGCTAGAGTCGTATCACCTAATCAAAAGTAATCCTAAAGTCCTCTAACAAACCGTAGTCAAGGAAGTAGGGTCGAATCCACAGAAAACAGTGTTCTTTTCCTAATTGTCGGTCAAATCTAGATTATAGAGAACGAGTGTTTGTAGTGTATTATTCTAAACTAGACTATAACTATATCAAGAATATGAATTATAAAGAGTCTAGGGCATAGGTTCACCAATGAACAATAATTCGGGATGAAACACAACAATCAACAATGAATAATGCAGTTATATAGGTTGATTTGCTCTCTCGCGTCGAAATCAAATATAGAATGATATTAACAGGCTCTCTCAATTTATTAATACCAACTCTGCCTATTAAAACTAGCCTTAATATCAAGTTTATACTTCTCGGCGCATAACCTAATATTGGAACACTATAACAATCAAATCTAGCCAAATTGGATTGAATAGATATAAAACAATTAATAGGAATCAACATACATCATCAAAAATCAATACTTTATAGACATCCCTTCAGAATTGATCATGGATCCCCTTAAACCCTATAAATAGACTACTCAATCAAAATTGGGGAAAACATATTCATAACGAAATAAGCAAACATGAATTAATAATAAAGACTTGAATATAAATGATAAGAGAAGAGAGAGAATACCAATTGTAAAACCAATTTTGCAAAGTCAAAGATTCAATTGAAAAATTGAATGTAAATTGGGAAAAAAGCAAAACTAGAGTTCGAATAATGGAGAGAAAAAGAGTTCTAATCTAAAATGATTTAATGATAGAAAATAAGATAGGAAATAAGATCCAAAATAAGATGGAAAATAATAATATTCCCTTGAGTCCTTATACCTTTCTATTTCCTAAAACAACTAGAAAAATATAGCTAAAATCGTTAAAAGATAAAGCCTTATTCGACAAATATTACACGGAATAACCCGGGGGCGCGGGTTTTCATCCTGCAAAACAACGCCAACTTGAAAAGACCATATCTCACAAACTAAAAGTCGTATTGGGGCGTGTGATACACTGTTGGAAAGCTTTTCAACTTTAGTTTCCAACTCCACTAGAATCACTCAATTCTGATCCCTGGACAATGAGTTATGATTAAAAGAGTACACATGACTCAATATATATACTTCTTTTAACATGTTTCCTCTATGTTTTGGGTTGCAATCCAACTTGAAGATATCCTTTGGACTTCTCATTCAACGTAGCACCTTCCTATATGCTCCTCATGCATAAACTTATCCAATAATACTCCAATTGTGTTCTCAATACCTGAAAAGTATCAAAAACACCGAAAACACACATAAGAGTAATATTTTCTCAACTTAAGTAAATATATGCAATTATGGACTCAAATGCAACTAAATGATCCTAAAATGCAACCTAAATGCATCATGAAATACCTATATCAATATGACTCATCAAACTCCCCCAACCTAAACTATTGCTTGTCCCCAAGCAATCAAATAATAGGCACGGGAAGAATATGATAACCTACAATACGGGACTAAAACAGGGCTAAGCACACAATCCAAAACACGAAAGATATCAATACTACATGAACCAAGCATAGAGTATCTACAAAACAAAGCCGCATAGCACGTCATGTGACCAATCAACTCAACAATCTTACCACGAACCCTTTCCCCCAAGCTGGACTTAATAAAACTTCACAGACCTCACTATAGATATGTGCACTCATACCCTCGTGTTTAGGGCGAAAATCAATGACACTCAGCCTATATATATCAACTTAGAAGAAGCAATACTCTTTAACTTTGTCCTTTTGTCTCACCTTCAACACGAAAATGCAACACAAAAAGATCAAGAGGACTTTCAAGGGTTGTAATGAGGCTAGGGTTAAGGGAATGGATAATATGTTGGGAAATGTGGTGGAAAAGCCAAGAAGGGGGAGCAAATATCAATGTAAATATGGCCTAACAAGGCATCCATAGCTCTATACGCACCATCATTACCAGAATATCACTATAAGATCTTTCATGCATAGTAACTCATGTATAACCTTTTCACTTTTGTTTCAAAATAAGTTCCCTTCTTTTTTCCTTCATTCTTTTCCTTTTTCTTTTTTTTTTCTGTATAGCCAAAATTTCTTTGAACTACATTCAAAATTCAATGATAATGCTCACTAATAATATTTTCCTTCAACAAAACCACGCATCAACTACATCCATATAATACAATCTGACCAAAACTAAAACTCGCTCCCCCAAGCTAGGCTTAGGACAATAATCAATGAGGTCTAGACTTGTAATATTGGTGAAAGTATCAAACAAGAGTCAGAAAAAGCTCAGCAGGGCTAAAGAGGGAAAAATATGTAAACAAGTAGAACTTTGGAGCTAAAATCATGAAATGAACGCCTCAATCATATCAAATAATCTAGACAATCAAGCATAAAGGAGTACCAGGTCAAAATCAACATCAATACATCAATTGAGAAACTAATCACTCATGAAAGAACATAACTAACACAGATTCGTCAGTTTATTAGGCACAGAAGCTCACATGGGTCAATTTGTCTGCACAGTAAAGTTAAAGCCAGCCAGAGAGAGGGATCAAATAGTCTTACCAAGGCCAATCAATTAAATCACAATTATGCTATGAAGAATCATGAAACAATTGTACAACAAAGCTGAAGAACTGTAGTAAAGATATCAACAAAGTTCTCAAAGGTGTGCCAACAATAGTCCCACAGATGAAAACTAATATGAGATGACCTAACTAAAATGCAACTATGATGATTTTTTTGGTTACACGTAAAATCCTATTCCTAATGAACAAGCAAAAGCGTGTAACAACTACAAAGCGTTAAAAACTACACTAGAAAGCAATAAAGGATAGAATATCCCTCCCCCCAAACTAAATGCCGTACAATATCCCACTATGTAAAAAGTAAGGGAAGGGAAAAATAAGGCTCACTCAGCAAGAGCCTCGTTTATCAATATAATGCCAATACCAATCAACTCGATATCAAATGGATTTCGCCAACAAAAGCCATAATTCAATCAATTCCAATGTCAAATTCACGATATAGGCACCAATAATGGTTTCTCAACAATAAGCAAACACAAAAACCAACCAAATATTTCCAATTACGAGAGTATTAGGCATATAGGGCAGAGTAATTCCAAAATAGAAAAAATAACATCCTTGGTTTGCCTAAACACGTTCCAATGAAAATGTTTTGCACAAATAATATTTCTAGCAAAATCAAAGTTGCAAAAACATTCATCCAAATCAAAGTTGTAGAATTACGTACAAATTCAGCATGTTTCTTGGTTGTGGATCCGCGATGGGAGGGCTGGTGGCAGTTCGGTTAGCCGGCTGTCACCGGTAGTTCAGGAGTCCCGGCAGAGGGTGAGATCGAGGGTGAGAGGGGACGAAATTGTGAGAGGGGGGCTGGTTGAGTTTGAGTTCGCTGGGTGGGGGCGGTGCTGTTTGGAGCGGAAGTGGCTTGGCTTGGCCGGTGGTTCAAGTGTGCCAGCGAAGGGTTGTCCGGCTGTGGGAAGGAGGGTGAAAAGTGAGGGTATGTCGAAGGAGCTTAAGGAATTATGATGTTCGCTGGTCTGATGTTCGACAGACGGGTTTTTTTTTTTTTTTTGGAAGAACAATAGCTCGCAGAAACCCGCGGGCAGGCAGTATCTTCATTGTGGAGAGCATGGTAACCCCGCGGCCGCAGCCTTGTGGGTGGGGAGGTACGCACAGTCCCGCAAGCACGGGCACGAATATCGTGGCCTGACAGTTTATAAGCTCACACGCACCTAGGATCAGAATAGCACACTAAAAACCATTAAACGACACTCGTTCGTATGGTCAGTCTATAAAATGATGAAAGTTGAATTCAAGTGAATTCAAAAACTAAAATAAATTACGAAAAGAAGCTAACTAAACTATAAAAAAACGAATTCAAGTGAATTCAAAAAACTAAAATAAAATAAGAAGGAAAACTAACTAGACTATTAAAAAAATGAATTCAAGCGAATTAAAAATCTAAAATAAAAAACGAAAAGAAACTAATTAAACTTAAAAAAACGAATTCAAATCAATTCAAAATATAAAATAAAAAAATTGAAAAGAAGGGTGAGAAATTCGGGTTGCCTCCCGAAAAGCACTTGTTTATAAATGTATCACACGACTATATACTCCTTTTCGATCGAAAGAATTCAATGCCTTGAGTAACTTATCAAATTCCCTTGCAAACATTTCATTGAATACTGGATATGGCTTAAATAAAAACACCTTTATCTTTAAGAACCAGGCATGAGAAGAATCATTAGAAAAAATGAAATCAAAGGAAAAGAAATAAGAAGAAGAAAAACTAAAAAGAAAAGATTTACAACTTCCCTCTAATTGCTCTCTGGGCAAAGTAGATCGCAAAGGATGATTATTTGTGCCAATTGACTAAAATTATCGTGCAAAGATGACACTTCAAGGAAATAAGGGGAATTCAACACATGAAACGAAGGTATAATATCAAGTCTTGTTGAAGACATAATAAAAGGGTGACACGGGATATGGTCACAATTAGAATCAAGCAAGTTTTCAACATTAACAAATTCTTTACCTTCAAGAGCTGCTGCTAAGGCATCCACCTCATCCTTCCATTGGCTAGAATTACCTAAAACTTCACCCTCATAAATAGGTTTGCTCACAGAAGAGTTTTCATCAAATAGTTCATAACCAATTGTTTTTCGTTCATTGATTCTATAACTAATAAATCTTCCTCTTTGAAAACACCTACTAGATCCAATTTTTCTTATCTAAATCATTCTCTAGAGTATTAAGAGTATTACAATCTTCCTCTATTAAAGAGGCATTATCGGCCAAACTATCATTGTAATCCACTTGTTGCTCAATAGATTGGCGAATAGAATTTAGTCCAGATTGCATTGATATTTGACTATCAATAATCGACACTATTTTCAACGTATGATCTTCCCGATCCTTGTAGAATTCTTTCATAAAATCATAAAAATAATCAGTGAAATTATCTTAAAATTCAGAAGAAGAATTAATCAAATTAAACTGAGGGGAAGAGTTATTGACATGTAGATACAGCTCAATATATGGACAACGAGAAATATCGTGATCATCGAAGTAACAATATGAACAATAATAAGAAGGAGAGGTATGAGAATCATAGATAGAGGAAGGCAGGGGTGGGTTTACAAATTTTGTCATGTCCCTGTTTACAGTAAATCTCGTAGTCTAAATAAATAAACCAAGAAATAAATGTAACAAAGATAAATTTATATCGATAATGTGTTGGGTACAATCTCTGTATTACAGTATATATAAAATAAACTAAGTCCTCTTATTCTGTTCTGCAGCTTGCTGTCGGCACGTGTAGATGACGACCTTGACTTGAGTGTAGGACAACGTTTTGTCAACGTCAACCTAAACTTGAGTGTTGGATGACATTTTGTCAACGTCGACTTGAATCTGAGTGTTGGATGACAATCTGTCAACGTCGACTTGAATCTAAGTGTTGGATGACCTTATGTCAACGTCAACCTGAGTCTGACTGTGGGATGACGTTTTGTCAACGTCAACCTGAGTTTGAGTGTAGGGTGACGTTTTGTCAACGTCAACCTGAGTTTGAGTTTTTGTTTGGGTTTATTTGAGTGAGGGCTGACACAGCTTGAATCTCAGTCGAATGTGTTTGAGTTTCTCTAAACAATCGGCACGAATTTGATGTGCTTATTGACTACTTCTAGAGAGGATTTCCAAGAGAAATTTGAGAGCTCTTGAGAATACTGATCTTCCGACCTCTGTAACTGAAGATGGAGAGGTCTATTTATAGGGGATGGAAACCCTTCATGGACTTTTGGTGGTGTGGGCTTGGGCCCGTTTACGACTTGGTAGTCTTTTCACTTTGTCCATTTAACCATTGTTTTGGGCTGGTAATATGGACTTACCCAAATATTTTACAACCCAAATTATGTTTATTTAATTTGAGCGTTATTTAGGTGGGCTAAATTAATTAAATCGGGATATTATTTCTTCTAGATCAAATTAATTAATTTAATTTTAATGTAAAACACTAATAAATTTTTAGTGTCTATAAATTGCCCCCTCGAGACTATGTCACATGCACGTTTTGGGGTGTTTAATTGTGACGGGGTCTCGACAAATCTGATTTTGATTGGACTAGAAGGGGTAAACAACCCGTCATTCTGTTTCGCTTACAAAGAGTTGATGAATTTTAGCCAGTGTTTATTTTTTCTGTTTATTAGATGACATTAAATAAAAAAAATAAGAGATAAAACTTCAACTTCTTTAGATTTAGGATTATTCCAAGCCCGTAAAAGACAAAAACCTTTCTCTTTGTTCTTTCATGAGTCTGCGGCACTAGCACTTCGTCGGCGGCACAGATACATGACTATACTCCCACTTTATATTAGTTTCTATGTCTTCATTGATACCATACTTGACAAAATTGATTCTTGTACTTCATTGATCTTTGTATTTACCTTTCCTCATCATTGGCTTAGATGGGCTTTGTTTGTCTTTGCCTCAAACCAAAGGTAATTTTTTTATTAATTGTGACCATTGTCTTTTATCAGCACATAATACTGCCATACCATGATTTCATTGTGCGACATGTTATAGTTAGATTCTAGAACAATTGCTTTTGTAACTTGCCAATGACTCTCCTCTTTCTTTTCCCACTTAGGTCATTAAATATGGTGCTCCTGCAAATCTGCTACTCAGTGTAAAAAGTGTTATATTTTTAAATATTTTTTTTCGTTCTATACATTATTATGAGACAATTATCCTCCCATGTGAAGCTAATTTGATCTTTCCTTTCTTTCTTGTTTTTTTTCTTGACTTTGACAAATATTATCTGCTTTAAATACTAAGCATTATTTCATCCCATTATTTGCCTTGCAAATCCCGGTGTAAATGACTTTAAAAAGATCCAAGTTTTTTTTTTTTTGATTTGATATATTTTGCCTTTGGATTAATTGACGGATAACAAAACCCCAACCCCTTTTTTTTGATGATACCACATGCATAGTCATTGATTACCATAACACGAGTCTCGCGCTCTCATTTGGCAATGCTTTTCCCTTTCGAAAGCTATGCGCAATGATACAATATTTGACGAGTTAGACACAAAACTCACTCTCCTTTTTTTTTTTGTGCAGTGAATGAGTTCTGAGTGGTTCAATCTCGTGACCCTTGTCGTCAAAGAGTAGTTATAAGTTTTCGAGCTTTTGAAGGTATAATATTTTTTTTACCTTACAGCTCGAAATTCTTCTTTACTTTGTTATTTGTTTTGCATATTGTGTCGTTGTATGCCTCCTTTTTGTTTGTTGTCAAGCAGGTTTTTTTAAGACACTTATAGAAGACCGTCGTGATGTTCCATCATGCTGTTCGTGATGAGTTCATCGGAGGTGTTAGGTCATCATGCTAGTCGTGATGAACCTATCATCTTTAGATGGTATTTGAAGACACTTGTAGAAGGCCGTCGTGATGTTCCATTATGCTGGTCGTGATGAGTTCCTCGGAGGTGTTAGGTCACCATGCTAGTCGTGATGAACCTATCATCTTTAGATGGTGTTTGAAGACACTTGTAGAAGGTCGTCGTGATGTTCCATCATGCTGGTCGTGATGAGTTCATCGGAGATGTGTGGTCATCATGCTAGTCGTGGTGAACCTATCATCTTTATATGGTATTTGAAGACACTTGTAGAAGGTCGTCGTGGTGGCCCATCATGCTGGTCGTGATGAGTCCATCGAAGGTGTTAGGTCATCATGCTGGTCGTGATGAACCTAAAATCTTTAGATGGTATTTTTGAAGACACTACAGAAGACCATCGTGATGAGCCATAATGTTGCGCTCACTCTATGCATGACAAAAGGTACTTGACACCCTCTGTTTTTTTTATATTATTATTATTTGTAGGATGGTCAACTTAATGCCAATGAACAATAATTTCATTATAATTCATCTTCGTCATATTTGGCACAATGAGACGATCATTTGTAAGACATCTTCATGCTGAACGAATTTCAACTATATTTTGAGATTTTTAAGTTACGAGCTTGAGTGATAACTTAAATTTGAGGTCAAGATGACACACTTGAGGGTTAACCAAATTTGAGGTTAGGGTGATACGTTCAAGCGTCAACTTAAATGCGAGGTTAGACTGACACGTTTTGGGTGTCAACCAAATTTGAGTTTGGGATCGATGACGCGTTTAAAGTGTCAACCTAAGTTTGAGGTTAGGATGACGCATTTTGAGTGTTAACTAAATTTGAGGTTAGAGTCGCACCTTTTGGGTGTCAACCAAGTTTAGAGTTGAGGTGACACTTTTGGAGTCAACCTAAATTTAAGGCGGTGACATGTTTAGTATGTCAACCAAATTTGAGGTTAGGGTGACACGTTTAGGGTGTCAACCTAGGTTTGATGTTAGGATGACATGTGTAAACGTCAACCTAAATTTGAAGTGAGGGCATCTCCTTGACACCACTTGAGGCAAACATCGCAAAAGGGCTTTAGCTAAGCTAGAGGCTTCTCCTACCTGAATGTTGAGGAAGTGGACTAACTTGAAGAACATAGGAGAGTCATTCAAGAGCTCCAGTCGTCTCTCAAACCCTTTGAGTGGATGGATTCAGAGTGACTTTTTATTTTTGTTTAGTTTTGGAGCTTTTTTATTTTATTTTGTTTACTCTTTTTGTTAGACTGCTGCATTCTATTCATATTCATGAATAATAAGTCTTAATGTTTTTTTCGTTTCATTTTGCCATTCACAGTTTATACTCTTGCGAGTCAGGAGTGTTACAATTTTTTTTGTTTATTTCACCGTTCACAACTTATAATCTTGCGGGCCAGGAGTATTACAAGGAGGATTTTTTTTGTTGTGGTGGCTGCACTTGAAATTTTTTATTTTTCAAGCTGCCTACGTACTTGCAAAATAATTATCAAATGACCTTGCAAGATCAAGCCAACGTAGTTCAAGTGATGCAATTTTTTTTTGCATGAGCAGTTTACCCTCTTACTTAGGAGATTACATGAGCTTACAACTCTAAGAATAATATTTCTTCAGGAACCTACCATTGATAGGTCCCACACGTAATCCTTCAGCGTCGATAATTTTGTAGGCTCCATTAGTATAGACCTCTTGTACCACATAAGGACCATCCCATTTCGAAGTGAATTTACTCCTTGTTTTGCGAGAAGGTCTTCTTACAGCTAGAACCATATCTTCTACTTGAAAGGAGCGAGGTCTAACTTTCTTGTTGAAGGCGCGTGACAGACGGCCTGGTAGCACTCTAATTTTTGTTGTGCTTGAATCCTTTTTTCATCAGGTGCTTCTAACTCGGCCAGTCGAAGACTATCATTCTCATCACTTGTCAAACCTTCTTGTATGGCTATTCGTAATGAAGGGATTTGGAGTTCTAGGGGTAAAACAGCCTCAACGCCTTACACCAACGCATATGGGGTTGATTGTGTTGCGGATTTATATGTTGTTTTGTATGCCCAGAGGGCCTCCCCTATTTTTCGTGTCAGTCACATTTGGATTTGGCAACAACTTTGCTCAATAACTTGCACAATGTCTTGTTGAAAGCTTCAGCTAAATCGTTTGCAGGTGCATTGTACATCGATGGCTTATGTTGATTGAACTTGAACTTCTCACATAAACCGTTCATCAACTTATTGTAGAATAGTGTTCCGTTGTCAGTGACAATTCGTTGGGGACTCCATATCTGTATATAATTTGAGTACGAATGAAGTCAACAACATTCTCCTTTTTGACCTCCCGAAGAGGGATGGCTTCTGCCCATTTAGAAAAGTAATCTGTAGCTGCCAAGATGTATGTGTGTCCCGCAGACGATTTTGGCGTAATTGGACCAACTACATCAAGTCCCCATGCTTCAAAGGACCAGGATGCCACAGTGGGATGCAAGGGCTCTGGAGGTTGAAGTTAGCATGAAATTGACAAGCTTCATATTTTCTTGCATAATCCATGCTGTCTTGCACCATAGCTGGCCAGTAATAGCCCATCCTTTGTATGCGATCATGCAATTTTGGACCTGACTGGTGAGCACCACATACCCCAGAGTGAACTTCCTCTATTGTTTGCTTTGCTTCTTCATCTCCTCGACATCTCAACCATAGTCCATGAAAGGAATGTCGGTAAAGAGTCCCCTTATAATATATGAAGCGTGAGGCTTGACGACGAATCTCCGTTCTGTGCTTTGCATCACTAATTGGTTTTTCATGAGCCAAGTAATCAATAATTAGTTGACGCCAATCTTCTTCGTCAATTTGATAGACGGATATGATGTCAACTTCTTCAACATCCTCTTCGTCCGAGGCGACAATCCAGACTTCTTCCATATCTTCTTCATCTGGAGCAACAACCCAGCGTTTGCAAACGGGTACTACCGTAGTGTCCTCTGCCCCCAGTGCCAAGGTGGCTGCAAGCCCAGCAAGTGCGTCAGCCATTTTCTTGGCACTCCTTAGGAGATGCTTTAACTTGAAGGTATCGAGCTTGTCGAGTAACTTCAATGCTTGTTTCTGATAAGGGACAAGATCTTCTATTTTTACTTCATATTCCCCTGAAAGTTGCTTTAGAACCAACTCCGAGTCACGATAAATGTCTAAGTCTTTCAGTCCCATTTCAGTTGCCATTTGTAGACCTAGTGTGAGCGCTTGATACTCAGCCATGTTATTTGTGCATAATTGAGTCAACACGAAAGAGTAAGTCGGTACATGCTTTCTGGGGATATGAAGACAACTCCTACCCCCACACCGTCTCGACGAGCAGCACCGTCGAAGTACATTTGCTAAGGCGGGAGTATGTCAATGAAAAATATATCTTCGTCCGGCAAGTCAATTTCAATAACTCTATGCTTGACAATGAAACCTAGAACTTTCCCTGAGGTAACGCCAAACGCACACTTAAAAGGGTTCATTTTCAGTTGAATTCCCGTGGTCTTTGAAAGACTTTACGAAGATCACATAAATGGTTCTCCCTCTTTTTTGATTTGGCCACCAAGTCATCTACATAACATTCCACAATATGTGCATTATATCTTCAAAGATCTTCTGCATTGCACGTTGATACGTAGCTCCAGCGTTCTTTAACCCAAATGGCATGACCACATAGCAAAACATTCCTTTTGGGGTATGAAAAGCAGTGGCCTCTTGATCTTCAGGTGCCATGTGTATTTGATTGTAACCAGCAGTATAATCCATAAATGACAAGGCTTCATGACCAGTAGTAGTGTCAATCATGATTTCCACCACGGGAAGTGGGAAATCGTCTTTTGGACAAACTTCGTTTAGGTCACGAAAATCTACGCATATTCGCAATTGCCCGTTTTTCTTTCTCACTGGAACAATGTTTGCTACCATGTGGGATACTTAACTTCACAAATGAACCCTGCGTCGATGAGCTTGTTTACTTCAGATTCGATTTCGGGAATCATTTCAGGTCTGAAACGTCATTTGGACTGTTTCTTTGGGTTCATGCCTTTTTTGACGGCCAGTCGGTGGACGACTTTTGGGTTGAGTCCAGGCATCTCCATGTAACTCCATGCAAATACATCTTTGTATTCAGAGAGTATTGTGGCTTGCCCCCGTCCTCGAGGGATTTGGGTGCCTCATCTGTCTCTACTTCTTCGTCACTATCATCAGCTTCATGGCCTGTGATATGTTTTGAAGACACAAGTTCAAAATTTTCCTCTTCTTTTCTATCAGGGGGGGTACTCTGATTGGTATGTACCACAACCCTCCCCTTCACTTTTAAGGGTCCATGCTCGATGATGTCTACCACTTGTGTGCGCTTCATGCAAGAAGGAACAACACTCTTAAGTTCACTGTCTTCTTTAACTCTGTCCTCCCTCCTTCCAATGCGACTCATCACTGATTGCCTTTGTCGGTGGCTACTTGAGGCTGACATGCCTAGGCAATCAAAAACTTGTGCTTTCTTCTTAAAAGGGAGGGTGTTTTGATGTGGAATGTGACTTTTTAAAACTCCACCTTCTTTCTTACCATTCCCTCTAAGCCTTCCAAATACAGATTCACGTTTCTAAGGGGCAGGTGGTTGCAATCGATCAAAAACTGACACCCTTGGATTAGCTGCATTATTTTCACCTTCTTTTTCCTTAGCTTCCTCAACAGTTATATACTGTGTAGAAGAAATATTTTTCTTATATCGTGCAGAAATCCAAATAGGTTTTGGAGGTTCGAATCCCAAACCTGATTTAGTTGGTTAAACCACAGTACCATGCTCTTGTAATCTCTTTTGTGTGTCATAAAGTCCATGAGATTTTTCTTCAATTACTTTTCCCATAGGTGCTGGGTTTTCAAAGTCATTCCCAGATTTTGCCAAGAGCTTATAGGCATTGGGATCGAATCTACCCTTATTAAGCCATTTTCTTCTAACTGTCTCCTCAGATTCTGAGATTGGAGGCTTGGAAATTTGAATTTGGTTGGCCTTAGACAAGGGAAACATTGTTTCATTCTTCAAAGTTTGAAGAGTACTTACGTCCACCCGTGCATCTATCTTTGGCTCAACTTTTAAACCTTGGCATCCTATAAATGGGGACTCCCCTTCCTTATGACGAGACTTAGGAACATAGCTCAAGACTGGAGTTCTTGATGTTGCCCCCATGTCTTTCACAGGCTGAGCGACACTTTGTTCATTCATCTTTCCCATGTACTGTTGCTTGTCATTACTAGGTGGCTTGCTAGATTTTAAAGATGAAGGAATATCTTCATTTTTCTTAACGCCCCTTTTACCAATCGAGGTAATTTGAGACGATAACATTTCACTTTGAAGCTCCGCCGTCTTCAAAAAAATTAGCATCAGCGAAGTAGGATTCTGCTTTGCGAAAGGGTTTGACATCCGCATTTATTTTCTTCTCACCTCCACGATAGTACTTAAGACATTGATGGAGGGTTGATGCAACTACACCATTTTCGTGTAGCCAAGGCCTTCCATGCAACAACTTATAGGATGTCTTTGTATCAATCACATGGAAGAGGGTGGATGAAGTTAGCTCTCCCATACTCAGGTCTAGGCGTATGATGCCTATTGCACGTTGACTATTTAGATCGAATCCTTGAATCACAAAACAACTATTAGACAACTCCTCCATTGTGATCCCTAATTTAGTCATAGTGTTTTTTGGCATGATGTTGACAGCTGAGCCCCCATCTACTAAAATGCGGTTAACCCTTTGATCAAGTATGTAGCCGGAGACAAACAATGGTCGGTTGTGAGGTTTGGAACCCAACAACAGATCCTCATCTGTAAAGGCTAAGGCAGAGTTACAAGATGCACAATTTGCCGAACTTTCAATGAGTTCCTCAACCCCTTTTATCTTGTCAACATATAATTCTGGTTGCTCAAGTGCAAGAGCCACTTGTTGACACATTTCTCGAGGCAGTTTGAAGATTTTCCCCCATCCCATCCGCGTTGGAAGGGCCTCTAATACAGTTAAAACTTTTGGGTCTATTTCCGTCCCGGAATGTTAAGTGTCAGTTTGAAAGACACTTTGCTCTCTTCAGCAAGAGAATTCTTCTTCACTGTCCTCCATTACTTCTTGCTCATTCTCCACAAAGGAGACATTGTTAACAGTAACCACAATGAATTAATCTTCGGGAAAGAATTCCTCTAAGATTACGGGCGTAAGCGGCTCTTGTTCAAGTAAATCAATGGGAAGGGCTTGTGTCTTGACACTTTTCTTTGGCTTCTTCTTCCCTTTCGAGCGCTTAGGGCCCTTCTTCCTTTGTTGCTTCCTTTGTCGGCGGAAAGGTTGTGACTGTGGCCTTTTTTGCTTTCTAGGCCTCCTTCTTGTGACTAATGTCCACCCTTCGTCATCTTCTTCGTGAGGGGCGATAACCAAAGTTTCATACTCAACATGTGACATGTTGGCCATTGGGGTACTTGGTCTTGCCACATACACAATCACGGGCTCCAAACTTCCGAACTGCAAAATTTGAGCTTTCCATGGAGATTCTATCACAGCGGATGCAAGATTAGTCTCAACTATTTCATCAAGGTCCAACTCGATTCTCCCATCCTTTGCTAGCTACATGATTTTTCTTTAAGTGTTATGCACTTCTCGATGGGGTGATTAATCATCCTATGGTATCGACAATAGTTGGGGTCAGTAGTCTTGCCAACATCCGCGGGTCGTTTAGGTTTGGGAAGCTCGACGACCTTATTCTCAAGCGAGTCATCTAGCATTCCGGACAAGTCAGGATCCGGGAATGGGTACTTCTTTGCTTGCAATTCTTTTAAGGTGGGCTAATCCTTCTTAGGCTCTCTTGAGGATGAACTCCTTGTCTTCATTGCTCGCCTTTCCAGAAATCTTGACAGGCCCAGAAGTGGTTGTGATCGACATTGACTCCTTAGTTGAACTTTTCGAAGATTTGTCACCTTTCTTGAAATCTTTCTTTTCCTTCTTCATTTCATAAGAAGCATGAATTTTACCACAATTATTGTCTATGGTGAGCTCCATGTCATGAGCTCGAGTAACCAATTCTTGGAAAGACCTAGGCTTTATACATTGCAAGATATAAAGTAAATCTCAATTCATTCCCTGTATACACATCTCGACAGTAGATACTTCAGTCAAACGGTCTTTGCACTCTAGACACAAAGCGCGCCATCGGTTGATGTAATCAATGACCGGCTCGTCTTCAATTGATGAGTTTTAGTTAACTCAATCATGCTAACTACACGTTGAGTGCTGTAAAACCTATTCTGGAACTCTATCTCCATTTCGTCCCAACTATCAATGGATTTTGGAGATAAATCTGTGTACCAGTTAAAGGTGATGCCTTTGAGGGAGCGAACAAACTGCTTAACTAGCAAGTCACCTGTAGTGTTGGCATTATTGCACGTCTCTATAAAGTGGGCGACGTGTTGTTTAGGACTTCCCTTCCCATCAAATTGCTGAAACTTTGGGGTTGGTAACCATGAGGCATATACAACCTATCGATTCTCTTGGTGTAAGGTTTCACATAGCGCTGACTACCTTGAGAACCTTCCCCAAGTTGACCCTTGACAGCGTTAGCTATCATATCTTGGACTTGTTTAGCAGTCAATGGAAAGTGAGAGTTGTCTTTCACAGATTGATCACTCTCACTTCCGCTTTCACTGTCACTATGCTTAGATGATCCATCCATTGAACTCTTCTCAAGCTTCTTGTTCAGGGTAGCGATTTGATCATTCTGAAGTATGATTTGAGCATCCTTTTCCTCTCCATCTTTTATCAATTTTGGAGTAGGTTATTCATCTCAGCAAGTTGCTCTTCAATAGTTTTCGTTGAAGTCACCATGAAAGACGCAGTGAATGACTTAGAAATTTGAGATGATCTCTCTATGTCAGGGGTCTCTAGAGGTGAAGAGGTAGAGGAATCACTACTGGGTTCAGCATCACCGCGACCCTAAATGGGCTAAAGAGGGGACTGGTACGAACGACCAATCTATCTAACCCTTCAGTTGTAGTTTGCTTCCATTTGAGGGGAGCCGCAGCTGGTTGATCATGTTCAGCTGTAGAGCTAGAGCCAAACACTGGCGCTTCACGCTCTTTGCGAAAAGAAGACGTGATGGCATTTTCAGAAATAGTTTGTCTAACTGATTTGCGTAGACGGGTAGGGATTGTGGCAGCTCGAAGGCTTGCAGCAGCAGTGGCGACAGCGACTTTCTTCATTCCTCTTGTGTTTACACCAAGATTCTGGTCGGCAATGAAGTCACCCAGTGTCACAGTCTTTCGCTGAGTAGCATCAGAGTTGTTAGTGAACTAAACAATGTTCTTCCTTGAGGCCATTGATCTTACAGTAGTTGATTTTTTTCCTTTACGAAACAGAGATGAGAGGCAGAGATGTCCCACCGGGCGTGCCAAAATTTGTATACTGTAAATTTCGCAGTCTAAATAAATAAACCAAGAAATAAATGTAACAAAGATAAATTTATATCGATAATGTGTTGGGTACAATCTCTGTATTACAGTTTATATAAAATAAACTAAGTCCTCTGATTCTGTTCTGCAGCTTGCTGTCAGCACGTGTTGATGACGACCTTCAACGTCAACCTAAAATTGAATGTGGGATGACGTTTTGTCAACGTCGACTTGAATCTGAGTGTTGGATGACGTTCTGTCAACGTCGACTTGAATCTGAGTGTTGGATGACGTTTTGTCAACGTCAACCTGAGTCTGAGTGTGGGATGACGTTTTGTCAACATCCACCTGAGTTTGAGTGTAGGGTGACGTTTTGTCAACGTCAACCTGAGTTTGAGTTTTTGTTTGGGTTTATTCGAGTGAGGGCTGACACAGCTTGAATCTCAGTCGAATGTGTTTGAGTTTCTCTAAACAGTCGGCACGAATTTGATGTGCTTATTGACTACTTCTAGAGAGGATTTCCAAGAGAAATTTGAGAGCTCTTGAGAATACTGATCTTTCGACCTCTGTAACTGAAGGTGGAGAGGTCTATTTATAGGGGACGAAAACCCTTCATGGACTTTTGGTGGTGTGGGCTTGGGCCCGTTTATGACTTGGTAGTCTTTTCACTTTCTCCATTTAACCATTGTTTTGGGCTGGTAATATGGACTGACCCAAATATTTTACAACCCAAATTATGTTTATTTAATTTGAACGTTATTTAGGTGGGCTAAATTAATTAAATCGGGCTATTATTTCTTTTAGCTCAAAATTAATTAATTTAATTTTAATGTAAAACACTAATAAATTTTTAGTGTCTACAGTCCCACTCATAAGTTTCTCTAACTAATCGCTTAATCAAATTCCAACCATCTTCCAGTGTCTTTTCCAAAAATTTACCGTTACTCGTGGAGTCAAAAATCTTCCTCGTTTCATCGTTCAAACCCTCATAGATCACTAGGCGCATATCTCATTCTTCAATTCCATGATCAAGACCAACAAAATCGCCCAGTCTATTGTAGTACCTTCAAAACCATTCATTCTCAAATTGAGGAAAAGAAAAAATTGCTTTGGGTGTACTAGCATGCATGTAGAAGTCATGTGCAATATGAGGTCATTCATAGGAACTCATGCAAAAATTCAGAAAAGTGGGTAGGATGCATCAAAATTAGAAACATGAGAATGCCAAGAATTATAACTATGTTGCATATTACAGGAATTTTTCGTTATGTGAATAACATGGCTCCATAAAGATTAAAGGAAACTATTCACAAAAGAAGGAAAATAAAAGGAAAAATATATATACATTAGACTCAGAGACAGTAAGGAAAATAAACAAACTGTTTCCCCGGTAATGACGCCAAATTTTGATAGGCTAAAGTCGTATCACCTAATCAAAAGTAATCCTAAAGTCCACTAACAAACAATAGTCAAGGAAGTAGGGTCGAATCCACAGAAAACAATGTTCTTTTCCTAATTGTCGGTCAAATCTAGATTATAGAGAACGAGTGTTTGTAGTGCATTGTACTAAACTAGACTATAACTATATCAAGAATATCAATAATAAAGAGTCTAGGGCATAGGTTCACCAATAAACAATAATTCGGGATGAAACACAACAATCAACAATGAATAATGCAGTTAAATAGGTTGATTTGCTCTCTCGAGTCGAAATCAACAATAGAATGATATTAACAGGCTCTCGCAATTTATTAATACCAACTCTACCTATTGAAACTAGCCTTAATATCAAGTTTATACCTCTCAGCGCATAACCTAATATTGCAACACTATAACAATCAGATCTGGCCAAATTGGATTGAATAGATATAAAACATTCAATAGGAATCAACATACATCATCAAAAATCAATACTTTATAGACATCCCTTCCTAATTGATCATGGATCCCCTTAAACCCTAGAAATAGACTATTCAATCATTATTGGGGAAAACATATTCATAATGAAATGAGCAAACATGAATTAATAATAAAGACTTGAATAGAAATGATAAGAGAAGAGAGAGAATACTAATTGTAGAACCAATCTTGCAAAATCAAAGCTTCTATTGAAAATTCAATGCAAATTGGGAAAAAGGCAAAACTAGGGTTCTTGAGTAATTGAGAGAAAAAGAGTTCTAATTTAAAATGATTTAGGAAAAATTGACCAGAATAATCCAAACTATGCCTGTTCCGCCAACAATAATCCCTACTAAGGTTTATTCCTGTATAATCCCAACTATTAGAGAGGTCCGCCACAAACACACCGTGACCTGAAAGGAACCGGTTTAACAGGTAAACATGCCACGTGTCATGTTTTTATTGGTTTTTATAATTAATTTTATTTTTTAAAAACAAAAATCCCTCCCTTTATAATTAATTTTATAGAATATAAGATAGAAAATAAGATGGCAAATAAGATGGAAAATAAGATGGGAAATAATGAAATTCCCTTGAATCCTTATACCTTTCTATTTCCTAAAACAACTAGAAAATGGAGTTAAAATCGTCAAAAGATAAGGCCTTATTCGACTATAAGCTACACGGAATAACCCGCGTGCGCGGGTTTTCATCCCGTAAAACAGTGTCAAGTTGCAAAGACCATATCTCACAAACTAGAAGTCTTATTGGGGCGTGTAATACACTGTAGGGAATCTTTCAAGTCTAGTTTCCAACCCCATTGGAATCACACAATTCCTATCTCTGGATAATGAGTTATGATCAAAAGAGTACACATGACTCAATTTCCATACTTCTTTTAACATGTTTCCTCTATGTTTTGGGTTGCAATCTAACTTGAAGATGCCCTTTGGACTTCTCATTCGATGTAACTCCTTCCTATATGCTCCTCATGCTTAAAATTTTCCAATAATACCCCAATTGTATTCTCAATACCTGAAAACTATCAAAAACACCGAAAACACACACAAGAGTAATATTTTCTCAACTTAAGTAAATATATGCAATTATGGACTAAAATGCAACTAAATGATCCTAAAATGAAACCTAAATGTATCATGAAATACCTATATTAATATGACTCATCAATTGTACTGGTCCACCCATTTTTGCTTCAGCTACAAGGTGGACACACACATGCACCATCGAAGTAAAGAAGGATGGGAGAAAAAAAATTCCATCACACACAAGGTGACCACAATTTCACGTTCAAGATTGTCTAAGTCTTTCACTTTCAATGACTTAGAAAACAAATCTCTAAAAAATGGGCCTAACCTAACAATCACCTCATATACTTTAGGATGTGACACGAGATGAATCGTAAGTGGCGATAACTGCTCCATTAACACATGGCAATCATGAGTTTTTAAGTCACTAACCTTACGTTTGTTAACATTGATGCATTTTGAGATATTAGAGGAATACCCATCAGGAACCTTTACATCCCCTAAAAACTTGCATACCCTTTCTTGTTCACCTTTGGACAATGTATAATGTGCCGGAGGAATGTGCCATTTTCCATTCCTCAATTTAGGAGCTAGATGTTTCATAATATTCACACAATTCAAATCGTGCCTAGCCTTTATGTTATCCTTCGACTTACCCTCAATATTCAGCAAAGTACCAAAAATATTGTCGCAAACATTCTTTTCAATATGCATGACGTCAAGGTTGTGACGAAGCAAAAGAGTGCTCCAATATGGCAATTCAAAAAATTACTTTTCTTTTTCCAATTATCATTTCTCTTTGGTGGCTGAATAGTTTTTCCGAATTTCATGCCTTCAAAGTTGAGCCAAAATTTCAACACCAGATAACCGCTTAGGAGGACCTCTTCTTTTTACTTTCCCATTAAAAGATTTACTATCCCGCCATTTATGGTCAGTAGGTAAGAAGCGGCGATTATCCATATAGCAACATTTCCCTTGATTAGGTAATCGAAGAGATGAAGTTTCAGTCAAACAACAAGGACATGTCTTATAACCTTTAGTAGACCATCCTCACAAATTTGCATATGCTGGAAAGTCATTAATAGTCCATAGTAATGCCGCATGCATCTGAAAATTTCATTTTTAGATATATCACAAGTTTTAGCTCCACTTACCCACAACTCCGTTAAGTCCTCAAGCAATGGCTGCAAGTACACATCTATGTTGTTGCCAAGCCCACTTTTCTCGGGGAATTACAAAGATAGTATAGTATAAGGTTGCTTCATACACATCTTTAGCGGGAGGTTATACACAACAACTACTAGTGGCCATATATTGTAGTCACTTCCTTGACCACTAAATGGATTGAACCCGTCACTTGCTAAACCCAACCTCACATTTCGACCATTTGAGGCAAATAGACGATGGGTTTTATCAAAATGCTTACAAGCTTCACCGTCAGCTGGATGATGAAGAACTCTAGCTTCTTCTTCTAGTGTCACAGTGCCATCTCATGGAACTTGCTTTTTTGGATGACGTACATAAACAACCTTTGCAACCTTGGTTTAAGTGGAAAATAACGTGGCACCTTTGGGGAATCTCTGTTAAGCTCTTTATCACATATGCTACACTTGCTAAGGTTCGATTTCTCTTTCCAAAAAAGCATGCAATCATTTTCACATGCTTCTATTTTCTAGTAATCAAAACCTAGGTCAGTGATCATCTTTCGTGCTTCATAGTAATTCGATGGAAATTTTGCACCCTTTGGTAAAACATCCTTATACATTCTAAGCACACTGGTAAATGCCTTATTAGTCATTCCATCCATACATTTGATTTGGAACAACTTCAAAATAAATAATAATTTTGAATAATTATTTGAGCCAGGGTATAAAGGTTGTTTAGCACCTTTCATTAAATTGTCGTAAATTTTTGCCTCTTTTGAACCCTTAGCATATTTTTGAACACTAGGCTATGCAAATTGATGTTCGTGCTCATGCTTAAAGTCATCATCTTGGTGCTCAACAGCTTGCTCATCACCTGAATCATCATTAAACAACTCGGGACCATTCTTTTCATGAATTATCCTAAATATTTCATCATTAGTACCATCTCCTAAATCAATTCTACTTCTTTTTTATGCGGGTTTATATTCACCATGATAAAACCAACGCACATATGATTTCACGATTCCATTAATTACCAAATCAGGTCACTATATATTTCTTCCTTGTTCTTATGTCGAGCGTAGTTACACCGCTTACAAGGACAAGGAACCTTCCTTTCTTCTTCTCCTATGTCACTACTCGTAGCCGAATCATCAAAAGCAAAATCAAGAAACTCTCTAACTCCATTCAGATATACATCATCTCTCCTATCACCACATTGCATCCACTCTAATCTCTTTCCCAACACATCTGAATTGTCCATTCCTTCTGGATATTTATAGTTACAAAATAACAAAAATATTATATTTTTACTTAGATAACACTAATAAGATCAATCATAATATAACCTTCAACTCATTGTTTTCGAAAGGTCTTTAAATGACTATGAAGGAACTATAGCACATATAATTTTTCTAAAGCACAATCTTTCAATTTCAGAAAAATAATTAGACACTTCGTAAGGTAGAAGCATGACAGTACCAGGAGCAAAATAGAAAATGTGGACTTGAGGGTAACAGTTCAAAATCTTGAAGTTGCTTAAAAATAAGATCACACAGACATGGCCATTTAAGATAAAGATTAAACATGAAAGAAAAGATACATATATGAATGGCAACCAAATCATTAGCTCATCATCTCAAACGCAAAGTGCAACAGCAAGATACGCATTAATGAGCAATCTTCAACATCACATAATTGCTTTTAAATTTGTTTATCTTCTGTTAGATGTCATTTACATCGTTTGACATATGATCAAGGAACACACATTTGTATTTTTGTTGATGCTCTTTCAGACTCAAACACCGTGTACACCCTCACCCAAACCGCCCTTCAACCCTACACAGCCCCCACCCACGCACCCCTGCCAACCCTTGCAGCCCTGCACAAACCTGCCCCCACACTGACGCACCCCTGCCCTTCTTGCAGCCTGCACAAACCAGCCCCCCACACCGACGCACCCCTGCCCCCCTTGCAGCCTTGCACAAACCTGGCCACCATACCGATGCACCGCTGCCCCCTTGAAGCCTTGCACAAACCTTCCCCCCACACTGACGCACCCCTGCCCTCCTTGCATCCCTGCACAAACCTGCCCCCCCACACCGACGCACCCCTCCCCTGTGTAGCCCTGCACAAGCATGCCCCCCACACCGGCGCACCCCTCTGAGCGCACGCACAGACACCTACTGCACGAACACACCCCTCGCACACCCACATGCTGAAACAACACACAACAAGACTCACACACTTATGCTTACACTAACTCGTGCACTTAAAGGCATACTCACACACTCATGTGCACACTAACTCACACACTTACAGTCACACTCAAACACACCGACCCACATGATGCAACAACACACACGAACACTCAAACACTGATGCTCACACTCATGCTCACACTAACTCACACACTTACAATCACAATCACAGTCACACACACAGACACACCCACATACTACAATAATACACACCAACACCCACACACTCATGCTCACACTAACTCACACACTTGTAGTCACACTCATGCTATCACAGAGACACACATAATACAACGATTTTGCAGTTCATATTAAATTCAGGAGCATGATGTTCTCTAATTGATGGTTCTTTCCATTACATCTGCAGGCCGGTTCAAATTAAAAGAACATAGAGACCTAAACATGAACATGAATTATAAAGACAATTATTATGCTATAAAACATGTAAGTGTACTGCTAAGAGGAACATGAAAGTATGATATAAGAAAGTAACAAACTGCAACTGGGAGCATAATATGCATCATAAACCAGAATGATTAAGCCTATGCAAGAGATGGGATCAAAAGCTATGAAATTTCTGGTCAAGCAGAAAATTACCAACCAAGAATCTCAAATTTTTGCAAAAATAAGGGACATGATTTAAAAGCTCTAAAGTTCAATTCATGTCAGATTACCAAACACCCAATCAATTATAGAATAAGGTGCAATAAAAAACATCCAATTTCACATCAACAATCAATAAAAGTTCACAGAGAGACCGTAAAGATTAAGCACCTATGAATTGGCAGCGAGAAGTATGAAGAGAGCCGCAAAACTAGACGTGCAATAGGCGCCAGTGATAAAGGAAGAGCAGCGGCAGTAATAGAGGAGCAGCGGCAAATGACAGTAGATGAGAGCAGCGACAGTAATTGCATATAACTTTATTTCAGGTTTTCTTTAAAAAAATTCTTTTTTCTCAAAATAAGAAATCTTATTTAAGTAGAATTTGGTCTTTAATTCTAATTAATTATAAAAGTTATTTAAATGGTACTAGGTATTTATCCAAGTCAAATGTTATCTTAAACTCCCTTCATGAAATTATGTTTGGTCTTTCAAATTAATTTATTAAGCTCACAATAACTTAATAAGCATATCGTAAGTTCTAAATTTTACACTTTAGCTTTATTTATTAGTAACTGAAAATACTAAAAATACATAATATAATAATCTAATCTTCTGAAATAATCATATTACAACGTAACCGAAAATATAGTCTCAATTCGTTTACAAATGCAAATATGCTGCCTTTACTTTCCTCAATTGCAAAATAGAACACACAAGCTCTTATAATATGGTCTTGTTTGTCGCTACAAATGGAATTAAATGGTCATTGATTGTTTCAACTGGGGGTGGCGTTAATTTGATGGCTCTTTTTTCTTCCTTTTTTTTCGTAGTTACATTGATTTATTTTCAAAGATTTTTTTTTGTATCATAAATAAATTTCTTCGCAAAAGAGAACTTAAATGAATCATAATTCATTTTCTTTCCACGACTTAAGTAAATCATGGCAGTAAGTACTTTTATTCCACAAAAAAAAAAAATCCGTGGCATAAGTTGATATAGCCACGAGAAAACGTGCATGTAGCATAGCTCGTGGCATGATTGTAGTTTTGCCACGAAAAAAATACTCGTAGCATTATTCGTGGCATAGATATAGTTGTGCCACAAAAAAGTTTTACCCATGGCATAATTTTTACAGCAATCTCAAATATGTACTGCACTTTATTTTTCCCGTGGCTAGATGCAAATGTGCCACGAATTTTGCATTCTCGTGGCATAATCCGTGACACAAGTGATGATTTGTTGTAGTGTGTCGCCAATAGGCAAGAGTGCCTTTTCAGATATTGAGTGCTCGGGCTTCACGAGTCACAAAAGTCCTTTTTCGCATTAAGGCTGGGGCTGTACCCACAGAAGGCAAAGGCATGCAACACGTTTTGAGGTCAAAACTTTCGGACCGTGACACCTGCATCGTAGAGTTGGAGGGCCCTACTGCTAAAAAAGAGACAAGGATCGGTGGTTATTGAACATGTGCATTCTACCTCTGCACCTCAGGTAACAAAGGCAAAACTGAAAACCTCTTTCCACTCATTTGAAATATGCATATCTAGATGATAAGGAAGAATACCATGTGATTATCAGTTGCCACCCTTATTGCAGAGGCCCCGATATCCACCCACCCTTTCGCACACTTATTTAGATTTAACTTACATAAACCACTATGTAATATTTAGTGACAACTTACAAGATAATGCATCATCATTTTTCGGAACTTTTGGAGGATCAAGCTACAAAATCCAACTTCAACTTCAAACAAACCGAAATGAAAGTCTATAATGAGCCGTGAAGTTTAGATTTACTTTAAATAATACAGAACATAATGTTTAGTTATATGATAAAGAATGGATGCTGCAAGCAAATCAAAATGAGCCAAGGAACATAACTTTAAACATGATACATATCAAGCTATTTAGAATATCACAATTTACACCAGCAGCTGAATCAAAAACCAAAGGAAAAATTGGATCAAACATCACAAACTATACGTTTGTTGCACAAAACAGCACCAACAAAAAAAGGTGCACAAAACAACACGAACGTTTTCTAATCGGTGCAGAAAACAACATAAGTCATTTTTTACCTGAGATTCCATATTTCCGGCAAATCTTTAGTTAGCTATTTTTATTTTTCTATCTTTTCCCCTTCACTTTAAATAAACTAATGGATCTAAAAATCACCTTATTTCCTCTTTGAAACCCTAAAATTTCCCAAAGTGATTTTGTCTATCAAACCCTAGAATTGGAGGATGAGTGTCAAATTTTCAATAACGACATCAAAAGGAATATCTACAGTGTATGGGTAATAGAAATCAAAAGGCAAAAATACTAAAGATTCACCGAAAATAGAGAATCTCAGGCAAAAAACCCACTTATATTATTTTCTGCACCAATTAGAAAAAGTTTGTGTTGTTTTGTGCACCTTTTTTGTTGGTGCTATTTTGTTCAACAAACGTATCGTTTGTGCTGTTTGATCCAATAACGACATCAAAAGGAATATCTACAGTGTATGGGTAATAGAAATCAAAAGGCAAAAATACTAAAGATTCACCGAAAATAGGGAATCTCAGGCAAAAAACCCACTTATATTATTTTTTGCACCAATTAGAAAAAGTTTGTGTTGTTTTGTGCACCTTTTTTGTTGGTGCTATTTTGTTCAACAAACGTATCGTTTGTGCTGTTTGATCCAATTTTCCCAAAACCAAATAATTGAAACCCTAAAAAGTAGGTTAGATAACAAAAAATAAATCCGATTTCTAAATTTAATCAAAAGAAATCGTAACCTCGGTGGTGAGGATATAAGGGGAATGAATCCGAAATAATTAGATAGATGCTTTAGAGTGCTTGTTCTTCTTCTTCTAGAGTGAATTTGGTAGCGCGGATGGCGGGGCTTGGAGGGTGATTGGAAGTTGTTTTGGTGAGGAGTAAGAGAGAGTTTGATCCGTTCATCACCTTCGATGCCACCGCCGTCACCTTCTTCTCTTCCCCCTCTTTCGTTCTCCTTTGCGTTCTGCCTTCATTCTTTCTTCTATCCTCCCCCTACGTTTCTTTTTCCTTTTATATAATTTGCACCTATGTTAACGGATCCCGCCACGTTAACAAACAACGAATTAACTGGTCTGGCTTATGAAGGGCCGAACCAGTTAACTTGCTTTTTTGCACCATTTTGCATTGCATTAGCTGGATCGTAGTATAACTGGCCGAACCAGTTTTCTTGGACCAGTTAGCCTTTTTTTCACTAGTGTAGGCTTGCTTTAGACATTCGTAAATTATAAATTTAATCATTGCAAAGGCACTCATGGGACAAAGGGACAACTGTAGGTTTCAAAGTGTTTATATTAGAGGTGTTAAAAGTTGACACGACACGAAAACCCGACACGAACCCGACTCGAAATTAGCGGGTTTGGGTAAAGACTTTTGACACGTATAAGTAAATGGGTTGACTCGACACGACACGTTTATTAAACGGGTTGGGTTAGGGTTGAACCATTTGACACGAAAACGACACGACAACCCGTTTATCCACATATATTTTAAAGTTATTCCTTATTACATCTTACCTTCATTCATTTATTTTTGAGTTTAGTTTATTTAGTGCTACCTTTATGAACTATTAGATGTTATTTTAACTACCACATGAAATTTAATAAGTTCCAAACCAAAAATAAATGAACTGCGAACATCAAATATATATGAAAAGTTAAACGGGTCAACCCGAACTCGACACGTTTAATTAACGTGCCGGGTTAGAGTCAAGGATCTTGACACGTTTAAGTAAACGGGTCGGGTTAGGGTTAGGGGAAGACAACCCGTCAACTCGTGAACCCGACACGAACTTGACACGGCACGACTCGTTTACCACCTCTAGTTTATATAACCTTTGTTGTATTTTAAAATGATTTCTTAACGAAAAGAAATTCTTATGAGATTTTTAAAATAGAAGAGAATTTTTTTTAAATATTGTTTAAGGGCTTTGTACTCCAAGTTCTATGTTAATTGATTCAGTTTCGACAAAGATAGTCTATTCTAAGTATGTCAACATCGGACACTCAGGGACATTGGTAGGCGTCTTCAACTAGCCCCTACTTTGAAATGAGTTACTTAGTTGTAGCAAATGAAGAAGTGCAAAGTTTGAAGATCCAAGCTAAAAATCAAGCGTCAAGGTTATCCGAGGAAAATATCAAGCATCAAAGTTATCAAGTTTCCAGTCTGGAAATAAATCACAAAAGGAGCACTAGAGTTGGAACTTATATCAAACATTGAACATACAAGGGAACAGGGAATGCATCAAGAGATGAAACTCTAAAGCACAACATATAATTGAACCAACTTGACTTGAAATAATCCAAACTGAAATCCCTAATGTCGACCTAGCATGAACTTGAGTGTATATAAAACAGAAGAACAAAGTGAAAATCAACTTGAGTTAAACAGTTTCTATGTCTTAAGGTTCTCCTATTGTTAAGGAATTGTGTTCCTATCAGAATTCATCTTTTAAGTAAGGGAAAATTGCCAGAAACAACTTTTTAAAAATACCTTTTCCCCACAAACAACCTTAATATTTTTTGACATTTAACAACCTTAAATCTTTTTCCGAGATTAGACCTTAAGGCTATTTTCTGACGTCAAATGTTAATCACAAGTGTTGGTCAAGGCATTGAGCACCTTTAAGTACAAGGATTGCACATAGAACGTCTTGATCAATGCTCTGAAACTAGAATCAATGCCGAACAATAGCCTTGTGGTATGATCTCGCAAAAAATGTTTGATTGTTAAATGCCAAAAAAAATTGAAAAGGTTATTTCTCGCAAAAAAGTACCTTACAAAGGTCGTTTCTCCAAATTTTTAAGTAATCAAGTTGTCCGATTTTTATAAGGAATAATTCTTTTCCAGAATTTCTAAAATTAAATCAGTATATAGAAAAGCTTTAGGTTTGATAAGACATCAGGATAAAGCATTTGAAATGTAGATAACAGTATTCATTCTTCTCCAATGAATCATTAAAGCAGGGGATGAGTGGTAGTCATACTAGTAAGCATTTCAACGAATTTTAGTGTAAGGCAGGACCGCAGGAGTCATTATTACATATATACCCTTATTTGTAAGTGCGCCAGGTCAAATGTAGTATTCCATCACGTTAATAGAATGGTCGTTACCACAATGCAACCCAATTTAAGAAGACACAATTCAAGTTATTGCTCAGGAAAGATCTGGAGCTCAAGTACATTGAACTTACAAATTAAGAGGAGTTATCTACTTATTAAACATGGTTTTAATCCTGCACGCAACAGTATTGACTATATCAAGGAGCAGCAGCTGGTTCTGCTGGCTTTGTTTCGGTTTCTGTGGTCTTAGTCTCGGTTTCAGAGGGCTTAGTTTCGGCTTCAGCTGGTGCTGCATCTTCCCAATATGAAGTCTTCTTTCCAGTTTTAGAGACAGTCTGGAAAACAGCTTCTGGCTCTACATTGCCCTTGACTGTCACCTTTTTCTCCTCTAAATTGATGTCATACGATTCAACCCCTGAAATAACCTCACCAAAAGTTAGTTCTAATTATCTTTAAAAAAATATGGTCCCATTGTTAAGTAATTGGGTACTCCCGCTGGCTATTGAACCCTTGATATATTGATAAGAAGTGAAACGAAAACCAAACATGCAAAGTTCACACTTCACATCGAAAACTGAATTTAACAGCGCACTAACTATCTAAGTTGGTCACAAATTTAGGCAAAGGATTATTATACTGCTGAAACTATTATGTGGTTCTGAGAGTAATCTCAATGCTTGGCTAGCTTTGAGATGGCCAAATAAAAGTTCCGGTTTTCAGTAAAAGAATGACCAGAGACGCAAAGACTAACATACATTTAGGTTGGTCCCATTGAGATCACAACATTGAACAGTTTTTCATATTTCTTTTTCAATGTTTAGTAGGCAACCACAGAGTCCCATCCAAGCACTCCTCGATACACATCATTCACTCACGTTTCTGTCCTACGCACACCCCAATACACATTTCTCTGGTTGTTGACAGGTGGGAGAGGGATAGATTTTTGTGCCCAAAAAGTCTAAAGAAGTTACTTTGTTACAGATAAGCAGCACCACCATTGAACGAAAATGAAGCTTTCATAAGATAGACCCACAGGAAAGTAAACGGCAGTTGAATTTGCTGGCTAAAAAGAAAATAAATTCTAGAAAATACTATGAGTACATATGGTACTGATGCACCAAGAAAGAGTCTAAGAACCATATAGAAATGTTCTTTGGAAATGAACTATCAACAAAAAGACACAAAAGAAAAAGGTAATGAAAAACATAAATCAGGTTTCTGATCCATATACTTCCTATGCTTTTTATTAATCACTAAGATTTGAAATTCACGCTTGCCAATACACAACTTTGACCATTAATATCTCTAATTTTCTATAATAGAAGTTAGTACTAAAAAATTAAACATAAAAATTAATCCAACAATATCTTATGTGCAAATATTCGATTTATATATGTTCAAGTTTATCAGTCAAGAATACCACATACGTAGCGGGAAAAATGAATTATACCAATTGAGGAAGTACGTAGCAACAGTTAAATGAATTGCCCATCCCATTATCTTATAACATGATAAGCTCTTCCATGCACATAATTATTCTCCAAATAGGCGTTTTAGCCTAATTCACCGGTGAGAGCAAATCAAATTCATGTCAACTAAACGTACCCGTCCCCATTTTTGTCACTCAATTACAACTTCATGCAACCATTTTATACACACTTTTTCTACTACAAGCAAATCGAAACAATAAATAGTAGGACTGACAATAATCACTCAGACCAAGGTATACCGTTTACAAATTAGGTCCACATGGAAGCCCATGGCCCAATACAGATACAGAGATCAAACATTCCAAGAGCATAACTGATGCTAAGTTGGTGAACGTATAAAGAGGGAGGTGTGGGTCCTTTTAATCTTATACCATACCCACATTCTATTCAGCAATGTTAGGTCATCATAGGGTTGGAGGCAGATTACCAGAGGACAGTATGACACTAAAAAACTTAAAAACAGATACAAGGTTCCTTAGAAAACACAGTAATAAAATGATTGAGAGACAACAAACCTTCCATTTTGTCCAAAACACGCTTCACAGCTCCTGAACAACCTTGGCATGACATGGCAACCTTAAGCACAACGGTCTGCAGATAGGCAGTACCCACTAGATTAGAAATACTTCTAAATTCAAGACACGGTTTCTTTATGAAGGTAGGACTATAGGAACCGCTACAGAAAAGTTACAAGTCATCAAGCACCGTTATTAGCTAACGCTAAAGCCTATTTCTTCTTGACAAGTTCCCACATACATCACCCTTCAAAGCAAAAATAAGAGTGATGGTATAATGTTGGTCTCAAGAAAGTCACACGAACAAAAATTAAAGGTGCAAAACATTTATGATTATATCTATTTTGTTAAAATTCAGATGTCATCTAATGAATCAACCTCTTACCAAAACTTCATAAAGGCATTTGCTTATACCAGAACATCATTTAAAATCGAATGGTAGGAACTTGTAATAGAGATAATCCAATCACCATAAGCATCATGATGAAATAATACTTATGAATGAGACACTAAACAAGATGTAATGGAACTCAACAACCTACTTCCCAAAGCAATAACGATCGATGACACGCCTTCTCTTTAATTTTGTTCCCACCTATCATTTTGGAAACATGTTCTTTTCACCCAAAATCTTATGAACTTCTTAAACAATTTCTAAAAGTGAACCGAAGCAAATTGTACGGATTTCATTTATATCCTGCACAAATGTCAAAATTTGACGGTAGTATCACAAACGGTACTATATAAAGATAAAATGCAACTCTTCTGGGAAGAGCTTTGCCTAGTACCTAATGTGGTAAATGCAGTGTTCACGTATATCAATCTACTCTAACTTAAAATAAGGAAGGGCCAATAGTGGAGGAGAGTCCATAATTGGAATGTGTACTCCATCGGAGTCACTATAATTGTTACACTTGCACCTTTCACGCATGCCAATGCAAAACTTTGGGCATTCATATATCTAATTATGTACTTGTGAAAATTATAGAAACTAGATAATAGAATTCTACATATCAAGAGGAATCTAAAACGATGTTTAAAATGAAATATGTGAATAATGTAAAATGTGACACTGTAACAACTATAATAAAATGGAGGTAGTAAAATTTGTGCAAACGGTATAATATGATCATACCAACACAAAAATTTCGCCACAGAAGCAAAGGCAGGAGGTAAAAACTAAGATAGTTCATGTTCTACCACCATGATAGAGATATTTAGCACTAAATTTTCAAGTTCTGAAAAGAGTATACCCTAAATCCATTCTCAAAAAGTGAATACAGCAGAAATCAACATAAAAGTAAGCAGAAGTTGAGCTTGTCAGAGTATACGGTAAAATCTAATGCATGAACAAACCAATCAAAACATCCGGAAACAGTCCAAATGAATTTGACATAGTTGTCGACAAACCATCTTATTCACGAAAATTAATCATAGAAGCGGACAATAGCTGAATGATAATTATGGTTAATTCAAATCAACAGATAAAATTACAAGGAAAACAATAAAGTAAAGTTGAATGAAGAAAGAAAGAAGTTAGAGCGGTACCTGAGACATGGCGTTGGAAAGGGATTAGATTGATTTGTTAGTGGAAAGATGATTGGTATGCTTATGCTACTTGATCTTGGAATTGAAGAGGTGAGGTAGAGGTATATATCAAGTGTTAAAAAGGTGAAGATGGCAAACAGAAGAAGTTGTTGCTTTGATGAGCGTTGTGAAAGCAGAGTGGTTGACCGGACCCAACTTCGCGTACCGTATAAGCGCGCCTCATCTAATTTCCTTCCCACCTCCCAACTCACATTTTCGTTTCTTGTTTTCTTCTCCCTTGTCCATTAACTTTCTCACCCCCTCCTCTCTTTAAAATTGTTGATTGGACGGCTAATAATTGAAAAAAGAACCGAATGAAAACTAACTTTATGAAAGTGAAATGTACTCAACTGAATTGAAAATAAATCGAAAGTGTATTGTATTGAAATTAACTACATCAAAATCATTTTAAATTAAATTAGACTGAACTAAAAATTGATTGAATATTATTTAAATTGTTCTAAACTGAACTGAATCGAACTGAATTACAGTAAACTGTAAACTTTTTAGGTTGTTTTGAATTATTTAAATTGTAACAATTTAATTCCCAAATTTATTAATTTTCTTGAATCATTAACAAACAATAACATGGCCCCAACAAAATCGTTTAATATCAATTAATTTATTTTAAATATACATTAAATTATCGCACTATGATTATTACTACAATACACAAACTAAAATACAATCTAAAATACACTAGTTTTTTTGGTGACAGAGAGGGCACTGCCAAAAATAAAGAGAAACTTCAGCTAGAAAGAAGAAGAAACACTAGGCTAAGTAAAGAAACTAAGACAAAACATAATAATAATAAAAAAAGAAAAAACAGCAAACAAAAATAAACTAAGACACTAGCTAAAGGTTTACGCAGCAACCACAGGGACCTTCCTAGCTAGAGCCACTCTACAAGAATCCTCCTATAAAACGGCACGAAGACCCTCCGGGGCCGCCTCAAGAAGGACCATCTTTGGAGGGAGTCCAACTCCATAATTTGCTAACCAATCAGCAGCACGATTAGCTTCTCTGTAACAATGGTGGATAGTGGTCGACCACTACGGGCGCGCAATCATATCCCTACATTTCTTAATGATGTGATAATAAGGAGAAGAGGGGATGGTTGATCAGACCAGATACGAACTATCACCTCCGAGTCGATAGTAACCTGAATCTTCTTGTGTCCCGCATTCCATGCAACCGCTAGCCCACGAAGTATCGAAAAGTAGTTCTGCTTTGGTACAAGAGCATACCCCACAATTTGCTGCAAACATCTCATATAATTCTCCATGTTGCCTCTAGGTGACCTTTTGACGCCCCGTCAGTATTGAGTCGAACCCAACCTTCCCTTGGATGAACCTATTTCACCATAATCTCCTTCCTTGCAGCTCTTGTAGACCCCAACACCTTATCTGCATTGGCCATTGCCTGTTTCATTAATCCCACCTTAGCCATAATAAACCCCAATTGATCTACTGGGATCTCCACATTGTTGCCAAAGCTTCGAATATTTCTCCACTTTCATAGCCACCACAAAGTGGTAGCAAACACCACTGGCCAATCTCCATCACGAGTATCTCCTGTGTCAAACAGATTAAAAATGATCCATTTTTCATAATTACAACCCAGAAATTCATCGTCATTTATACCCGGAAAGCTTCGCCAAACAATTTTCACAACCGAGCAAGTGCGGAGGATGTGATCAATGTTTTCTTCAACTTCTCCACAGACATGGCATCTTCGGTTATCAGTGAACCCTCTAATGAAAATATTAGCATTTGTCATTAATCAGTTTTTCAGCACTAACTAGAGAAAAAAACGGTAACGCTGAGGAGCTCGAAGTTTCCAGACCATACCCTAACATTTATGGATGCCCATATTCTCATCTCCTCGTATTAAACTCAGTACAGATTTAATGGTAAATCCTGATATGGACCCATTCCATAAAACACGATCTACAGCAGCGTCATCAGGTTGTAACTCAAAAGAATCAATGAGTTGAAGACTTTTGGCCGGAAGAAAATCATCGAATTCTTCCCATTTCCAACCATGATTTTCATCCCAAAATTCATGTAATATACACTCTTAAATGTAGTAAGGAGGATTTCGAATGGCTACTTCAAGGAGAGTAGAACTCGAAGCCCCCCGATGTGCCAACAAAGAGTTCCGCGCCCATTTCCGACAGCCATACTCACACCTCGTTTAAGAACATCGATGTCAACAATGCCTCTCCACACATTGGAAGCCCCTGCTTTATGTTTGAACATAGCCAAATCACATTTATTGTCTCCATATTTGCTACGTAACACACGAGGCCATAAAGTTTCTGATTCAGCTAGAATCCGCCAGCCAAGTTTCGAGAGAAACGCTGCATTAGCCTAGCGCATAGACCGAATCTCCTATACCCCCTCCACCTTTGGTTTATTAACGGTATCCCAAGAAACCAAATGAACTTTGCACTTCTCATCATCCCCACCCCACATTAACTTTCTGGAAATCCGATCAATACTATCACATGTTGATCGAGGGAGTTTAGTTGTCTACATTGTATAATATGGCATCGAGCTAACAGAGGCTTGCACAAGAGTGGCTCGACCAGCTAATGAAATCATTTTGGACTTCCACCCAGCCAGCTTACTATTGATAAGGTCCACTAGGAATTGGTATTCCCTCTTTGACGTTCTACCATTAATGGTCAGAACTCCTAGATACGTACCTAGGTCGGAAGTTTCATCAATATTCAAAGCATTACATACTGCTGAACGATTACCAGGAGTTGTATTGTTTGAAAAAAAACCGAGACTTGGAATTATTAATCTTGCTCCCCGAGGCAACGCAAAATTCCTCTAAGCATGCTGCTATTATTTTAGCTTGGTCTTCTGTTGCTTCACATAACAGAATCAAGTCATCGGCAAAAGCAATGTGAGAAATTTTCAGCCCGTAGCGACTTGCTTTCACTGGTAACCAAGTCCCAACTTGGATAGCTTTCTCAATAAGATGTGAGAGACGCTCCATACAGATCACATAAAGATAGGGGGACAGAGGATCTCCTTAACGAATGCCCCGAGAAGGAGTAAAGATCTCTGTTGGTTCTCCATTCCAAAGAATTTGAAGCTGCGTAGCCGTCACACATTTCATAATCACCTCTGTCATCTTAGTAGGAAGACCCAACTCCGATAAAGATTGTCGAATAAAACTCCAACGAAGCCTATCATAGGCTTTTGCAAAATCAATCTTAATAGCCATATACCCTATACTTCCTGTTTCTTACGCATTGTATGAAGCATTTCTTGAACAATGATGATATTAACTGTGATTTGCCTACGAGGCACAAAACTACACTGAGTTGGAGAGATGAGAGAAGGAAGAATAGGCTTCAGTCTGTTAACAAGGGCTTCTGTCACTGCTTTATAAATAATATTTCATAATACAATTGGCCGAAATTGTGTAATCAACTGAGGAGCTTCGACTTTCGGAATAAGAACAATCTCAAGCACTACTAAGATTTTCCGAGAAAGATATCCCACGAACAATCTCAAGCACGGTTCTGATAACACTAGTACCCACTAAGTCCCAATACCGTTGATAGAACAAAGGTTGAAAGCCATCGGGGCCGGAAGCCTTTAAAGCTTGCATACTTTGTATGGCGGTTGTAACTTCACAATCAGCATACTCTCTTGATAGACTCAACAAATCATCCTCTGAAATTGGGGGAAAGCAACCAGGGGCGATGACATGTTGGTGCACAATAATAGACTCTTCAGTAAATATATCATGCTAGTATTTGACAACCATATTTTTTACCTCATTAACATATGTCACCCAATCACCCTCTGTATTCTGTAGCATAGAAATTTTGTTCCTCAGGCGTCTAATCATCGTGCTCAAGTGGAAAATTTTGGTGTTCCGGTCTCCATCACGTATGTAGTCCAACCTAGATTTTTGGAACCAAAGCATTTCCTCTTGATGGAGGACATCATCCAATTCATGGCGAAGTCGAGATTCAAGTTTTATGAGGCCGCGCATTCTACCTCGAGCAAGAGCTTTTTGAACTCCTTCTAGTCTCGCCCAAAGTTCAGATTTTTTTTCGAAAGATATTATGAAATACCTCTCTATTCCAGGTGGTCAAGGCACTTGCAAATTCCTCTTGGAAGGGAATCAGAGGAGCATAAGAATTCCACTTAGAGTTCACAAATTCGTCAAAGCTTCTATGATCAAGACATGCTGCTTGAAAACGAAATGGCTTAGTTCCTGATGGAATCAGAGCAAAACCACAGGAGCTCATAATAAATCGTGCTGTGGTCTGATTTGTGTTTTTGCAGGTGTTTAACAGAACACTCAGTGAAGCGAAGACGCCAATCTTCAATGGCTAAGAAACGATCAAGATGAGAAGATTTAAAGGTAACAGGAGAATCACCTCTAAACCAAGTGTGAGCCGGGCCGGAAAAACCAATATCTAGTAAACCAGAGTTGTTAATCCACTCTGAAAAAGTCTACAGTGGCGTTGCATCTCTGAACCACGTACACCTTCACGTTCCATCATAGTCATAGTATCATTGAAGTCCCCCCTAAAAGCCAAGGACCATTAAGAGATTTGCTTAACTCATTGATATATTGATTTCTTATAGAGTTTTTCCCTTTCTATACAAGCTAAATTGTGCGATATTGATGCTCTTAGGAGCTATTTATGCTAACTATTTCGATATAGTTGTGGTTTGTGTGTTCTATTTCATTTTGCAGGTTTTAGGGAAAAAAAACTCCCTATTTACTTGATGTTTTGAGCACCACGCTGTAGCGGAAGGTTATGAGGCATCTTAGCGGTCTCGAGATGGTACTCGGACCCCATTGTGAAGAAGAATTGTCAAGGACTTGGCGTATGAAGCCAAGCCAAAAGCTAGATTGAAAGAAGCTTTGCCCGATCGGGTCGGGCAACAACCGCCCGATCGGGTACGAGTAATTTGGCCAACACTTGAGATTTTTCCACCCGATCGGGTGGCCTTGCCCGATCGCATCGGGCGGACCAATACTTAGCCAATTCTTGGTGTTTCTCTGAGAGCTGAAGAAGACATCCACCCGATCACATCGGGTGGTCTTGCCCGATCGGGTGCTGGGGTTGCGGCCCCGATCGGGTGACGGTTGCCCGATCTCATCGGGTGAAGACATATTTTGTGCTGCTGGAAGTTTGTTCCCAGAACCGATCGGGCGGCCCTTTGCCCGATCGGGTGGACGACACGGGTGACGCGATTTTGCGTCTTTTCCCACTCTATCTTATTGTTTTTCTTAGAAACTATAAATACTTTTTAGGTTGTTTTTATTTGTATCTTGGATATTATAAAACAATTAGAGAACTCTTAGCCTAGTTTATGATTGCTTTCCATTGTAGAAGAGATTCAAGTGTTACTTCAATTCAATTAAAGTTTCCGCTTTCCGTCAATTTGGTAATCGTCTTGCTTATTGCTTTATTCTTATCTCTCAATTACTTTAGTTCAATTGCTTATTTTTCAATTAGTTCATGATGCAATTCTTAGGGTTTTCAATTAGATTTGTTGTTGTCAATTCAATCATGTCTGAGTAGCTCTCTTTCTAGGGTGTTAGATAGGGAAGCCATGTTTATACCATGATTGTTATTTAGACTCCTATTGATTTCTAGGGCTTCATTAGAGTGATTGTGGTGTGGTTTGTTCATAATTAGTGATTAATGTTAGTGGCCAATTTCATTGATTGCTTGTGGTTATTAGTTGTTTGCACAGATCCATCTTACGACTAGAGGCCTAGGACACATCAGTAGTTCTGATTACGTTAGTGAACATGCGGCGTATGTTGAACTATGAGCGTTGAGTCTTAACCATAGCTCAACACATGCTCTAATCCCTCGACTCTTGACCTACGTTTCGATAGTTGTTGACCTTGTTTGATTGGTATAAGCATGGTGGACCGACCTAATACCCTAGGCTTTTATTCCATAGTTAAATCCTCGACTTAATTCGTATTATTTAGCTTACTCATTAGTTCAGTTAATTCTTCCCTGATTTCATCTGAAGTAGTTAGTTAATTGAATATTAATATAGAAACTCTGTCTCCCTGCGGATTCGACCCTGCTACCACTGACTACCTTAGTTAGAGGACCGTAGGTTTATTTTTGATTAGGTGACACGACTAAACCTATCAAATTTTGGCGCCGTTGCCGGGGAGACGGCTAGTTTTCTAGTTTTTATTCGATTAATTAGCGTACTTCTCTTTGCCTCATTGGAACTTCCCGTTCCAATTGAGGCCGTTCTTACGGTTATCTTGTCGTTTTCTCTTATATGTCCAGGTATCAAAAGAAAACTCACATTATTCCTGGAGATCCTGACACAGAAGCAATACTTCGGGATCTTAAAGCAGAATTTGACCAAGAGAAGCCAGTTTCAGAGATTTCTACATTACCAATGGCGAAGTCACTGAAATCTTATGGGGTGCCTAATCCTGAAGGCATACCCACAGGTCCACCGATGCCCACTATTGCTGCGAAAAATTTTGAAATCAAACCTGCACTAATTAATATGGTGCAGCAGAATCAGTTTAGAGGGCATCCTTCTGAAGATCCGGCCAACCATCTGCAGAGATTCCAACAACTCTGCAGGACTGTTAAACATCAAGGAGTCACACCTGAGCAGCTGAAGGTTATGTTATTTGAGTTCTCACTCAGAGACAAGGCTCAGAGGTGGTTCAGCGATATCACTGAGACAGAATGGCCGGCGATTTCTGCTGCATTTCTACATGAGTACTATCCTCCCACAAAAACAGCAGAAATCAGGAACAAGTTGGCTACGTTTTCCCAAGAGCCAGATGAGACATTGAGGGAAGCGTGGACTAGATTCAGAGACCTACAGAGGCAATGTCCACATCATAATATGGACAAGTGGTTTCTGACGCAGACTTTTTATAATGGTCTGCAGCCTCAGACGAAGAGTACTGTTGATTCGTCTGCAGGAGGAGTCTTTTTAGACAAGGCAGTTGATGAGGGTTATGACTTCCTAGCAAATCTTGCAGCCAATGACCATTCATCATCTAGGAGTGTGACCAAGAAGGTACTTGAAGTTGATGCTATTTCAATGCTTACATCTCAGATGGCGCAACTCACTCAGCAGCTAATGAAGTCCTCTAGTTCAACACCTCCGCCTATGAGCATCAACGCTATGTCAGCAGTTGCACCCATCACCTCATCTTACTGCGAGGTGTGTGGTATTCAGGGTCATTTCAGCCATGATTGTCAGTTCAGTCAGAATCAGATGGAGCAGGCTAATGCTTTTCAGCAAAGACAACCTAACAACCCCTACTCCAACACATTCAATCCTGGTTGGAAAGACAACCCACTTCTTTCCTATAGAAGTAACAACGTTCAGAACCCACAGCCACAAAATTCCTACCATCCCCCACAAAATTCCTATCAACCTTCACATAACAACCCAAACTACTACCACAACCAAGGGAATTCTCACAATCCCCCTGGTTTGCAAAGACCTGCCCATCAAAATTATCAGCCAGCACCACAAAATGCAACCTCACAAGAGCCTAGCACTTCTGAACTGATGAAACTAGTATTGTCTATGCAAAAGACAAATGAGGAGGCACAAAAAACTCAAGAGCGACAGTTGTTGGCTATGCAGAAAGCCAATGAGGAAACACATAAGTCCCAAGAGAAGCACATAAAACTTCTCGAGACTCAGATTGCTCAGTTGGCAGAAACTAATGCTCAGAGGCAGCAGGGACAGTTGCCGGGGCAACCTATACATAGGGAGCAAGCAAATGTCGTTACTCTTCGTAGTGGCACTGCTTATGCTGCTCCTCCTATGCCCGTTGATGATGATACTGTCCCTAGCAAGGAGAAGGAGGTAGTAGAGAAGGAATTGGAGAAGAATTCGACGTTTGATGTCGAAGTGTCTGAAACAGCTGAACAGTCAGAAAAGAAGAAGGAGAAGGAGAAGGTTGCTGATACACCTTTTACACCAAGGTTGCCTTTTCCTCATCGAATGCAAAAGTCCAAGGTGGATCAACAACTTGGTAAGTTCTTGGCTATGGTCAAGAACCTTGAGGTAACAGTTCCTTTCACTGAACTTATTTCTCAAGTGCCTGTCTATGCTAAGTTTTTGAAGGAGATGATCACAAAAAGAGAGATTTTGGTGGGGTAGATAGAGTCGCACTCACTGAAGAGTGTAGTGCCATTTTGCAAAATAAATCTCCATCTAAATTGAAAGATCCGGGTAGCTTTTCCATTTCTTGTCATGTAGGTGCACTTTTTATTGATAAAGCTTTATGTGATTTAGGTGCATCTGTGTCGGTCATGCCTTTATCTGTCTGTAATAAACTGAATATGGGAGCACTTAAGTGCACTCAAATTACTTTGCAGATGGCTGACCGTTCTATAAAATACCCTCTAGGTGTTTTAGAAGACGTCCCTGTTAGGGTGGGGAAGTTTTACATTCCTGTGGATTTTGTTGTGTTGGATATGGAGGAGGATGCCCAAATTCCTATTATTTTGGGCAGACCATTTTTGTGCATTGCAGAAGTCAGGATCTTTGACTTTGAGTGTTGGTGATGATACTGTCACTTTTAAACTAACCAATGCTATGAAGTCTCCTATGCTTGAAGAATCTTGTTGCAGGATAGATGTGGTAGACAAAGCTGTGATGTCTGCATTTCAGCAGATACGTGATGCTGACCCATTGGAGGTAGCATTGACTGAGAGTGACTCCTTAGGCATTGATACTGATGTTGATGCCTGTCTTGCTGATTTAGAGGGTCATGGAGCTGAACAGAAACAGGAAACTGTGATACTTGAAAGTGTATGCTCCAGTTCTACTCCTCAGGTAACTAAGGTAGAACTCAAACCACTTCCCTCTCATTTGAAGTATGCATTTTTAGATGATAAGGAAGAATGTCCCGTGATTGTCAGTACTAAACTCACAGATAGCCAATTGAAAAGTTTGCTTGCTGTGCTTCGTATCCACAAGAAGGCTATTGGGTATAGTATTGATATTCTAAAGGGCATTAGTCCTGATTTTTGTATGCATCGTATTAATCTTGAAGAGGATCACCGCCCTTGCATTCAACCTCAGAGACGTTTGAATCCTAACATGCAAGAGGTGGTGAAGAAAGAGATCATGAAACTGATAGATGCAGGGATCATTTATCCCATTGCTGATTCGAAGTGGGTCAATCCTGTGCAAGTGGTTCCCAAGAAGGGGGACCACTGTTGTTGAAAATGAGAAAGGTGATTTAATTCCCACTAGGACTGTGACAGGGTGGAGTATGTGCATTGATTATCGTAGACTTAATAATGCCACCCTGAAGGACCATTTCCCTCCCTTTTATTAATCAGATGTTGGAAAGGCTAGCCAAACATAGCTATTTATGTTATCTGGATGGATATTCTGGTTTCTTCCAAATTCCCATCTCCAGATGATCAGGAAAAGACTACGTTTACATGTCCTTATGGCACCTTCGCATATCGTAGGATGCCATTTGGATTGTGTAACGCTCCCGCTACTTTCCAACGCTGCATGATGGCCATATTCTCTGATTTTATTGAAAATATCATGGAAGTGTTTATGGATGATTTCAGTGTTTATGGTTCTGATTTTGATGTTTGCCTGCATAATTTGTCCAAAGTGCTTAAAAGATGTGTTGAGGCAAACCTCATGCTTAATTGGGAAAAATGTCACTTCATGGTGAATGAAGGTGTCGTTTTAGGTCACTTGATTTCTGAGCGTGGCATCCAAGTGGATAGAGCAAAGATTAAGGTGATTGAGAAACTTCCCCCTCAAATGAATGTCAAAGGAGTGAGGAGTTTTCTTGGTCATGCGGGGTTTTATCGCAGATTTATCAAAGACTTTTCAAAAATTGCGAAACCCCCTCACTCAATTGTTGCTAAATGGTGCCACGTTCGATTTTACTGATGAGTGTTTGGAGTCTTTTGACAGGATAAAGACAGCTTTGATCACTGCCCCTATTATACAACCTCCAGATTGGGATCTCCTTTCGAGATCATGTGTGATGCTAGTGATTATGCGATAGGGGCAGTACTTGGTCAGCGGAAGGATAAGCTACTCCATGTGATTCACTATGCTAGCAAAACCTTGGATCCAGCCCAGGTTCATTATGCTACGACAGAGAAGGAGTTGCTAGCCATAGTCTATGCATTGGATAAGTTTCGAACCTATCTTATAGGTTCGAGATAGGTTCGAAGGTTATAGTACACACTGATCATGCAGCTTTGAAGTACTTGATGGCCAAGAAGGAGGCCAAACCTAGACTCATCAGATGGATTCTTTTGCTGCAAGAATTCGACTTGGAAATCAAAGATAAGAAGGGCGCGAGAATGTGGTCGCCGACCACCTTTCTAGGTTGAGGTTTGGATCCCCTTCGACCCTCCTATAAATGACTCTTTTCCTGATGATCATTTGTTTTCTGTGTCCTCTAAAACTCCTTGGTATGCTGATTTTGCTAACTTCTGTGTTAGTGGTTCTCATCCTCCCAATCTTACATATCAGCAGCGCAAAAGTTTTATCATGATGCTAGAATGTATTTTTGGGAGGATCCTTTCCTATATAAGAAGTGCTCCGACGGAATGTTTCGTCGTTGCATTCCTGATTGGGAAATAGAGGGTGTTTTGCTACATTGTCATAGTATGCCTTCTAGTGGTCATCTAGGTTCCCAAGCGACTGGTTTTAGAGTCCTACATAGTGGTTTCTATCGGCCTTCGATTTTTAAAGATGCCCGTGCCTTTTGTTTGTCTTGTGATGCTTGTCAAAGGACGGGTAATATTTCAAAAAGGCAAGAGATGCCACAGAGTGGGATTTTAGAGGTCGAACCTTTTGATGTATGGGGGATTGATTTTATGGGACCCTTTCCTACCTCTTGTGGGAATAGGTATATTCTAGTGGCCGTCGACTATGTGACTAAATGGGTAGAAACTATAGCATCACCAACCAATGATTCTAAGGTTGTGATGAAGATGTTTAAAAAGATAATTTTTCCCGTTTTGGTGTCCCCCGTGTTGTAATTAGTGATGGAGGCTCTCACTTTCATAAGAGCACCTTCAAGACCCTATTGATAAAACATGGAGTCACCCACAAAGTCGGTCTTGCCTATCACCCTCAAACTAGTGGCCAAGTAGAAGTGTCTAATAGGCAAATTAAGAGGATCCTTGAAAAAGTTGTCACTAAAGTTAGAAAAAATTGGTCATTGAAACTTGATGATATTCTTTGGGCGCTCCGCACTGCTTTTAAGACTCCTTTGGGTACCACACCCTATCGACTGGTTTATGGCAAAGCTTGTCATCTACCAGTTGAGATGGAGTATCTTTCTGCGTGGGCGGTCAAAGAGATTAACCTTGATTTGACAGTTGCAGGTGAAGCACGACTTCTTCAACTCAATGAGTTGGATGAGCTCCGTTTGGATGCTTATGAAAATCACAGGCTCTATAAAGAGAAAACGAAGAAGTTGCATGATAAGATGATAGGAAAAAGAGAATTCAAGGTTGGCGACAAGGTATTACTGTTCAATTCCAGGTTGCGATTGTTTCCTGGAAAGCTCAAATCTCAATGGTCTGGACCATTCGAGGTGACAGAAGTGAAGGCACATGGTGCCATCGAGGTTGCCAACCAAAAGGAGAGAAGTTTAAGGCAAATGGACAGCGTCTGAAGCTGTACCATGAAGGTGCCTTTGTTGGTTGTGTGGAGGAAATCCGCTTTGATTCCTCCCCACTTGATTCATCTACCTATAGAGGTAATATGGTCGTGCGGGACCTTCATAAACCAGCGCTTTGCGGGAGGCAACCCGTATCTCTTAGTTAGATTTTCTTTTCTTTTGTTTCGTAGTTTGTAGCATGTGAGAGAGCGTGAGGGTACTAATGTGTTCCTAGATCTTGTGTGCTTTGATGTGCAGATATGCTTTTTGAAGAGAAACTTGAGCCATACTTGCCCCAAACTTGCAAAAGGCGAGCCACTTACTGAACAGTAGCTCTCCCGATCAGATCGGGTGGCTTATGCCCGATCGGGTGGGCGTAAAATCTCACAGAGGAAGAAAAGAAAGAGCAGCCGATCACATCGGGCAAGGTGTGCCCGATCGGGTGCGCAACCCTAGCACCCGATCAAAAATACCTTGCCCGATCGGGTGCTGGATCGGGTACTTGAGCATAAGCCAAAAGTTCAAAACAGCAAAAAGGAATTTCGCCCGACGCCATCGGGCAACAGCTGCCCGATCGGGCCCGCGACCTCAGCACCCGATCATAAATCATTCGCTTGATCGGGCAGGTGATCGGGTGCAACACAATTTCCCAGCCTTACAAAATTCGAATTTCACCCGATCGGGCGGCGGTGTACCCGATCGGGCCTGCGACCACAAAAACCGTCAAAAACACTCTTTCCTTCATTTTCTCTCCACAACTTTCTTATCCTGTCACTTCAACTCACTCTCTCTCTCTTCCCTCATCTTCAACCTTCAATCCCCAAACCCCAACCTCCATTAAAACTCTATTTTTACACCTCAAAACTTCATCCTTTCTCAACCAAACTTCATAAAATCCATTCCTTTCCTCCTTTCACCCTCCATCTCACCAAATACCATTCACAAAAATCATCTTTCCTCCCCTTTCTCCTCCCACACTCATCTTAAACCCCATTCCTTGTGTTAAAAGAGGTTGCAAGTTTCATTTTCTACCATGGCAAGCAAATTCCGAAGGCTTATTAGAGGTGAAGGCTCGCGATCTAGGCGAGAGGCAACACCACAACCACCACCACCACCACAAGTTCCACGGGATCCTCAATACCCGGAAATCATTTTCCGGGATGATGAACATCGCGAGAAATTCTTGCAATTTAAAAAGCGTGAGGTACTTCCTACCCGATTTCTAGATGTTGAGCTTTTGTCTAAACTTGGTTTAACTGATGATTTTAAGGAATTCATGAAAGTTCTAGGCATGGAGGCGCTTTATAATGTACATGTTAACACTTATCCTCCTCTAGTCTATGAATTTTTTAGTAGTTTCAGTCTGACAAAGCCTCAGGCCGGTCCGGTCACCCATGTTCACTTTAGACTTCTAAACCAAGAACACTCCCTTAGCCTTAGGGAATTTGCGAGGGTTCTTAGGTTACAGGTACGGGGTGACTACTACCCACCCGACCACTTTAAAATGGCCGACACTTATGTTATGCTGACAGGGACCCTACGCCTTTTGACATCCAGCACTGTCATTGGGCGAACTTCCATCACCCTATTTTTAGCATTTGGATACGGTTCATGGCCCAGACTCTGTTAGGGCGATTTGAGGGTCATTTGGTCCGGGGGCCGAGCTAGTTGCTATAGCTAGCTACATTGCTAAAGGCTCTAGGGAGCAATTTCAGTACAACTTGGCTCACCATGTCGCTATTCAGTTCGAGCGTATCTCGAACTCGCTCCCTAAGCCAAGGGACGACGGTAGTTGGACCTCTAGGAGGTTAGTCAACGGGGGGTTGATCACATTGTTTGCCCGGCAAATTGCCGGCTTTGACGAGACTCAGCGTACCCCCGTCCTTGGCCCTACCCTCATTGACCTCACCTACCTCAACACCCTCAAAGTCCTGAACGGCCTGCCTGACCATAGATTTCAGTGGGTGATTAAGTCCAAAAAATCCCTCATTCTGCCCGACCCTAGGGCTCGACTACGGCCTCGTCAGGCAAACTACCTACTCCCTCTAGAGGGAGGGAGTCGACCTAGTTGTCCCTGACCCAGAGCCCCCTCACCGTTCTTACCATAGGCGGCATACACCGATTTTAGACGAGGGCGCCTCCACTTCTGCCCCCCCCTCCTCCCCCTCACACGTACACATTTGACTTTACTTCTATGATGTCGACCCTAGGTCGCATGGAGACGGGGATGGGAAAGATGGAAGGGCTGATCAACGCGAACACCGCCACCCTCGCGGGATATGGCACTCGCATCGATCAGCTCTACACTCGTATAGACCAGATGGGGGGCGGATGGATACTTTGGCTAACGACCAGCACTACGCCCTTTATCCTCTCTATGACGACTATTGTAGGCGTGGCATTATTGAGAAGACTGCTCAGCACCCCTCGTGGTATCATTGGAACCCGAGTTATGGCCAGCCTACCGGTCAGAGTGATGACATGGCAGAGGATGAGGAGGAGGAGCCTGCTCGTCAGTCCGTCTCTTTAGGAGACTTTGGTCTTGGGCCTAGTGGTTTTGGCGGTGGTTTTGATGCAGGTCCTAGTGGCTTTGGTGGAGGGATGAGTCGTTTTTCAGGTGGTCCCTCCGGTGGTAGTACTTCTAATGGTGGTTTCTTCAGGGACCCCACTAATGATGATATGGGCGGCTGATGCCCTTGTTCTCTCTTCTCCCTCGTTGCAATGAGGACATTGCCTCGTTCAGCTTGGGGGAGGATCTCTCACTGTGAGTACTCTCTTTATTGCTTTCTAGTATAGTTTACTGCTTTTTAGTGTAGTTTAAAGCTTTGATAGATTAGTTTACAGCTTTGAGAAAAATTGAAAAAATTGAAAAAAATATGTTTGATCATGAGTGGTTTGATTGCCTCCCTATGCCCCTTGTTGTGCTTTATTGAGAACGATTTGACTTTGTTTTCTGGATTTGACTTTGTTTTCTTATAGAGTTTTTCCCTTTCTATACAAGCTAAATTGTGCGATATTGATGCTCTTAGGAGCTATTTATGCTAACTATTTCGATATAGTTGTGGTTTGTGTGTTCTATTTCATTTTGCAGGTTTTAGGGAAAAAAACTCCCTATTTACTTGATGTTTTGAGCACCACGCTGTAGCGGAAGGTTATGAGGCATCTTAGCGGTCTCGAGATGGTACTCGGACCCCGTTGTGAAGAAGAATTGTCAAGGACTTGGCGTCTGAAGCCAAGCCAAAAGCTAGATTGAAAGAAGCTTCGCCCGATCGGGTCGGGCAACAACCGCTCGATCGGGTACGAGTAATTTGGCCAACACTTGAGATTTTTCCACCCGATCGGGCGGCCTTGCCCGATCGCATCGGGCGGACCAATACTTAGCCAATTCTTGGTGTTTCTCTGAGAGCTGAAGAAGACATCCACCCGATCACATCGGGTGGTCTTGCCCGATCGGGTGCTGGGGTTGCGGCCCCGATCGGGTGACGGTTGCCCGATCTCATCGGGTGAAGACATATTTTCTGTTGCTGGAAGTTTGTTCCCAGAACCGATCGGGCGGCCCTTTGCCCGATCGGGTGGACGACACGGGTGACGCGATTTTGCGTCTTTTCCCACTCTATCTTATTGTTTTTCTTAGAAACTATAAATACTTTTTAGGTTGTTTTTATTTGTATCTTGGATATTATAAAACAATTATGATTGCTTTCTTAGCCTAGTTTATGATTGCTTTCCATTGTAGAAGAGATTCAAGTGTTACTTCAATTCAATTAAAGTTTCCGCTTTCCGTCAATTTGGTAATCGTCTTGCTTATTGCTTTATTCTTATCTCTCAATTACTTTAGTTCAATTGCTTATTTTTCAATTAGTTCATGATGCAATTCTTAGGGTTTTCAATTAGATTTGTTGTTGTCAATTCAATCATGTCTGAGTAGTTCTCTTTCTAGGGTGTTAGATAGGGAAGCCATGTTTATACCATGATTGTTATTTAGACTCCTATTGATTTCTAGGGCTTGATTAGAGTGATTGTGGTGTGGTTTGTTCATAATTAGTGATTAATGTTAGTGGCCAATTTCATTGATTGCTTGTGGTTAATAGTTGTTTGCACAGATCCATCTTACGACTAGAGGCCTAGGACACATCAGTATTTCCTGATTACGTTAGTGAACATGCGGCGTATGTTGAACTATGAGCGTTGAGTCTTAACCATAGCTCAACACATGCTCTAATCCCTCGACTCTTGACCTAGGTTTCGATAGTTGTTGACCTTGTTTGATTGGTATAAGCATGGTGGACCGACCTAATACCCTAGGCTTTTATTCCATAGTTAAATCCTCGACTTAATTCGTATTATTTAGCTTACTCATTAGTTCAGTTAATTCTTCCCTGATTTCATCTGAAGTAGTTAGTTAATTGAATATTAATATAGAAACTCTGTCTCCCTGCGGATTCGACCCTGCTACCACTGACTACCTTAGTTAGAGGACCGTAGGTTTATTTTTGATTAGGTGACACGACTAAAACCTATAACTCATCAAGCGCAGACCATAGTTGGCGACGCAACACAGAATCCGGACTTGCGTAGATTGCCGAGAAGAACCAGGGTTCCTCACCATTTTTTTTTAATTCCAACTGTGATATGTTTGGTATTCATGTCCATTAATGTCACAGAAACGATCTCCTTCTTCCAGAATAGCCAAATACCACCATTAAAGCCTTGTGCATCCACACGTAACTGGCAGAGAGCCCAATCTTATCAGAAACCCGTTGAGCGGTGTCTCCGCTAATATGAGTTTCCACCAAAGCAAGAATTGTAGGTTGCTTAATACGAATTAGTTCCTTTATCACCGTCAAAAATTCTGACTTCTCGAACCTTGAACGTTCCAAATCCTATAATTATGGACGTATTAAATCCAGGGAATATCGGGTAACGATCATAAACATTCACTGGAACGCTAGACTGAGTCTTCATGAATGCATCTTTGATTGCATTCATAGAATTCACTAACAACAGGGGAAGTTGAATCGTTGCCAATAGGTCTGGAGGGTTGTGAACCGAAGGCAGGAACGAACTCACTTGGAGTTCCACTTTGTGAATTAGTGGATGTACTGTAGCCATCGACGGACCCTCTGTAGGGTAATCGATGAATGTCGAGTAGGATGGCAGAACTTTGATTTCCAGTGTCACTGGTATTGAATTCGGCTTCATGATTAGATTCCAAGGGATGTTGTGGGGAACCAACAGGAATCTCCGTAAGCCCAGGCACTTAATTCACTACAAAGAATGATGATGAGTTTTCTTTACCAAGAGGACGTGCGTAAGGAGAAATTGGCTTTGTTGAGTCAATCTTTTTTGACCTAGATTGATTCACCATGTTGTCTTTTAGAGGAGTTAAAGAAGGTATTTTATTCTAAGAAGGAAAAGGATTCCCAACAATATCTTCTTTTCCCGAAATAAGATCATTATTCGAAAAAGATATGTCTTTCCAATTATTATTATTATTTCTCTTACCTCTTAATGATTGAGTATGAGGAGTTGCTAAATCCACAGTTGCTGGAATTTGATCCTGAGAATTGCTCGCGATATTACGTTGTTCACCCATCAAGCAGTCAACTTGAGATCCAGCATCATCCCCTAAGTGCACCAAATTATCTTTTGATATCAAAGCTTCATTATCTTCCACCACTACAGCTGTACCATTTCTTTCCCTAACCTCTTCAACATCTTGAAGTCTTTCCAGCACCGCAAATCGCGAACCATCAGATTTCTTAGACTTCTCTGTGATGATCCCTTCTACTGTTTTTTCATTTCTGATCCGAGGTGAATGATCAACCCTTCCTTTACCGTTCTCCTTGTTATTCAGTCCATTAGTCTTGTTTCCATCAATTTTAGTTTTGGGGTTAGCCTTTCTGCCATTCCTAGGCACCAACATCCATGCTCCAAATTTCGCATCAACCTCTTTTATATTCTTTTCTGCTTCTTTGTTTGCATTGGTAGACTTGGCTAGATTACAATTCTCAACGTGAAATTGAGTACAAGCCTCCTCCTTATGACCCAGATGGCCACATTTAAAACATATTTGGCGTAATCCTTCATATTGATTTTCCACACTCGACCACTAAGTCGAAATTTCAAAGCAATGGCTTAGTGAGATCCACTTCAATGCAAAATCGAATGTATTGGCCTCGCTCTTGCAATTCTGTATTCTTATCAATACGAACTAAGCGACCAATGTTTTCACCAATTCTATAAAGAAATTGTCTATCAAAATACTCCACTATAAATAAGGAATGCGAACCCAAGTAGTGAGGGACTTGATTGGTTCAGCATCAGGAATGAAATTAGGAATCCACTTTCGAATAGTAAGATAGCTATCCCCAATTAGCCAAGGGCCCTGGGTGAGCACGAAGTCATAATCTTCCATGGACGTAAACCTTACCAGCATAGTATTCACAGCCAATGTCAGTGAGAGAAATATCACCTTTGAGACTCCATTTAAGCCTTAGATGCTTAATTATCAAATAACTTGATGATAAGTGCATTACGCCAGGGACGTATAAGTCTCTGTTTCTCTGCCTTAGTCAGCGAAATTGTTGGGCAGTCATCCACATTTCCTTCCGAATCTGAGTGCAAATCATCATCTGATTCGTCTTCTTCCTCAATAAGAGGTTGATGGACTAATGACACCTTCAATTCTGAAGAATTACCTTTGGCTGCATTGCTGTAGGACATACCCGAATTAGGGTTTGCAGCAATTGGAAACGAATTCGCAACAAAGGAAATCTCAATATCCTCTTCCATGGCATCAATTTGTCTATCATCTTGAAACTGATGAGGCCATGAATGCAAGTCTTGCCGCTTGAATTTTTTATTCGGTCGTCGAATCAGATCTTCTTCTTCCTCCGAGACTAATTTCGCCTCGTTCGCTTCCATTTCGCCTATGATCTAAAGTACACTAATTGCTTGTATTTATAACCGGTTAGATAATTGCATTCCTAATCTAAGTGTTAAACTCAATGAACCTAAATGAAGATTTGTTTTAACAGATAATATGCACTACTATTAGCAGATAAATTTATCTTCAATTAAATACTTCTTACCTTCTTAGTTATTATAGTCTTCCTCTTCTCTCTTTTTAAAATTTCAAATTAAAGAAAATTTCTTTTCGCATTAATCTCTTTTATCACTCTTGTCGATGCCATCTCCTTTGGCAACGGTTTCAGTTGACGATTTATGTTAGCCGACCCCAAATCACTTTGGGAATAAGGCTTAGTTGTTGTTGTTGTATTAATCTCTTCTTTTTTTTCCTTTTAATTTTAAAATTACTTTTTATCAGCACATCTTCCTTTTTAATTTTCAACTTTCCAGCACCATTTTCCAATTCTTGTGGCTATAAACCCTTCTTTCTTTATCTTTCTTTTTCACATTTTCATCTTAATATTTGTTTTGTCATTTTTTCGGTCTCATCTTTCTTTTACGGTGTATGGAATTGAATCCTCAAGTATTCATTAAATAACTTTTTGGATCTTCTATTTTTAGTTTATCTCTAAAATCAGCTGAATGAATGTTATACATCTAATAATAATAATAATAAATGCTCAAAATTATAAGGCGTATAATGTTAAATAATTTAGAAAAAATTGACAGAAAAAGTTTCACCTTTGGCCAGTCTTCCATCACTGGTACCACCTTTAAATGATCCAGGATAATTCCACTTTTGCACCTAATTTGCTCGTATTGGTACGGCACCTCCAATTTGACCCAAAAACACCAATCAAACCACATCCACACCAAACCCACACCCCTGTTCGAACCCCACCAACACCAAACCTACAGCCATCATGCGAATCAACCAACTCCAAACCCAAAACCACCATTTTAAGGAAATTGAAGAAGGAGAAAGAAAGGTAGATTGAAGGAGGGAGAAGGAAACATAAAGAACTTTGCGAGGGGGGGGGAGGGATTTTCGGCCTTTTCCGTCCAGGTTTGGTCTTCCGTCGGCTTTCTGGTGGTGGGTTTATGGTGTGCGTTTCTCAGTGGCGATGGGTTTGTGGTGTGCGTATCTCGTTGGTGGTGGGATTTGTGGTGCGCGTTTCTTGGTGGTGGTGGGTTTGTGGTGGTGTGTTTCTCGATGGTGTTGATGTGTTAGTGGGGGTTGTGGCTGGTGGGGATGGGATGGGGCTGAGCTGTGGTGGGCTGGGGTAAAGGGAAGGAGGTGGGGTGGCTAGCACCAGGTAGTGGGGGGTTTGTTTTCCTTTTTTTAAGTTAATTAATAATTTGTTTAAATTAGAATCAAGATTTTAATTAAGAATTTAGGCTTAAAATATACTTAATTAGTTATTAATTACGTAATTAGTATAATTTACCTACAATTATAGGTCACCAAGGGGTTTCGTACCATTATGAAAAGATTAGGTGTAAATGTGGGATTAAACCTGAATTATTCAAAGGTGGAATTTTTCTATCAAATTAACCATCCAAAATGTTTTCTATCTAATCAAATTAACAACTCGAATTTGAAATTTGTCTTGAAAAAAATACTTCTACATCTATCGCCAGCCAAAAGCTTCCAAAATTGCAGTGTATTTTAAGTGTTCATCAGTTATTCCATCAACTCTTGATAAAAAGGTGCAGAGGAATTGATATTCAAAGAGAATTTATAAAATTGAACAAAAGTTGTATCAAACTCACAAATATATTTAGCCTCCTAAACATAGGTATTATATAAAACAAAACAACATGAAAAATTCCCTACTAAGGTTCGAACCATCAATCGACTAACAAGTAAAAGAGTACTAAAAAGCAAAGATATCATTGTTTCTTATGCATAAGACTAATGATGCTTTTCATGTTGTTGATCTTTGTTTTAAGGAAATTGTAAAATTGCATGGAGTGCCTAGAAGTATTGTTTTTGACAGAGATTCAAATTTTTTGAGTCATTTTTGGAGGAGTCTTTTGAAGATAGTTGGTACTAAGCTGTTATTTACTACAAGTCATCATCCTCAGACAGATGGTCAGACTGAAGCCACCAACAAAACTTTAGGGTTATTATTGTGTGGCCTTGTCACAAAAACTTAGAAGGATTGGAATGTGAAGTTAGCTCAATGTGAATTTGTTTACAATAGATTCCACTACTTCTTATTCTCCTTTTGAAATAGTGTATGATGCTAGTCCTTTATTGCCTGTTAATTTTATTAATTTGTGTAAATCTGAAATTCATGTTGCTGCTATGAAGCGACTTTAAACTTTTAAAAAGACTTGTGAACAAGTCAAGGCAAACATTGAGAATATGAATGCTTTATACAAACAAAAAGCCAACAAGTGGAGTAGACAACATCAGTTTAAAGAAGGTGATCTTATGCTGATACATTTGAAGAAGAAAAGATTTCCCTCCAAAAGAAAGAACAAGCTGATTCCTAGAGCGGATGGTCCATTCAGAGTTGAGAAGGTAGTTGGAGACAGTGCTTACAAGATTGAATTGCCTAGTGATCATGGTGGGGTAATTGCTACTTTCAATATTGGTGATTTATCATTTTACTATGATGACGAGAATTTGATGGCAAGTTCTTTTGAAGAGGGGGTGATGGATGTGGATTTGAATGAGTTTTTAATCCAAGATGAGCAGAATGTATATTGATGGAAGCCATGGGATTTAATTTAAGTTCCAATCAAACTTTTGCTACTTTATTTACTTAGGTTGAAGATGATGTTCAAGTCAAGTAGTTGAGTTTGTTAGTCTTTTGCTTATAGGTTTTTACCTCTTCACTTGCAAAGGATTTTTATTGTTTTAAGCTAAGTTCTATCATTTAAAGATTTGTCATTTATTTATTGTTGAGTCGATAAAAAAATATATTTAGGATAAAGTCAAAATGTTCACTAGTATGTTCCTAACAATGTGTTTGGGGAAAAAAGAGGGAAGAGAAGGGGGGAGGTTGAGTTTTCCTTCCAAATTTCTCCATTGTTGGAGGGATGAATTTCTTACAAATTATTCCTTCCATTTTCCTTCCCTCCAAATCCCTCACCTCATCACCTAGTATCAAAATAATGGATTTTGGCCATCTTCCTTCCCCTCCCCACCCTTTCCCTCTTATCTAGGCTATCCAAACAAGTTGTAAAAGTCAAGAGTCAAACGTGAAGTTGAAGGCTGTTGATCAAGGTATGGAAGATATTTAAGAATGTCAAAGCAAGGAGGAAAGCCAACATGAATGCCATGCAACTATGAGTTAAAACAAGGGAGAAAGCTTGGTCAAAGTTTGTTAGAGAAGATCAAGTATTTGTTAGAAAGGAACCTCGTAATTGGCGCGTAAAGAAGTTTGTAAAAGGCTGTTAGAGTTTGTTAGTGTAATCCCCTGTAATTTTATATATGAATTTTATAAAAATATTTAAAGTATATTTATAATTAGTTTTCATGTCTATTTAGTTAAATTATTTAAGTGTTGACTATTTTGAAAGTCAAACGATTATTTAGACGTTTTAAATAATCATATATATTTTATTGGGTTACACTTCTAAGTTATTAAGTATTTAATTGGGTTTTGGCTCATGTTCTCAAAGAATTTAATATTAGATTGAGGAATCCAAAACATTTACTTAGGCTTAGATGATCAACCTAAGCCCAACTAAGCCTACACCTAATTGCCTTTAGTTTGTAGGCAAACCTATAAATACCCCCCAAACACCAATTTTTGCACACTCTTATTTCTCTTTTCCTCTCCCTCTCTCCCTCGATTTTCGTGTCGGCCGACCATCACACACCTCCCCCCACGTTCGTTTTTCCGGCGAGCACACACCACCCGCTCACCCACTCTTTCTCTTCATTTCCTCCTTGCGTGCTGCCACGCAACACCACACCCACATCGTTCTCCCTTTTCACTCGTCCGCCCAGCAGCAGCAGCGTGCAGTACGCGCTGCTAGCGCCAGCCACACGCTTCGTGTGTCTCCAGCCACCCGCCTCCCCGCGCGTGTTCCTTCCGTTGCTTACGATTTTTTGTCTTTTCTTCTGGTTAATTCTTATCCCTTTTTCCTCTATTTATATTTATAATTTTGATGATTAAATTTATCATTTTATATGCTTTATAAATAAAGTTGGAAGCTTTATTGTTTAAGTAATTATAAATCTGATTTTTATTATTTATGAACTTGAGTTATAATTTCAAATTTATAATTTTTTATTCAAACTTAGTTGTAAATATAAAAGTAAAAATTTTTAAGATTTTCAAAGCCTAGTTTAGTAGTATTATATTAAAGGTTACTAAAGGTTGAAACTTTAGTGCTTTTAGAGTATTTTAAAACGAGTTTTGAAGCGTTTAAATAAATTATATTATTGTGAATCAATTAGAATATTAATTCATTGTTATTTTATTATTTGGTAGGCGGAGAATTTGCCCTAAGTGACTTCTAGTGTTCCTAAAATGGCCTCTCATTTTGTCTATACAAGGTACGTACAAGTCCTTATGTGTTAGACTAGTATCATGTCCTAATGTTAGGATTATGTATACTATCATGTATAGGGAACATTTTAAGGGTTCATACGTGGCTATTGATTATGAAATTACGTGTTGTTGAGCACGCTAATTGCCTATGATGTTTATTACATGATTGAATGGATGTTTGATTCAAAGATGTTTGGGAAGGGAAGTTTATTTATTCACCTGAGGGATTAGTAATATTTATTTCTCTTATTATTTTTTATTACTTCCCAAAGGCCGAGGATTTTGTAAGTAAGTTGGATTGGAATTATTATTATTATTTCATTACTTTGCAAAGACTGAGGGTTTTGTAGGGTATGTATATCTATTGTCTTTGGACATTTTGATTGTTGATTTAAGTCAAAAAAAAATTAAGGATTAATTTCTTGGTCAATTGGAATTGTTTGATCACATTATTTAATCCTAATATAAAAGTGAAAATTTTGTTGTATTCATGTTATGCGTAAGTTGTCTTGTTAGAGTCCAACATCGAATAACGTATTAATACTTAAAGTGGAAAGTGAATAGTAATAGTTTTAGCCTTGTACATATCTGAAATATTGGAGTAGTATGAGTTGGAGTACATAGTGGTAGCCCATGGATTTTCTTGGGGCCGGATTGATCATCGTGTCCTATTATTATTTAAAAGGTTCCTTGATATCGTAGGTCGGGGGTTACGGAGTCGCACCCGTAATTCATCTTCTGAATTGAAGGCTAGGTTTGGTTGGCAACTGGATCCATGGACTATTCAATTTACTAAATGATTTATCATGTTGTATGTTTTGTGAAGTGAGTCTTATCTTATGAGTTGATGTTTTAAGAGTATTGTTATTGATCATGTTTTATTGCTTAGTAGTGTCTTGCTAGGTTTCGTGTTTTGTATTGTTATGTATGTACTCAACTTTGTTGATTACGTGCTTTTATGTGTGTCGATCATGGTTGTGCCTATTGATCCTGTGATGACCCTTAATTGGCGAGCAGTTTTCAATTGAGTATTTGCCTACAGGTTTGAAGATAATGCATCATCTGTACTCATTTGGGAATTAGGAGATTTTGATGAGAGATCGTTTTCTCACTTATGTCGATTCATATATTTATATTACTTTCGTTAAGTTACTTTTTGGATTATTTATTTTAAGTCCTTTAGTTGGTTTTAAAGTACGTTTGAGGTTTGGATAATGTTTTGATAGTTACTATAGTTTTAAGTATTTGTTAAAGTTTTATTTAATTTTTCCGCTGCAAAATTCTGGGTAAGCTGATACGGTATCACTCGGGCGATAATGCTTCGATAATTCTTTGTTTTAGTTGGAAAATGTATGTGAGGTGTTATAAAGTGGTATCAGAGCTTAGGTTATTTTTATTGGCCTTTCGGACCAAAACTATTATTTTTAGGCGCCTAATTATTTTCAAAGTTATTTTAATGAAAACAAGCTCCTACTTATTCATTTTCTTAAATTCATTTTGAAGAATTTGAGGTTTATTTTTACAAAAGGTTCGAATCACATTTGGTTTAAAATTTTATTTTCGAATCCTATATTTTTAGTATGTTCGATATTATTCTTTTTTTATTTTTTTGAAAAATAAAGAAAAGAAATTGCATTTTGATTTTATTTTATTAGTTTATGTTTCTTTATAAATTCCGAATATTAATTAGTTTACTTCTTTTATTTATTTTTAGTATTTTGGAATTTAGTCCGAAAATTATATAGTTTCTTATTTGTCTGATTTTTTTTCCGGTATTTGCGATTCATTTTCGTAAATTTTCGATTTCGGAAATTATTTTTGTCTTACTTATTTATTTTATTTAAGTGATATGGGTAGATTAGGATGGGCATATAGGATAGAATTATCATATGTCTACAACTAAAAGTTGTGTTTACTTTATTCCCTATCTGTTAATTTGTTCGATTGCTTTTTGTCTACGAGGTTGTTCAGTTAGCTCAGTAATATTAGTCTGTTTAGCGGTTTTGGTTAGTTAAGTTGATTTAGTGTGTTCAGTCTGCACACATGTTTAGTTTTTTGGTCTGAATGTATGCTCTATGTATGATTGTCTGAATTTCTAAATCATGATTACGTGTTTAATTACATGTTCTCTATGATTAGTTGCCTATTTATTCATTTTGTGGCTTTTTCATTTATTCTTCTACCTATTTATCATTGGGAATGCATGCATAGAGAGAGCATTGTTCATTGTAGATATCTTGCTCAACAGTTGATGGGCCATTAGATATTGTCTGAGAGTGAAGCAGAGCAAGTGGGAAGCTATTACAACCCCATCATACTTAGTGATGATGAGTCTGACACTGAGTCTGTGCTTGAGAGCTACACCACTTTAGATGTTGGGTTACGATGTATTCTGAGGATAGGTGATTATAGTAATGATGAAGTATTACAAGTGTTCAACCGAGCTAGAGGTCAACCCCCTAAGAATATCTATGATGCTTACGTGACCGCTTTATTGGATAGTGACACTGATAGTGAAGATGAGATTGAGAATTTTGATGAACCTTCACCTAAACTAGTCAAGAGAACGACTAGAGCCGAAGAGCCAAACTATAATTGTGTCATTGAGGATATGGAAGACTTTGAAGATGAGATTTTTCACCCTGAGAAGTACAAGGAGAATAAGGATAGAAATAATGATGTTAGTCCATGAGATTTATTTAATGTAATTTTTTTAGTATTTTGTCGAATAAGGTAGCTACGTATACTAGTTATTTATTTTATTGCCTTTTATTTGAGGAATTATTAGTGAATTCTTGTTATGGATCGTGGAAATATTTATTGTTATTTTTTTTGGAGGAATAAAATATTCTTCTAGTCTTACAAGTTGAGCAATATTTTACTTAGTACGCGAATGAGATCTCGTGATTGGTTATTTAATTCTTGCGTGATTGTCAAACGTGAATGATTATGCAAGTAGTGACGTGATTGTCTTAGCTTGGACTTGTTCCAAATTAAATTCCAATGATCTTATTTTCTTAAGGCCATCTTGTATGGTCAAATCTTTATTTTCGTTGTCTTCATGGAAGGGTGAGTAGTTATGAACCGAACTTAAAGTACACGTACTAATTTCAGGTTGCGGAGTAGAATGGCCAACAACGATGTCTGTAACATCCTCCAAATTTGAACTAAATAAAATACTGGTGTGTTGAAAATCATTGTTCAAACTCGGAGGATGTTACCACCCATTTACCCCTTAGGGGAGTAAATGAAGGCTATAAACTAATACCAAAATAATTATTCAATAAGCTTAATTCGGCTTATCTAAACTATTACAAAATGAAAAGAAAGTTCACAAAGTCCAACAACTAAAATTAAAATCCATTATTTAAGCTAATAAGGCTACTCTCCCTCACTCGAATTCCCTTACCATCATCAACCTGCAAAAATAATAAAGGAACAAACAATGGAGAAAAATGTCCCAAAAATCAGATAAACTGAGTAATTTGACTCTATCCCGTAAAAGTAATTAAATTAAAATAAGTTTTTACGTTTAAATAATTAACATAATACACAAGAGTAAATTAGATACTTTAATTACATGAACTAAACGTTCAAACAATAATATATTCGACATCCAACATTAACTAAAACATACATTAACTCATTTATTAGAAGTGGAAATGCGAACGCCAGTAGTCGGGCAATCCCCTGTTATCCACCTACTTCAACAAGAGGTCACACCCCACCAAATAGTTTGTGGCCAATAGTCAAGGTCCCTAGTGTGCACACTCCTTCTACTTGGATCACAACAAATAGAAGGCATGCATTAGTTCTAGACATAATGATAAAGTAACCAAAACCTATAGTTAGCTGCACTACCATATAGAGCAATCTGTTCAACACCCATAGGGGCTTCCATTCCGTCATTAGTACCATTATGTAAAACAAAGTAATTTAATCAAGTCAAGTTCAAATAATAAAGTTCGTTCCACTGAACTCAATAATTTCCAACGTTCCAATATTAAAGACCATATTTGAGATCCAATTCATATATTTACCTCATAACATTCAACTTCAATAATCATGGTCATATATAGCAGCAATTCTAAAAGCATAATAAAATAATTCATAATAAGAATAAATAAAAACAATAATAATAAATAGTAGTAGTAATGCAATAAAAGTATTTTATATCCAACGTTCGACCGAATTTCCCAAATCACATAATCATAATAGCAAATGGAAACTTTTCAAACGGGTCTAGAGTTTTGATAGACATTGAGATTACCGAGAAGCGTAAATTGGGAATTACTTCTAAGGGTCGCCCATGAACTTTCCGTCAATGAAGTTTCCGTCTATAATTAATTAAGAACCCATATTAGTAATTTGTGTATTATCCCAAGTAAATAATAGTTTAGAAAATACTAATGGGTAAAACATTCTTTGGGAATCTCAACAAACTAGTGGAGGAACTTGACTTTAAAAAGGTAGAAAGGTAAAAGGTAAAATGACAAGATTAAAGTTAAAAGTTAAAATAAATAAAAGTTAAAAGAAATAAAAGTAAAAAAAGAAAGGAAAAAATTAAAAAAATAAAATTGTCAAAGCTTTTAATAAACTAATGATTCAATTGAATCAGTTACAACAGGCGCATGAGAGAGAAGAAAGAAGGAAGAAGAAAGAAGAAAGAAGAAGAAGAAAGAAGAAAGAAGAGAAGAGAAAGAGAGGGAAGGGGGCGCCTAGGCCAACGAGCCACCGCCGGTGTTGCCTCGCCGGCGACCACCTTTCATTTCATATTTTTATTTATTTTTTAAAAAACGTTAATATAAAGAAGTTTTGGAAGGAAAGACAAGGGTTTGATTCATACATGCTGAAGAGAAGGTAGGGAAGAGATGGTGTTATGGACTAACCATTGGGGTGTTTGTATAGGTGAGGAAGATGGATTTAAGAAGGAAGGGAGAGTAATTTATGGCAAAAATGAAGATCCCAATCAATTTAAAAGTTGTTTGGCAAAAATTTAAGGATTTATTAGCAAAGAGATTGGTATTTTGATATGGAAGGAAGGAAGAATTTCCCTCCACTCTCACGGCTGATTTGGGATTCAAATTTATTTCTTTTTCTTTTTTGGTTGGTAGTGATAGTGAAAGTGGGCTATAAGAGTCTTCATGAAACATACCCATTTGTAAAAAATTTAAGAGTTAAAAGTGAAAAATATAAAACTAATAAATTAACTACTAGGAACTTAAAAATTATGGGATTTGAACAACATTATTTAAAATGTAAGAAAATTTTGGAATATTACATTTACTCCTCCTCCAAAACAAAGTTCGTTCTCGAACTTTATAGTTAAAGGCTCGATCAGATTAAGAATTTTAAGCTTAAGAATTGGCCAGCTAAAGAGATTGGAATGTTAGTAGCACACTGATCCCAATCAATTTAAAAGTTAATTGGCAAAAATTTAGGGATTTATTAACAAAGAGATTGGTATTTTGATATGGGAAGGAAGGGAAGAAAAATCCCCCTAATTCTCACGGCTGGTTTGGGGTTCAAAATTTATTTCTTTTTTTTATTATTATTTTTTTAGCTAAAAGGCTAAGATGGGTTGGGCTCGGTAAGTGTTAGTGGAAAAGTGGGCTATAAGAGTTTTCATGAAACATACCCATTTGTAAAAAAAATTAAGAGTTAAAAAAGTTAAAGAAATAAAACTAATGAATTAACTACTAGAAACTTAGAAAATAATAATTTGAAAATAACATTATTTGCAATGTAAGAAATTTTTGGATATTACATTTACTCCTCCTTAAAACAAAGTTCGTCCTCGAACTTTATAGTAGAAGGCTCGATCAGGTTAAGAATTTTTAAACTTAAGAATTCGTCAGTTAAAGAGATTAGAATGTTAGTATCACAATGCTTCGCCTAGCCTCGCCATTCATCTTTTGGTAGAGAGACCAACTCAAGAGAGAACCGAACGTCAGGAGAGATGTCCGAGAACCTGATAAGGTTAAGTCACCGTAATTTAAGGGACCATCTGACCCTACGTTCCTAGAGACTTAGATTAGGGGTGTTCGATAGAGATAATAGAGTTCATAATTACTCCTGCGGTAATGAAGGTGGATCAAGCTGTGATGTATCTGAAGCATGAGGCTGATCTTCGTGGTGGCTGGAGAATGGATACTAGGATTAGTGCCGAGGCTGCTTTTAATTGGGATTCCTTTATCACTGCCCTTAGAGGAAAGTTTTACCTGCGCATGAGGAAGCAAAAGGCCTAGGAATTCTATTAACCTTAGAATGGGGAGACGTCTATTTTCGAGTACTACAACAAGAACGTAGCTTTGTCTAGATTCGCACTAGAGGTAGCGGCTAATGAAGAGTTGAAAGCTCAGAGGTTTGAGCATGGTTTGACTTGAGAAAATTCAATTAGGGTTGGGAGATGAGATCTTTACATCCCTAGACCTCGTCTATGGGCGAGTTGCTCATATTTATGAGTTATAGACTAGGCGTCACAAGAAGAATGTTGCTCTTGGGGATAAGAGGAAAGATTTCCAAGCTGGTGGAAGTCAAGGTAATTTCCAAGAGGAACAGGAATGGATATGAAATTTTCAGAATACGAATGTTCAGGATCTAATGATAGGGCCCAGCCCTGAGAGGACTTACCACTTTAGAGGTGTAACAAGAACCACCCTAGTAGAGATTGTAAGTGGAGATCTGGTTATGTGCACTTCTGACAGAATGAAGGGACATAGAGAGTTTGAGTGCTTTACGTACCAAGCAGAGACGAGATCAGAATGCCATTAGGAGCAATGTTCAGGCAAGATATGGATTTAATCGCTACCAACCAAGGACCGAAACCTTCGAGGTCGTAGAATGGTCAGGGAAGCGACACTAAGCCTTTGAATGGAAGAAACAACAATAACAACAACAACAACAACAACAACCAGAGTAAAGCTCTAAGGGAAGTTGTTCGCGATGAGTTATGAAGCTGAAAAGTCCCCCGATGTAGTTTCTGATACTTTTTCTATCAACTCCAATGCAGTTAAAGCATTATTTGATTATACACTGACCTATTCTTTACTTTCCTGTCTGTCATCGAAAATTCCCGATCTAGTAGACATTAGGTTGTTGATTTTCCCATTAGTATTCCTACTAGAGAAGCTCGTGAAGTGTACGAAGATGTTGTAGAGACTTACCTTTGGAAATAGAGGTTGTACTTTTTCCTCTAATCTCATAGAATTCAGTTTGGGAGACCTAGAATTTATTTTTGGCATAGATTGGCTAAGTTCTTATAAAGCAAAGATAGATTGTGAAGCTCAAAAGGTAGTTCGAAGTGTCTTTCAGGGAAGTCGGATTTCGTAACGACGTTTTGGGAAACCTAAGAGTTTTGGGATTATTTCTACTATATAAGCTAATAAGTTGATAAGGAAAGGTTGTGAGTTATTCTATTGTAGTGTTCGAGATGTAAGCAAGGAAGTTGAGTAGAAGAGTTGAGGTTGTACCGATCGTGAATGAGTTCTTAGATGTGTTTCCTAGTGAGATTTCTGGAATGCCACCTAAGAGAGCCATTGAGCTTACCATAGACTTAGTTCTTGGTACAACACCAATTTCGAAAGCTCCATACAGAATGACACCTCCTGAGATGAGTGAGTTAAAGACTCAATTAAAAGAGTTATTGGAGAAATGTTATATTAGACCTAGTGCACAATTGGGAGCACCAATGTTATTTGTGAAGAAGAAGGATGGAAGTATGAGGTTGTGCATCGATTACCCTGAGTTGAACAACGTAACCATTAAGAACAAGTATCCTTTGCCTAGATAAATGACCTTTTCGATCAATTCAACGGAGCTAGTGCGTTTTCAAAGATTGATTTGCGTTCAGGGTATCATCAACTGAAAGTTGCGAACAAAGATATACCTAAGACTGCTTTTAGGACGGATATGGTCACTAAGAGTTTTCTGTGATTTCGTTTGATTGACCAATGCACCGGCAATATTTGTGGACTTGATGAATAGGATTTTCCATGAGTTTTTAGACAAGTTTATCGTAGCATTCATAGACGCTATTTTGATCTACTCGAAGAATAAGAAGAGCATGATAAGCATTTGAGAATGGTTTTGGAGACAATTAGAGATTCCAATTGTATGTCAAGGTAAGTGTGCGTGTCGCTTGGAGAAGGTAGCATTTTTCACACGTATCTAAGGAAGGCGTTTACGTGATCCTTCAAAGATACAAGCCGTTAGCGAGTGGCCTACACCGAAGAATGTGTCTGATAGAAGAAGTCGGGGATGATCTGGTTATTATAGGAGGTTTGCGAAAGATTTCTTGATGATAGCGAGACCTATGACTACTTTGATGAAGAAGGAATTGAAGTTTGAGTGGAATGAGGCAGCGCGAGGAAGCTTTTCAGATTTTGAGGATCGACTAACCTTTGCACCTGTTTTTAACCCTGCCCGATGGTGATTATGGATTCGAGGTATATAGTGATGCTTCGAAGAATGATTTGGAATGTGTGCTACAGCAGAATGAAAAGGTGATTGTGTATGTATCGTGTCAGTTGAAATCGTATGAGTCTAATTATCCTAACCATGACTTATAGAGTTAGTCGCTATTGTGTTTGCACTGAAAATTTGAGACATTACTCTATGGAGAGACTGTGAAGATATTCATCAATTATAAGAGTTTCGTTGCCATATTCACTCAGAAGGATCTCAATAAAACATAGAGGAGATGATTAAAGCTGATCAAGGATTATGACTTAGATATCAAGTACGCCATGGAAAGACGAATGTCGTCGCCGAAGCTGAGAAGACGAACCCATAACGTAAACAAGTTGTAGTTTTCGGAGCGTAATATATGTGTTTGGGCCTTGAGATTTTTTAATCCTGGAGTAGATAAAACATCGAGCGCTTTGTCGCAGGATCGTTGTGATGGCCGCACGCGCTACCAAAGATAAATATTTTAAGTTCCTTCTTTCCAATACAAACTAATGTGGTGGCCTGTTAATTTCATCTTAGTTTCGGGCCCGCCCAGTCCAATTAAGTTCAGTTCAGCTCTAATCAGTTCGGCTCAGCTCCAATCAGTTCATTTTAGTTCGGCTCCAATCTGCTCAGTTGGGCTTCAGTTCAGCTCCATTCTTTTATAACCATTTTGTTAAATATTATTATGTTGGTCTAATTTATTTTACTAATTGCTTTTATTATTATTATTATTATTATTATTATTATTATTATTTATTTTTATATCATTATTAAGTCTATTATTTTTATCTGTATATTATTTTGTTTATTATAGCTTTATTCATTATTATTACTATTATCATTAGGGAGGAACATGGTTTAGGTTAAAAGCACAAACAAACCCGCGTTTTCAGCCCATAATCCAATCAAATCACGTCAAAACGGTTTATGATATAATTTTGCACGGTCCGACCCAATCATTATTTTATTAGTAAATATTAATATATAATTAAATCTAATTATTAAAATAGTAATATTAATTTAATTATTAGATATTATTGTTATTATATAATCATCATCAAGTATTAATATATTAATACAAAGACTATAAAATAATTGTTATTAATTATCATTATAATCATTAATCATTATTATTAATATTATTTATTTATAATTATCATTTAAAAATATCCAAAATACAATTATTCATATTCATTATTATTATCTATCATCATAATTATTATTTAATATTCATATTATTATTGTTTAAATATTATTTATATATTTATTAAATTCAATTTAATTCAATTCAATTCAATTCAATTCAATTCAATTTAATTCAGTTCAGTTCAGTTCAGCTCCAATCAGTTCATTTCAGTTCAATTCATTTCAGTTCAATTCGGCTCAGCTCCAATCAGTTCAGTTCAGTTCAATTCAGTTCAGTTCAGTTGTTTTCAGTAAATCTAAACAGGCCCTAAGTGGTAAGTAGAAATGAAATCCACAGAGACTTGGGTACTAAGTGTATGTATAAGAAGTAATCTATTAAACAAAGAAAACAATATTAAACAGTGGAAATATTGCTGAGTAGTTATTAGTCTTGAGTCCGGCTGATTTTCACTTTGATTCGGATTATCGATCAACGGTTTCTAGTGTGAACAATTACTCTTAATCACCATAGATGAGAAGATCCCTCTTCCCGAAAAAGAATAGCAACTACCCCAATCTGCAGATAAAATAACCTGAACTAAAGAACAACCTAATTGAATCTGCAATTATACCAATTCTAAAGAATATCAAAGTCCTAAAATCTGCAAGCTAAATAATTGCTAGCACAAATCATTAAATTAGAGGAAATGATATTTCTAGTGATTAACAAGAACAATCAGATTCTAAGGCAAAACCCTAAAGGTCAATACTTATGAACAAAGAATAAGAGAATAGGTAATTATTTTAGGTTTTAGCAATAGATTAATTCAATGAAAAGACTAGTTGTACTTCCTAGCAATCAAACAATAATAATATAATCAAAGTAGAAATCACAATTATAATTAAGAAAGTGTAAATAATAAAAATCTCACGATAATGAACCGAAGATCAAATATCCTTTCTCCAGAGTTTTTTTCGTCTACGATCGGCATAGTCTTTATCAACAAAACTTTAATGATCAATCTAAGATAAAAGGAAACGAGGAAGAAAGTAGGGTTCTCTCTAATTAGGGTTCTTAACTAATTGGGAATAATAAAAAACTAAGAAAGAAACTAATTAAAATACATTAACTAAGCGGTATCGTTAAACCGTCGTCTGCATGCCAGGCCTGAAATGCGCGAGGCGTGCACTAACATGCACGAGGTACACGATCAAACTGCTCGTGTGCGGCTAGGACTAGTCTGTTACGCGAGGTGCGCGCTGAATGTGCGCGAGTAGCGCACCCACACAGGCTCCTAACCCGCGCGTGCATGCGCGAGCGAGGTGTGCGCGGGCAGATGTGCGAGGTGCGCACGAAGGCTGCTCGCGGATGTCTGGTTGTCGCGTGTCAGGCGGTTTCGTCGGGCTGGGCCACCATAACGCTTCGGTCGGAGCTTGAGGGATGCTAGCTTGCACACCAACATACGAAATCCTTAAGGACCTTTACATCTTGTCCTTCCGATAGTAGGTAGTTGGATAAGAACACACAACACATAGACACTCAAATGAGCGAAATGCATATCTTATCAAACCACGATAGGATCAAGAATCGGGATGAGGACCATCAAGCTCTTGTCCTCCATCGGACTTTTGTTGACTTCCTTTACCGAGCGGACCACGAACAAGACACTTTTGCAAGCTTAGAAAAGCATATAGTCTCTAAGTATCCTTAAGTCACCTCTACGCATCGAAACACTTCTAAATCTCCATGTACCACACTTAGGCATATATATACGAAACTCCGCTAATCAAGGCCTAAACCTCTTCAAAAAGAACTCTCAAACACTCTAAAACACGCCTACTGTGTCTCATCAAATACTCCCACACTTGAACTTTACTCGACCTCGAGTAAACTAAATCATAAAGAACACAAGGTACACCTTTCCCGTAACAACAAACACCAAAACTGCTCCCCTTATTGCTCCATCCTAGTGTACAAACACGATGCTACTCTTTCCTGAATCTGCTTAAGGTCAAACACAAGGGAAAACGTAACCCCCACACTTGAACTGAAAGTCCACCCAAATTACGTTAGTAGAAAATTCAATCATGCTCAACACCAAGATTACACACCAAATGTCATGAAATCAAAAGGTAAGTTCGAGTGCCGAACAATTTCAAAGGACTCAAACTCACTCGAAATCCGCACAAATCACGACAATCACTTCTTATTTCTCCTTAGATAGATGAGTTCGAGCCCAAATGCCTCTACTTCAAACACCAAAATGAAATCCTACCCGAAACTCTCCTTCTATCACCGTCTTCTTATGACAGCAACCTTGGCAAATGGTTCAAAATATCTCTCATTTAGCCTAGGTAGCTCTTTCGAGTTTTCATCCCAGCTTCACATATTTTTTTTCAAATTATGAACTCATCATCTTCACCTACTCTAAATAGACACTTTTCTTGCATAAGGTTTCTCTCTTTCAAGTTTTCAACCTATCCGGGCCCCATTTTTACATGAGTTTCTAACTCAACGGTTTTTCACATCTTTTTGAAAAGGAATAGGATACAAATATTTGTTGTGGTGGAATAGAAAAGATGGTGGAACGCCGGAAATGGAAGAAGAAGGAAAAGATGGAAGGTGGAAGGAAAAAAGAAAGAAAAGAAAAGAAAAAGAAGAAGCTCGGGTTGCCTCCAGATCGAGTAGCTTAGTTTAGAGTCGTTAGCTCGACTTCTTACCTCCCGAAATCAATCGGGGGAGGATTCACCCCCACTCCAACTCTTGTACCTACAAACCCGAGGAAATCACACCTTGTCCACCAACGTTAGTGACACAGTTTATAATCAGAGGCAAACGGGTGGTTTGTTAGTACCGCCACCTTTTTAGCCTTTTTCTTCTTACCAATGCCACAAGGAGTATGTGACACCGACTCTATAGTACCAAAAATACAGGGGCGAGACACCAAAGACTTCTTGGAACCAAACATCCCAAAGGACTCAACCCGACCCCTAAACTCGACACTCAACAACCTAGCAACTACATCAATCTTAGTATTGGAGGTTTTCAAAAATGGTCTCCCTAAGAGAACTGGAGAATCCTTAGAACATAGCTTCAAGACTTATACAGGAGGGGGAATCACATTAATGGCATTCCTAAGTCTAACATAGCTTTGGGAATATAAAGGTGTCATGGATTGTGTATGTGATAGTAAATATGTAAGGATCATCATGCTTGGGGGAAGCAAATTATGGGAGACAACATCACCAAACTTATTAGCCTGCTCTACTACATGAGAAGGGGGTATAGTGGACTGTACCTTCCGCTCATACAATAAGGTAAAGACCTTTGCTCTTGTCATACCCATTGTTGGCCCGTAATGCTGCAAGAAAGGTGAGAGGAGGTTTGTAGTCTGGAATCAAAAGCACTCTCCACTTGTTGTACTGTAGCCTCATCCACCACCATAATAGCACTCACATTCTTCTTCGGTGTTCATTCCAAGCTTTGGACGGCAGTTTCCCACTATCACGAGCGCTCCAACCTACTCACCGCGTCGAGACTCGTTTCATCTGATTTTCCAGATTTCTAGTGTTAGCCCGAGTCTCCTCTTGAAATTGTACCATATTACCTTGCATAGAGGCCATATTCTTGGTCAAGGTATCTATCATTCTTCGCAAGACATCAAAGAGCTTTGCCTTGACCCCAAACCTCGTCTCTGATTTTAATCTTATTGGCACCTGGCAGATGGTTGTTGGGTGTTGTTGCCATTGCCATATCTCAACCGCGGGTTATCCTTCCAACTCGGATTATAAGTGGTAGGTATATGGGTCATATATCCTTGGTTCCCCCGTTCGTCTTGGAAACTCATGGTTCGAACCTTTCACTTGGTCCCCTTTTAATTGCTGGCAACAATCAGTCGGATGGTTAGAAGCACAAATTCCACAAGCTTTAACCTGTTGTACCTGTCCCTTCACCATAAGATCTCCTCACTAAGGAAGTGAGAGCCTGCACCTGCTCCCCAGCTGGTTTGGGCACATTATCTACCTAAATGACTGGAGCCTTCAGATACCTCCTCTATCAAAGCTCGAGCAACATACAGAATTTTATTAATGATAGACCCACCACTAGCAGCATTAACCATACGCACATCTTCATCTGAGAGACCACTATAGAAGCATAGGACGAGGTTCTGGTCATTATACCCATGATAGGGACAACTCGCACATAATCTCTTGCACCGATCCCAATACTTATAATCGGACCCATCATATTTCTGCCCAATGTCGCTTATCTTCTTTTTCAAGATGGAGGAGGACATAGAAGTTGGAAAGTATTTAACTATGAATCGTCGCTTCATTTCTACCCATGTAGAGATGCAACCCGTTGGAAGATAGCAAAGCCATTCTTCGACAGTATCCTTTGCGGAAAAGGAAACGCCTTCAGCTTCACCTGTTCTTCAATAGGATTTCTCGGTTTTATGCATGAGCAGACCTCATGAAACTCAGATAAAAACTTGTTTGGATCCTCGCCACTGAGCCCATGAAAAGACGATAAAAGATGAACGAGCCCCTGATTTGAGCTTCGAAGGTGGTGGTGCTGTCATCAATAGGTACAGGGAACACTATGGCCAAGTGCTTCGCCGATCAAGGTTGGGGAGATAGGAGCTCAGCAAAGTGCGAGTTTCATCTCGTGGAGGCATGTCTTCCTCAAGATCAAAGTCAAAAGGAAGTTCTTCAAAATCCCTCCGCAAATCTCTCCTCAACCTGAGAAGATTCAATTTAAGTTCTAGATTGTACTGGAATTGATCTTGACGATAGTACAAGTTTCAACCATATACGAAAGAAAAATAAGAAAATAAAAAGAAAAATAAAAAAATCTACTATAAAAACAATTTACTTGTTGCCAAGCCCCGGCAACGGCGCCAAATTTTGTGGATGCGGTCGCAGCGTTACCAAAGATAATATTTTAAAGTTCCTTCTTTCCAATTCAAACGAATGTAAAGTTGATAAGAATGGATCGAATCCACACTTGGGTACTAAGTGTATGTTTAAGAGAGAGTTTGTAAAAGGGGTACCCACTTGAAAGAAGTAATCTATTAAACAAAGAAAACAAATATTAAATAGTGGAAATACCAATAGAGGAAGAGTCATGAGTCCGGTCGATTTTTACTAGCCATTCGGATTACTGATCATCGGTTTCTAGTATGAACAATTACTCTTAATCACTCATAGATGAGAAGTAAACCCTCTTCCTCTAAAGAATAGTTAAACTACCCGAATCTGCAGATAGAATAATCTGATCTAGTGAAAACCTAATTCAATCTGTCTTTGTGGTCCAATTCTAAGGAACATAAAAGCTCTATAAATCTATAAGCTAGATAACACTTGCTAGGACAAATCATTCGATTAGGAAATTATGATTTTTCTATGATTAACAAGAACAATCAGATTCCATGTTACACCCTAGGTTTTTGCTTACGAACAAAGAATAAGATAATCGGTAATTATTCTAGGTTTTAGCAATACAATATTTAATGAAAAGACTAATTGTACTTCCTAGCTATTTAACAATAAAGTGTATATAATAGAAACTTCACAATAATGAACCGAAGATCAAATAACCTTTCTCAAGAGTTGATTGAGGCTACAATCGACATAGTCTCTACCAACAAAACTTCAATGATTAAATCTAACATAGAAGGAAAAGAGGAAGAAACTAATTCAGCTAACAGAAATTCATTAAAATACATCAACTAAGCCCAAGATCGTCAAAATCGTTATCCGCGTGCACAGGCCTCGACATGCGCGAGGCGCGTGCTAAAAACTGCTCAGGCGTCTGTTATGGGGCGCGCGTGACCGTGCACGAGTCGGACACTGTTACTGTGCTCTCGGGTTACTGTGTGCGTGATTCGCGCGAGTGCGGGCAGATGCCTGAGGTGCGGACGAAGGCTGCTGGCAGATGCTATGCTACTGCGTGCTGCGTGGTTTGGCTGGGCTACCATGACGGCTCGGTCGGTGCTTTTCTATCTAGTTTGCACACCCACATACAAAATGCTCAAGGACTCTTACATCTTAACCTTCGGATCGTAATGAATGGATAAGACCACACAACACATAGACACTCAAATGCCCGAAAATGTATATCTTATCGAACCACATCACGAACAAGAACCGGGATGGAAGACCATCAAGCTCTTGACCATTACCCGATGTTCGTGACTTTTATCGAAAGCATGCACTTAACAAAGACACTTGTGCACCGGTTAGAAAAGCATATAGTCTCCAAACATCCTTAAGTCACCTCTAAGGATCAAAATCGTTCTCAACATCCATGTAACACGCTTAGGCTTATATATACAAAACTCCCGTCAAGGCCTAAACCTCTTCAAAAGGAACTCCTAAATACTCTAAAAACACGCCTCATATGGCCCGACTAATCGTCGATTTTTGATGATGATCTTCGAGAGTGAAGTTGGAGATGAAAGTATCGAAACAAGATTCAGGAGAAACATGAAGTAAGGAAAGGAAGTGGATTTCAAGATCCACGAGGATGAAATTTGAGATTCGTTAGGAAGGTGGTGTATACCATAGAAGTGCGAAGAGCTTAAGAGAAAGCATGGAGGAAGGTCATAATACTCCTTATTCTTTACACCCTAGTAATTACTGGGCGACCCTTAATTTAGGCGAGAAATCGTCAAGGAAATGCTTCTATAATTCTCTATTTTAGTTGGAAAATGTATGTTTTGTAAAAGAGCGAATTTTCGGGTTGTTGCAAAGTGGTATCCGAGCTAGGTTTTTTTGTGCGTAGTTATTTTCAAAGTTATTTTTATGAAAACATGCTTCTACTTATTCATTTTCTTAAACCCATTTTGAAGAGTTTGAGGTATTATTTTTACAAAAGGTTCGGACCATATTGTTCGAAATTTTATTTTCGAATCCTATTTTTTATAGTATTTTCGATTTTTGGTTATGTTTCGTGAAAGTAAAATAAAAGGAATTGTTTTTCGATTTTATTTATTTTCTTTTAATTTCTGAAAATTAAATTATTTACTTCTTTTATTTACTTTCGCTTTTTTGAATTTTTTCCGAAAATTATATTATTTTTATTTGTTCGATCTTTTTTCCGTACTTACTAGTCTTTTTCGTAAATTTTCAATTTTGATATTTTTCTCTTACTTATTTTTTTTTAAGTGAGACGGGTAGATCAGGATGGGTATATTCGATAGAACTATCATATGTCACTTAAATGTTGAGTCTCAGTTTATTCCTTATCTACTAATCACACCAGTTGCTTTTTTTCTGCCAGTCTGTTAAGTCAGCGCCTTAGTAATGTTAGTCTATTAAGCAATTCTTTGTATTCATTTGTTTTGGTCTGTTAAGCTTTTTTAGTTTTTTCAGTTGTTTTTAATCTGCATACATGTCCACTCGTTTTTGTCCCAATGTCTGGTTTATGTACGAGAGGTCTGAATTTTTAAATCATGCTTATGTGTTCAATTACATGTTCTCTATGATTAGCTGCCTATCTTTTTACTTTGTGGCTTTTTAATTTATTCGTCTATTTATTTATCGTTGGGAATGCACGCTAAGAGAAGAGAATTGTTCATTATAGATGTCTCGCTCAATAGTGCAGATGGACCATTAGGAATGTCTGAGATTTGAAGCTGATCAAGTTTGAAGTTATTACTAAACGGTGATCATGGGCGTATGTGAGGACAATGAGCCTAGCACCGAGTCTATGCTTGAAAGCTACACCCACTTAGATGTTGGGTCACAACGTATTCTGAGGATAGGCGCCGATAGGGATGATGAAGTATTAAAAGAGTTCAACGGAGCTAAAGGTCAAACCCGTAAGAATAACTATGTTGCTTACATGACGGCTTTATTGGATAGTGACACTGAAAGTGCTTGTGAGATTTGAGAATTTTGATGAACCTTCACCTAAACGAGTCAGGAGAACGATAGATCCAAAGAACCAAATCATAATTGTGTCATTAAGGATATGGGAGACTTTCAAGATGAGATTTTCACTCCTGAGGAAGTACTGGTAGAATAGGGATAGAAATCATGATGTTAGTCCATGACGATTTATCGAAGTTTATTCAGTGTAAATCGTGAGTTGTAATTAAGTTTAAGTTCATTGCGAGTTTAAACAACTATTACGCTTTGTTTGGATCGGAAGGAAGGAGGAAAGGAAAAGTAGGGAGAGAGTGAGGAAGAGGAGGCAAGAGAAATGTAGGGAAAACGTGTGGTCCATTTCTCTCCAAATCTTTCTACTTGTAGAGGATTCTCCCTATTAAAGAAGGAGGAAAAATTGATCACTCTCTTACCTCCCCCTCATGTCTCCAAGCATTTATACAAACAAATGAAATTGTCTCCCTCCTTTTTGTTCTCTCCTCTCCTTCCACTTCTAACTATCCAAATAATGGGTTAGTTAATTTTCAGGAAGGCTAATTAATCAGGGTGCAAAATTACTAAGCTTGAGGATTGTTCTAGGTAAATTTTTTATTTAATTTGTGAGTTCAGGAATGTTCACATAAAAAAAAATATCCTTGTCACTAGTTACTAATTTTTCGGACTTAGGCTACAACCTAGGTTGCTTTGCTTTCTTTAATTGGTTGTTTTCTTGGCTTGAGAAGGCAATCACTTCCAAAAAAATTCAAGAGTCAATTTCGATTCTTGACGTATTAGTTGAAGAAGTTAAGATTGATGTTTTTTCTACTTTTTCGAGTCTACTCTAGATTTACCTCTAATTATTATTGATGAAATTGTTGAAGAGATAAAAAAGGTTGGAGAGGAAAATTAAGGATCTTGTTTATCGGGGCTATATTGGTGAACATCTTTCTTTTTTATAATGATATGCTACATAAAGAGGAATATTTTGATATATTTTCCTTTTATTATGAAGCCAAACAAAAAAAATTAGCCATAGTTCTTGTTCATATTTTGACATTCGATATAGGCAAAATTCGAGGTCGGATTTTTCAAAAAGAGGAAATGATGATGCGAAAAGTCTACCCAAGATTCTCAATCTATTATATCTTCATAATTTTGTGTGTCTGGTTAATTTTTCAAATCATGGTTACTTGGTACAAAGTAACCAATGGTTAATGTTTCAAATTTAGGTTCAAGTAGGACGTTATAGAACGAATTGAGGTACTCTCTAACCGAAAAACAAGAAAACTCTGGCATATAAAAGCTAAGCTAAAACATATCAATTACTTTATGCATATTTGAAGTATTTAAGTGAATTTAAGGGGTAAAACGATAAAGTGTCAAGTTTGGAGTTCGTTTAAAGTTGTTTTAGGATGAATTGAGTTACTTATACGAAAAAATAAAAGAAATCTCTTGCATATTAAAGCTAAGATACACATATAAAATTATTTTTATCCATATTCCAAGTATTTAAATGAATGTAATGTTAGATCGACTGATTCAAGTATAGGGTTTCTTTAGGTCATTTATACAAATTGGAAGTATTTTCGAACCAAAATCGACAAAACTCTTGCATAAAAAATAGCTAAACCAAACATCAATCAATAACTTTATGCATATTTGGAGGATGAGGGAATATAAGGTCAAATGGACCAAATTTCAAGTTAAGGATCCGTTTAGGTTATTGGAAAAATTGTCAAGTAACAGTCAACCAATGCGTCGACCGCTTTTAACAAAAGCCAACCTTAGTATATTCCAATAACAGTCGACCTTGTAACCCCTCTCTGGCGAACAAGTTAAAACCGGCTATCACCTATTGTTAACCTTTTATCAGGTTAAGAAGACACGTGCTGCATTATTATTGGTTATTCCAAATAATTTTTTAAAAAAATTTAAAAAAACAAACAAAAAAACAAAACAAAACCTCCCCTCCCCTCCCCAGCCGTGAAATCACCACTACCGGCAACCTTCGCCGGCACCACCACCGGCGACCTTCGTCACCAAGCCACCATCAAGAACCACCCCAACGAAGGTCACCGGCGAGCAACCAAAACCCCCATCCCCCTCCCATTCCCCAGCCAATAAATCACCAGCACCACAACGAAGGTCTTCGACGGAGACCACACCCACGCCGCCGCCGGCGACCTTCGCCCACCAGCGCAAGCGCGGGCGATTTTCGGCATATTTATCTTCGCCCACCACGTCTTTCGCCGGCAACCTTCTTTCTCCCTTAAATGGTATCTCCACGTT